>QJPP01001694.1:0-318299 GCA_003996215.1 Jaltomata sinuosa | reverse complement strand
ATGCGGCCTCTGTATATGAATTTGGATCATAGATGGTGGGATATTTAGGAAGTGTCTGTGAGCCCCGGACATTGTTTCATTATGGCAAGCTGGTTATCTATGTTTCAGAGCGGATTGAGCCTGTGCAGGGCCGGTAGGTTGATTGTGAGTCGTTGAGTTGTTGGTTGTATTTGATCATATCATCATTATCATGAAAAGAGCTTTTCTGCATTGTTTTACTACTACATGGTTGCGGACCTGACTATCACCAGTTTTCTAAACCTTTCATGGCCCTGAGTTCACGTTTTTAGTTATATATGGTTATAAATGGAATGGTGGGAAATGCTATCTTTCATGTGACTAGCACCATGCTCCACTTAATCCAAATGAAGGGACTATTTGGTGGAGCAGCACATGAAGATACCAATCGGCATATTCGGAATTTTGTGGAGATTTGCCAATTGTTCATCTTTTAACATATTTCCCAAGAGTCCATCCGATTGCGCCTATTCCCTTTTTCCTTGACAGGGGAAGCCATGACGTGGTTGGCAGAGTTGCCGAAGACTCTATCACATCTTAGGTCGAGTTGGTTGAGGCATTTACATCGAGATTCTTTCCTCCATCTCGAATGATGAAGCTAAGATATGAGATTACCAACTTTAGGCATCTCCCGGATGATTCTCATCATGAAGTTTGGCTAAGATTCAAAAAGAAGCTTCTCTTGTGTCCAAATCATGAGTTGTCAAACAATGTGCTGCTACAAAGCTTCTATCAATCATTGAACTCTATGAATAAATTTGTGGCTGATAACCTTGGAGGTGACACCTTCATGGACTTAGAGTTTCCCATTGCCTTGACTTTGTTAGATCGAATGACAAAGACCAATCAAGCTTGGCATACAATATATGTGGATGTGCCAACTACGGGAGGACCCTCATCTATATTGATTCATGAAACGAGAAAAAAAGAGGAGGAGCGAGATGAGACAGTGGCCAAAATGATGACACAAATTGATTTGATAGCTAAGCATGTGATGGGAGTAGGTGGTGCTAAGACAGTTAATGTAGTGAGTAAACCAGAAATCAAAGCTCGTGATGATGAGCTCATGACTGTGGTTGATAGAAAGCTATGTTTTGTGTCAGTGGGTTCTCATCCCGGGTATTATCGCCCGAGGGAGGAGAACCAAGGTTGGATTCGAGACAAAGAAAGAGACGGAAATTGGTGGGATAGAGACAAGGATGGTAATTGTTTCAATCACCGGAGTTTGAATCCCTATATCTCTCCGAACAAGGCAGACTCTCTCTACCAATCGGGCACAAGAAACCCTGGCCATTCCAAGTTGGAGGACATTTGTCCTTGGTTCTTAAAAAAGGTGGACACCACAAATAAGGGAGTGAGCGAGCTAAAGAGTGAGGTCTCAACACTTCACCAAACTGTGAGCTCACACTCAGCCTCAATTAAGCATTTGGAGGCCCAAATGAACCACCTTTCAAGCCAAATAAACCCGAGGATAAAAGGGACGTTGCGTAGCAACACCATCACCAACCCAAAGAATAAGTGAGGATTGAGGTAGTACTGGCATGCTGCGATGTTAAATTAAGCGCTGCTTGGAAGGCAACCGAAGTTTCTTTATTTGTTTTTGGTTATCTTTTGTTGTTTTTGGTGTTTTTTTAGGGAATGCATGGATGGAAAAATAAATAAGGGAAAGCAGGGCAAAAAGGGGTTGTGCAGATCGCACAAGCATTTGTGCGTGTCCCACAGCCTATCGCATGCCAAATCAAAATGCCTGAAGGAAATTTAAAAATTTGGATGTGACGTGCGCTAGGCTGTGTGGACCGCACGAGCCCAAGTGCGCATCGCACCTCCATCACATGGTGAAACAGATGCCTGGCAAACCCAGGGGAGAAGAAGGGACATGTGTGAAATGCCATGCGGTCCACACCTTGTATGGTGCGAATCGCATGTCGTGGCGCACAAGCGGTAAGTTTGAATTTTAATTGACCTAACCCGTTGACCGACCCGACCCGAAGATGACTCGGCCGACCTTTCTTCTTCTTTTTCTTTTAAAACAACCTCTTCTATTCTTCTTCCACCAACTTTTTCCTCAAACCCTTAAATTTTTCTCCCAAAACTCTCTCTAAATCCCTTAAACCTCTCTAAAAATCATCTCCTCCTCTCACCCACAATCTCCACCACTCCATCACCACTGCCGTCATCATCTCCCTGGGAAGGTTTCGCTGGTCACCATTAGTGAAGAATAAAAAGCTTCAATTTTCACTCCTCTCTTCATAATCTTAACCTATGGTAAGTTCTCCGACATGAAATACTTGTTTCTATGAAGGTTGGGAACTCATAATGTGAAGCATGCTTAGTAGAATTGCCATGTTGATTTTGGGTGAGATTCAAAAATTTTGGGTCCCCAATTCTAAGTTGTATTGATGATATTGCTATGTGTCAACTTGGTAGAACTTTAATTTTGGTAATGCATGTTGATTGGTAGTGATTTTTAGCCTTGAATTATGTGTTAGGGTGAAGTCTGAGTAACCCATGCTTGAGAACGAATGATTTGGACCGATGATAGATTGGGTGACGTCGTTCTTAAGGGTAAATCGTTGTTTGTCATGAGGTTTTGATTAAAAGTTGACTCTTGAGGCTGAATTTTGCCGATTGTATACCCATGATTATTGGTTAGCATTATACTTGGGGTATATGATCTTATGCGAGGAGGGGTTAATTGTTGATGAATTTGAGGGTATCTGTTGTGCAAGTGAAGGCTTGATGTTCCCGATAATAGACGGGGTAGTCTCCATCTTAAGGGAAGTCGCTGAGTTCCTTTCGTGCTTGCTATTGTGTTAATGAAAATCTGGGGAAGTCTGAGTACCCAGAAGTTATGGTAATGAGATCCCTTGTCCCCCTTGTTTCATGTTGATTGGGTTGTTGCGTGGTGCCCAGTGCCTAAGCACATCTTGCTCTACGAATCACATGCGAAATTCACAAGAACATAAGGAACCAAAAATTCCAATTGTGCCTTTGTGCGTTTCACATGAGATGCATAAATCTTGATGTGTTGGGTGCAAGAGGCATCGCACCATGTTTAAAAGAAAAAGCAGGTCACTAATCTGAGGGGCGATGCCTGGTGCGGCACACACTTTTGATGGTGCAAATCTCACCAGCTTCGCACCTCGATGAAAAATCCCTGTAGGATTCTATCTGCTTGTGCAATAGCACATGCGATGCGCACCCTCTCTGGTGCATTTCACATATGGTCCGCACAAGCTGACATTCACCTATGTTGTTTTTCCAATCCTTTGCATTCCATCCTTTCTAGTTTTCTAACTTCTTCTTAGGTTTTGTTTTTGTTTTTAGCTCACAATCTATGTATGCAAAATATGTCTTCAAACAGGTGAAACACAGTAAGCCAACCTAGGCAAAGGTCTGCTGCTGAAGAAGCAAGATTCCGCTTTAGGGTAGAGGGCATGAAAGCCTTCTACAAGCGGGACAAAGATAGAGGATTTAATATGGAGCAAAGTTTTAATTTGGGAGAGGTTGGAGATGAACTACCTAACATGCACCGTTAATTTGCTGAACGAGATTAGCACCCCTTTTATGAGATATTCCAAGGAGGTCGCTGATCTTCGAGGCTCATCTTTGGTATGATCTTATTCACAACCGTTTCTTGCCTTCCCAAAATGATCAGAAGATAACCTAAGAGGGGGCCATTCTAATTGCAGCCATTATGACGGGGGAGCATGTGAACTTTGGGGAAATAACGGCTATGGTGATAAAGAGAAAAGATCATCGAGGAAATGACTTCTTCCCCTTCCTGATGCTGATTACTAAGCTTTTTGCCAAGGCTAATGTCCCTACCCTTAGTTGTGATAAATGCACTCATGCTATTTGGACTATCGACCTTGATAGGAAAACGGACAGGGACTCCCCTAGATTTAAGAAGCAAAGGGTTGAGCAGTCGAGTGGGGATGACAGTGATGATCTTGGTGCTGGGGAAGATGTTTTATCCCCCTCCAAGGATACTTCCGAGGCACGTACACATTCTTTATCCCCCTCAATGACCAAAAGCAGCCTTCAAGACATGGTGAACAAAACTCATAGCAATGAGAAGCAGCTTACCGACCTAGCTGCTAAGCTACCAGGTATGATAAACAAGGATGTAAAGAATGCAGTTAAGGGGGTGGTGGATAGTTTGAAAACACTGTGTAAGAGGTTTAATGTCATGGAAGGGGCAATCACAACACTCCGGAGAGATGTTGACAAAGCCAAAGGCAAAGCTCCGATGGTAGAAGCAAATCTGACTACCTTACCTCTACCTCGTTCCATTCCAAGGATAACTTGTTTGCAACATATGCAGATGAGGAGTTGCCTGGCAATGAGGATCAAGAGTTGGGGGATGATCAATATCCATATTTTCAGTAGGTTCTCTATGCCTCCACACTTTTTGCGCACTCCCGAAAGGGTGGTGCTGGCCTAGGTGAGCGAGCCTTAGATGAGGAAACAATTGCAGATGATAATGATGATGATGATGAGGCCTAGTCCTCCAGGGAGTTCCACCCCTTATTCCCATTGCACTATGAGCATTGAGGGCAATGCTCCTTTTATGGGGAGGGGGTGGCTTTACTTGCTTTTGTTGGTTCCCGTGAGTGGACTTGAGACATTTTATTGCCCTTGTCGGGCATATTTGGATGATTGTGATGTTTATCGCCCTTGCTGGGCCCTTTAGATTTTGTTTTGTTTTTATGCTTTGCTTTGAGCTTATTTGTGCCCTTGTCGGGCTTGATTTTTGTTGATTGAGATTGTGTTGCCGGGTTGGTCTTACATGCTTTATTGTCTTACTACCTGTGCTTTGCAAATGCGCTAAAGGCCTACGCTGAGTCTTGTTTTAAAATAAATCATTAGCGCGCAATTTAGATATCACCTTATTAATAGTAGTTTAGAAATAAACTCTGAGGGTTTTCTTAATATCACGGTTCTTTTCCAAGGAGCAAAAGTTTTGATTATTTTCTTTTTTTCTTGTCTTTTGTTTTTTGTCAAATCGGGTTGGTGTTTCCCTATGATAGATTGAGAGGTGACTTTTATAAGGGAAAATGCCAAGATTTAGTTTAGAATTGAGTCCGTAGTTATTTGTCTCGAAATGGGCCCACTGAAAAATTTCTCGTGAAAAATTATTTTGAAAATAAAAGGAAGAAGGGAAATGAATTTTTGAGGAAAAAGATTCTCTTGTCATGACTTGCACACTCTTTCTTTGTCTTGATTAACTAACAAATGAATGTGTAATGAACTCGGAATAGCTTGTCAAAAATCATTTGCTCCAATTGATTGTGAGACTAATGAAAGAGTTCTTGTGGTATGATGCCTTGTGTGGTGAGGCTTTACCTTGATTCTTGTGCATAAGTGTCATCTAGAACTTGCCCAAAATGTGATTCAAGGCAAAATTCTAGGTGTGAATGAGCTTGAAAGATGACCTTAGCCCCTTTTTGACAGCCACTTCACCCAAATGACTTACCACGATATCAAATCCTAGTGAACCCCCTTTGAGCTTATGACCGATCTTTGGCACCTTGTAACACCTTTACCTTGTTGGAACCTCTATTTTGGCACCTATCCTCCCTAATGGCTTAAAAATGAAATCTAGACTAAAAGCCTAAGTTTGGGTGGGAAACAAAAGATAACATAGGCAAATGCCTAAGTTTGGGGGTGCATTTGATCAGATGAGGAGAAGAAAAGAAGTGCACTTCAAGTGCAAGGTAGCACCTTAATTTCGAATTGAAAATTGCTCCAAAAGATCAATCCAATGAGCAAATTGAAAAGCAAAAATAGGTGCTACCAAGTGAAGGTAGTATAAGGAGTTTGAATGATCATGAGTAAAAAGGATAAATCTTGGGTTGTGAGAGGGAGAAATAAGGTGAAGTTGAAATCCAAAAATGTGAGCGGTGATCGAAATGAGAACAAAGAGAATTAGAGAGGTGTAGTCACTTGAACCAAATGATATCCTCACCTTAACCCTAGCCAACATCGCTGATAACGCTCAAACTACACCTCAATTTAAGAAGCGTAAGCGATCGTTGTCAAATATATAACCCAACAAGGTTGGGGTCGAATCCCACAGAGAATATGGTGATGATTAAGACTTTAGTGAAGTATGTGACTAGTCGTCAATCGTTTCCAGTAAATAAAAGGGGGGTTGTGTAATCAAATTGTAAACAAAACAATAATAAACGTAGGAGTTTAAATCAGTATGAGAGAATGCGAACTAGGGACGTGGTCACCATGGCGTTGTAACAATGTCGATTCTAGGCTTAACTGGGTTCTTTCTATATGCGTGTCACGATGTGATTGCGTCAATTGTATCGTCTAAACGTCTCTCGACCAAATAAACAAATTTCCTTTTATCTTCTCTCGATCTCAAAAAGATGTGCTTTTTAGCTCTCAATCCTAACATCAAGTAGATTAATCCAGTTACGGCATTAATCTTTAAGACGAGAGTTGGTAGTCTCGAATCCTTGTTGTTAATCAAGTTTCCCGGTTTTAATCTCTTTCTCAAGCAAATTAAACCTAGGCATGTTCTAATGTTTGCAACCCACTAGAAAACGTGACATAATGTATGATTAACAACGTGACAATACATAAATCGAACCCAACGCTACCCGGAATCTATATTGCTACGTTTGCCATGGCTCCCACAACCCTAGTTGCGGGAGTTTTAGTTAATCATGCTATAAAGAAAAGAGAAGAGAATTGAATTCATAATAAAGAGAAGAAGTTCTTACAATATAATGAAAACCAATCTTCAATAATCCAAGACAAGAAAAACCAAGAACTCACGAACACGAATTCAAGAATCCGAAAACGTGTTGTTGCTCTCAAACAATGACTAAAAACTGTTCTAAAACTATTCGGTGAATTCTAATTACATAAACCTATCATAGGGTATTTATAGGAGTCAAAGAAACCAAATCCAAAACGGGCTAGGAATCCCCAAAACGCGGGTCGCCGACGTAAGCCACTGCCTTAGCGTGACGGTCAGGCTGACGGACCGTCACTGCCTTGACGGACCGTCGCCTGGACCGTCAGCCTTAGGCAGTGGCACTGTCCCTTTGCTGCCTTGGAGTGACGGTCCCAGTGACGGACCGTCACATGTGTGACGGGCCGTCACTCAGGCCGTCACACTTAGGCAGATTGCTCTTTTTCGCGTATTTCCGTCCGTTTCCGTGTTTGTTTCCATTTCCTACAAATACAACATAAAAACATCAAAAACAACAATGGTTGCTTGAAAACGTACGATTGTTCTTAGTAAAAAGGAGTCGAAAGTGACGTAAATTAGCGTCACATCAACACCCTCAACTTAAAACGTTCGCTTGTCCTCAAGCAACATAACATAAAATAATAATACGACTCAACTAAGAACACGAACTCATGTCTATAGCACTTCATGGTCATTCAAAACTTATTCAATTAAATCAAGCTCCCTCGTAGCACACGTATGTATGAAACACTAACTTGCAAGGATCCAAACATGTCATTCCGATATGATAGAATATTATGCATACACATACGCAGCTATCCTAACAATCAATAGACAATATAGACATCTTGGTGCCCTCACCACAAAGAAATCCCACACACAAGATTTGGGACTAGGTAAGCGCTCACACTCACAAACGATTTCAAACAATGCACATGCGATACCATAGGCTTGCCCTTACTATTCTATTTCGGTTCTTCAGAAAGCTACTCAGGATCACTACAGGACTTGTTTCGGCTTGTAATGAGGCTTCGGGTGCAGGTAGGATACATTTAGGGGTTAGTGACTAAGCCCTCCTTGGAACCATTTACATCTTATCACCACATAACTTCACTTTATCCATCCTTATTCACCTTTTTATTTCCTTGATTCTAGATACAGGTGCGGCCTCTTTATTGACAATTCTTTTTGTTTCTTTTTCGATCTTTTTCATCTTTCTTTATTTTTCTTTTCTTTTCTTAGGCGCACACCCGGATTTTCATTCTATTCAACAACAATCATCTCCATCCTCTTTTTCTTCTCCTTTACCACTGTAGTAGCCACCCTCAACTTAGGCTGATTGCCTACGTCAAGGTGCACAATGTCCATTGGTAGGACCAGGGCCAAAACAGGGATTCAAAGTTAAACAGGAATGGTGACAGGTTATTGAAAGAACAAGGTCAATTATGGCTCGAATAGGGATCAAGGGATTCTTTGTATTTGGACGGTCATATAGGCTAAGTGGACTGCATCAAAAAGGGCCTGCGATCCTTTCCTAAGCAACCAACTTCAAACTTAACAAAATAGACCGGGCAAGTTCTAGATGCATGCACAGAGTAAGAATTTATAACAATTAATCTCACACACTCTTAGCACCAAGAAACTATATCGCTACCAACTATCAAACAACCGCTCGGCTTAAGCATACTCATTCTAATCATATTCACACAATGACATTCAAGGATCCAGACAGTCAATCGTTTCAACATAAGCTCAAAACCATAAAATTTTTAAAGGGGCTTCGTTTGCTAAGAAATCGCATGCTTTGCTATAGAAAAAAAAAATTTTAAAAAATTTTTAAAACAACAACCTAAACATGCCGGTTCTACTAGATAGCACACCGTAGGGAAAAGAAATCGGCAACAAAAACCCTTGGTGGTGACTCACAGGTTTCCCAACACCCTCAACTTAGACTTATGCATTGTCCCCAATGCATATATATGAAAGCTAAAAACTGTGAGAATAAAGGAATACCTGTGAAGTCGATATGACTCAAATTTCGGAATGATGTTGGAGACCGCCAGGGTCTCCAAAACAAGAGAACTCAATGGAGTGTTTGCACGCGCTGCTGATTCGATGTTGCTGTCCAACTTCTTCTTTTGTTGGCTCCGCAGCTAGTCGTGACCGCTTCTTCGCTCTTTCTTTGCAGATTCTCTTGCGGTGTTTTCGCTTTCTTGATTTAATCTCACCGCCTTCCTCTACATGTTTATGCTCTCGCACCATACTTCTTACCACAGCTAGAGTCTCGACCAAACTCTTCTCCTCAAGGTGCACATCCGCAGGGGCTTCCTCAATAGCATTGATGACCGCGACCACTCTCATGTCACTTGGTCGCTTCATCAGTTTGGTCACATCGAACTTGACCATTTCATTGTTCAATCGGAAGGTCAGTTCGTTTTTCTCCATGTCAACCAAAACTCTCGCCGTAGCTAACAATGGTCGTCCCAAGATTATGGGAACTTCGAAGTCCACTTCACAATCCAAAATTACAAAGTCAGCTGGGAAGATAAGCTTACCAATCTTTACTAGCACATCAGACAATACTCCAACAGGTCGTTTTATCGAACGGTCAGCCATCATCACTCTCATGGACGTTGGTTTAGGAGCTCCCAAACCCAATTTGTTATACACTGCTAGCGGCATCAAATTGATACTAGCACCAAGGTCACACATAGCTCTCCCGAAGTTGAGCTTCCCGATAGTACATGGAACAGTGAACGCACCTGGATCATCCTTCTTTTCAACTAACGACCTTGAAGAGATAGCGCTACAGTGATGGAGGTTGTCTTCCGGTTCAAAACTCACCGTCCTCTTCTTTGTGATCAAGTCCTTCATGAACTTGGCATAACCGGGCATTTGTTCCAGCGCTTCCACCAATGGTATGTTTATTGAAATTTGTTTCAACATGGTGATGAAGTTCAGGAACTTACCGTCGTCAGCTTTCTTCTTCAACCTCTGGGGGAAAGGAGGTGGGTGTCGAAACATCATAGTTGGAAGCTTTTCAGCTTCCTTGCGTTTCTCTGCGGGCTTTGGCGTTTCCTCCTCTACCGCCTCTTTATCATCCACACTATCATCTTGAGCATGAATTACCGGATGTGATTCCGGTAATACTTTTCCGCTTCTTGTGGTGATCGCCATACAGCTTGCATCATTCTGCGGATGAGTGGTGTCGCTCGGCAAAGTACCTATTTTCCTTGGGTTTAGAGATGCCGAGATGTGACCCACTTGCTGCTCTAGTTGCTTGATCGCGGTTGAGTGTGACTCCACTACCAGACTCAATGTTGATAACTCATTCTGCATTGCCTTTACCCCAGAGTCGGTCAATTCCACCTTAAGCAGCATCTTCGCCATCATGTTCTCAAGTTTGGACGTCTCAGCCTCGCTGCCAGCTTTATCCCGATTACCAGGTGGTATATACAACCCACCTCTATCGGTGTTGTTCCTCCAGTTTCCTTGGTTGCGATTTTTGTAGCCACCATTCTCATAGTGGTTGTCTCTTGGATAGTTCCGACCTTGGTTTCCCTGGCCATTGGCCTGGAAACCCCCCAAGTAATTTGCTTCCTCAGTCTCTATACCTTGGGAACCCACAGCTTGTACCTTCTCTATACTTCCTGACGTCAAGTGCCTTGTCAAGAGATCCAACTGCGTTTTTAGATGCGCCATGTCTTGGTCGCGTTCCTCCTCTCTTCTGCGCTGCTCAGCTGACATACCAACTGTATAGGTGCTAGCTGCAACCTCTGAATCTCGTGTGTGCCAGGCCCTGTTGGTCTTGGTGAGCCTGTCTAGAATAGCTGTGGCGTCGGCAAAAGTGCGACCCATAAACGCTCCACCTGCTGCGTTATCCAATGTCGGCTTGGTAGCCGAATTTAGTGCCCGGTAGAATGTCTGCATCAAGAATTCGTTGTTCAGCTGATGGTTGGGGCACTGTGTCAGTTTCTTCTTAAATCGCAACCAAGTCTCGTGCAGTGCTTCGTGCGGTTGCTGCCTGAAGTTGCTAATTTCGTCCCTCAACTGTATCATCCGAGAGGGAGGAAAGAACCTTTCTAGGAAAGCTCCTCTCAACTCTCCCCACGTTGCGATAGAGTCGGGGGTCAATTCTGTCAACCACAACGCTGCCTCATCAGACAGAGACAACGGAAACAATCTGAGCCTGATCGCTGTCTGACTCACTCCTGGCAGTTCGAACGATTTGCAGATCCCCACAAAATTCATCAAGTGCTGGTTTGGATCATCACCAGCAACATCGCGGAACACTCCTCTCAAGTTCAACAGTTGGATCATCGTGCTAGTGATGTTGAACTTGGCTCCGGGCGGTAGCGGTGGAACAATAATGGCGCCCGTAGCGCCAGCTCCATCTAAGTCAAGATCCTCATCATTCCGTACCACATCATCCTGCAGACCACCAGCATTCAGATTTTGTTGGGCCTGCAGTTCCGCAGCGATCCTCGCTGCCTCTAGTTGTGCGGCCATATTCCGCCTCAATGTTCTCGCAAGTTCGGGGTCGTAAGGTACAATTTGTTCCCCCGAACCTCGGGTATTTGGCATGCACAACCTGTACCCTGTCCAAAAACAAAAACAACAAACAAAAATAAAAGCAAGAAATTATGACTAAAAGTCAACTAAACACACCAGACTTAATCAAAAACCGTATTCCCCGGCAACGGCGCCATTTTTGATAACGCTCAAACTACACCTCAATTTAAGAAGCGTAAGCGATCGTTGTCAAATATATAACCCAACAAGGTTGGGGTCGAATCCCACAGAGAATATGGTGATGATTAAGACTTTAGTGAAGTATGTGACTAGTCGTCAATCGTTTCCAGTAAATAAAAGGGGGGTTTTGTAATCAAATTGTAAACAAAACAATAATAAACGTAGGAGTTTAAATCAGTATGAGAGAATGCGAACTAGGGACGTGGTCACCATGGCGTTGTAACAATGTCGATTCTAGGCTTAACTGGGTTCTTTCTATATGCGTGTCACGATGTGATTGCGTCAATTGTATCGTCTAAACGTCTCTCGACCAAATAAACAAATTTCCTTTTATCTTCTCTCGATCTCAAAAAGATGTGCTTTTTAGCTCTCAATCCTAACATCAAGTAGATTAATCCAGTTACGGCATTAATCTTTAAGACGAGAGTTGGTAGTCTCGAATCCTTGTTGTTAATCAAGTTTCCCGGTTTTAATCTCTTTCTCAAGCAAATTAAACCTAGGCATGTTCTAATGTTTGCAACCCACTAGAAAACGTGACATAATGTATGATTAACAACGTGACAATACATAAATCGAACCCAACGCTACCCGGAATCTATATTGCTACGTTTGCCATGGCTCCCACAACCCTAGTTGCGGGAGTTTTAGTTAATCATGCTATAAAGAAAAGAGAAGAGAATTGAATTCATAATAAGGAGAAGAAGTTCTTACAATATAATGAAAACCAATCTTCAATAATCCAAGACAAGAAAAACCAAGAACTCACGAACACGAATTCAAGAATCCGAAAACGTGTTGTTGCTCTCAAACAATGACTAAAAACTGTTCTAAAACTATTCGGTGAATTCTAATTACATAAACCTATCATAGGGTATTTATAGGAGTCAAAGAAACCAAATCCAAAACGGGCTAGGAATCCCCAAAACGCGGGTCGCCGACGTAAGCCACTGCCTTAGCGTGACGGTCAGGCTGACGGACCGTCACTGCCTTGACGGACCGTCGCCTGGACCGTCAGCCTTAGGCAGTGGCACTGTCCCTTTGCTGCCTTGGAGTGACGGTCCCAGTGACGGACCGTCACATGTGTGACGGGCCGTCACTCAGGCCGTCACACTTAGGCAGATTGCTCTTTTTCGCGTATTTCCGTCCGTTTCCGTGTTTGTTTCCATTTCCTACAAATACAACATAAAAACATCAAAAACAACAATGGTTGCTTGAAAACGTACGATTGTTCTTAGTAAAAAGGAGTCGAAAGTGACGTAAATTAGCGTCACATCAATCGCAACCCGCAAGTCCTTGGTAATTTCGAGCTTGGCGACCTTACATTAGTGGCGATATACATTAAGGGCAAGCCTATGTTTTGATGCGTATGCACTTGAACTTCCTTGAGAGAGTGAGAGTCTTCTTGGTTCTCCTATAATCCCGTGTTTTGTGAATTGAATGATTGTGAGTGGGATTCTCTCTTGTGGTGAGTGGCATCATGCACTCGAATTGAAACATAGAGTCTCTATTTCAATTGAGGGGAATGAATGAGATAAGTTGTGTGGCGACACTCGAGGCAAACCTTGACGGTCCATGCCAATGACTTGAGAAGCTTAAATGTCTTATTTTGAATGGCGAAAATTCCCTTGATTTTGAATAAGAAATGATGTCCTTTTGAAAAAGGTTTTGAAATGATCAATTGCCTTGAGTTTGTGGTGGTCCAAATTGAGATAAGCATAGCAGTCCAGAATAAACTCAAAATGCATCCTCTTTCTTAGTACCCTGAAATGTTGGAGGTTTCAGTTTCAAGAATTTGGTCAGCATCTCATGCTCATTCCCAGTCATAACAGGGCCTAGGATCTAACAAAAGAAATCATCAGTGCCCGATGCCGCATCCATCCTGGGAGCCATTGTGATAGCTAGTTGAGTGTCTGAAACATGATCTGTTGTACCAGTGAAGGTGTCTCCAGCACCTACCATCCCACTCATAAAAGCCCACACTTGTTGAAATACCTCAAATGATATAGTGGGAAAACCTGCACCTTCAGCCGGTGCTGCCTACTCCTGTTCCGCGCCCTCCTCAACTACTACCTCAACCTCTTCCTCAATAAGGTCCTGGGGTGGGGGAGGGGTTATTGCTCTTGATCCTGCAGTTTCCTGAGCTCCACCCCTGGCGGGTGTTTCCCTACCTCTTCCCCTGCCCATTTCTCGCTGTCTGAACACTGTCCTTGCTACTGAAATTGCCATTTTCGCTCTGTTACGTATGGTGTTAACCAATTGTGGACAAAAGAGTGAAAGAAGTTAGATACAAATTTATATCACCAGATACCAATTGGAATCATGTTATAGCACGAAATAAGAAAGAAGAGATAGTTTCCTAAATTCATATAGCCTCTCGAAGAAAAGTATAGACGTCTTCATACCATTCCGCAAGACTCTACTAGACCCATTTTAGTACGATGAGATCAACGAACTTAGGGCTCGAATACTATCTTTGTCACGACCCAACCTATTGCGAGTGACACCCACCTAAAACCCCTAAATGAGTGAACCAATTATCAACCCAACACTTAGTGAATCTAACAGCTCAAACCAATAACATTAAAATAAACTAACATTCATAACCAAAATTACTAATAAAATAACTCCTGCCGAAAAACCCTTAGAAACTAAAAGTAGCTGTACCAAAACATATACTAATATCTAGAATGCGGGGATGCAACCCGAAAATAAAGAGTCTAATTCCAAAATAATGGACTAGAGAATGTACTGGATGAAACCATGGTAGCCGAAAGAGTAGCTCACCATTGGAATCTAGGATTGTGGGGACTATAACTGAGGTCGCATAGCAGCGAATGGAAGATGTCCTGTACTCACAAAAGAAAAGCAAGTGCAGAATCAATACACAACCACAATGTACTGGTAAGATCATCGACCAGATCTAAATAACAATATATGAACAATAAACCAGTTCTGAGTAAGAACACAACATATAATAACAATCAACAATATTACTCCAGACTCTAAGTCTTCCTTCTAACTTATCAACCACATGAAACAGGTTCAACAACCACTTAGACAATGAACAATAGCAACATCATATACCCTTCTTAAATCACACAAACCAACCAAGGATCCCCAGACCAACACCTAAGTGTTTAACATACAATCTCTGGCCTACACAAGGACCAACCCCATATTTAAGTGTAACTAATCAGCCTCTCATGGACCCATATGCAAATAATCACAATTCTAGCAATCAACCCCGTCAACTCATGGAACCATCAACAAAATACAATCAATAAGTATAAATAAACCCATACCAGACGTGGTATCCGAGCTAACCATTATAGAACCAGTACCAAGCATGGTACCCGAGCCAACTAATAAGTATCCCATACAAGGCATGGTACTCGGCCAACCAAATGTCACACACAATCCAACAAGTCAATATTTAATGAACAAACACACTTGTAAACCAACAAGCAAACAATCCAAGTTCATTAATCATAATTGACACCCAGATACTTAGACATTCATAATTTCATTCCCTAAACATGCAAGGCACATACATTACTAAGCTAAAGTTATATGCACACACATTGCATTTGGAAAACAATAACCATTACCTACCTCGAATAACTTGAAAACTCTACTGGGCCAGAGCCTTTATGTTTTCCAAAGCTTTCGCTTGTTCTTGGTCTAACAATGATTACAAAAATATAACAAAAATCAGTCAAATGGCCTAAATTTATCCGGATTATACTCAAATCCTAATCCCCAGCCCAATCCCATGATTATTCCACCCATCCCAGGGCTTTCTCACCATTAATTTACCTAAAAATTAACATTTAACGGTTACATTAAGCAAATAATGGTAATTTAATCATGCATATGTGATAATAATCATAACCCAAGAATTCTACACCTAGAATCCCTCTTTTTCCACCAGATTCTATCATCCTAGTTCAATCCAAACCTTCCCCCAAGCTTGAGATTATAGTTTCTAAGGTCCGGGAATCAATATACTGAAGTGGGGAGCGAAAACCTTACCTTTTTGATGGAGTTTGGTGAGAAATCAATAGAAATCACCTCCCTTAGCCTATGAGCTTCCCTAAAACATTCTTGAACAATGTTGAATGTTTTTGGGGAAGTTGCTGCATTTACAATGACTTATTCCGCTATAGCAGTCCGTACACCGCTATAAGGGCACTGCCATAACGGACTCAACTGCTATAGCAGTGCTGACCGACTTTGACTTCCACTATAGCATAAATTTCTCCGCTATAACGGTCATCATAGGATAGAATCTTGGAAATTCTCTCAAATATGCCCATTTTACAACACACTTCAAAAGCCAATGTTCCGTACTAACCCTTTCACATCAACTTTGATACCAGAAGTTCTACTTACCCCAATTCAGTTCTGAAAAGTCCCCTAGACTCCTTAAGGTCTTAGCTAATGGAAAATCTAGCTCAACAAAAGATAATTAACCCAATCCTCACCCGGATTTCCCTAGACCATACCTTGCTCGAAAATCATTCGAGACTAGCCTAGCCCAAATTTTCTAACTCCCAAACCTGGAAGTTTTCTAACCCAAAAATTCACACGAATACTTTAACCATAATGACAGAACATGTCATTACAGGAATACCTAGAATAATAGGCCTCCTCCAAGATCAACCTGACCAGATCACCAACTCTAGAAATGCAGATACGACCCTCAATCCTCAAAATACCCTTCAAATCTAAGGTCACCTTCCTAGACTCACCTCTCAGCACCTTATCATGAATGATATTCAACCTTGTATCATCAAATTGATATGCTAGAATCTTCTCTAACAAGGACGATTTAGCCTCAACACAAGAAAAAATATGACCCAGCTCATAAATATCAAGTCTAACCAACCTGTTAGCTAAGGACTGTATGTCTGAAGCTAAAGGTTGCTCCTTCGCTTCCAAGAAAGCCAAGATACCCATACTCACTGCATTCTGGCTCAAGGCATCCGCTACCACATTTGCCTTGCCCGGATGATAAAAAATAGAGATATCATAGTCCTTCAGTAACTCCAACCACCTACACTGCCTCAAATTTAGATCCTTCTGGATGAAAATATATGGAAGACTACGATGGTTAGTAAAGATCTCACAATGCACACCATATAGAAAATGCCTCAAAATCTTCAACGTGAAGACTACCGCCGCTAACTCCAAGTTATGAGTGGGGTAGTTTCTCTCATGAACCTTCAGCTGTCTAGAGGTGTATGTAATAACTTGGCCCTACTATATCAATACACAATCCAAACCAACACCAAAAGCATCACAATACACTGTAAGCCCTTACCACTTTATCAGAAGAGTAAGAATCAAAGAAAAAGTCAATAAGGCCTTGAGCTTTAGAAAGCTCTCCTTGCACTCATCAGACTACTAGAAAGGGAAATTCTTTAGAGTCAATCTAGTCAATGGAGCTACTATAGAAGAAAACCCTCCACAAACCATTTGTAGTAACTTTCCAACTCGATGAAACTGGGAACCTCGATAGGAGAAGTAGGCCTAGCCCAATCACGAACTGCCACAATCTTTGCTGAATCCACTATAATACCATCCTTAGACACCATGTGCCTGAAGAATGCCACATACTTAAGATAAAACTCAAACTTAGTGAATTTGTCATATAATTGATGCTCTCGCAAGGTCTAAAGTACAACTCTCAGATGCTGCTCATGCTACTCCCTAATCCTCGAATATACTAAGATGTTCAATGAACACAATAATAAAGGAATCCAGGTAGGCTCTAAACACTCAGTTTATCAACTTATAAATCCTAATGGGGCATTAGTCAACCCTAAAGACATGATTAGGAACTCATAATGGCCGTATCAAGTCCTAAATATAGTCTTTAGGATGTTCGCCGCCCTAATCCTCAACTGAGGATAACCATATCTCAAGTCTATAGTAGAGAACACTGCTGCACCCTGTAGCTGGTTAAACAGATCATCAATATGCGACATAAAATACTTGCTCTTAAAGGTCACCTTGTTTAGCTGCCTTTGTCAATACACATATACGCATGGAACCATCCTTATTCTTCACAAATAGAACCGGAGAACCCTAAGGATACACACTAGGCCTGATGAACCCTCTACTTAACAAATTATAGAGCTGATCCTTAAGTTCTCTCAACTTAGATGGTGCCATCTTATATGGCAGAATGGGAATAGGCTGAGCACCCAGCTTGACATTAATGCCAAAATTGATGTCATGATCAGGAGAAAGACCCGGTAGATCAAAGGGAAACACATCCGAATGCTTGAAAACCATGGGAACTAACTCAAGCGATGGTGTGGTGGCACTAGTATCAAGAACATAAGAAAGATAGGCTAAGCACCCCTTCCTAACCAACCAATGCGCGCTCAGGAAGGATATAACTCCCTTTGGCATGTGGCTATCAACACCCTTCTATACTATAGACGGATACTAGGCATCCATAGAGTAATGGTCTTGGAAAAGAAATCCAAGATTGCATGGTTGGGAGACATCCAATCCATGCCTAAAATCACATCGAAATCAACCATATCTAGCACAACTAGGTCTACCCATATGTCATACCCCAGAATAGTCACCACACAAGCTCGATAAACATGATCCACTACTAAAGAATCTCCTACTGGGGTAGCTACATGATGAGTTGGTAATTTACCAACTTATTTAGTCTTTAAGCCTCTACTTTTGCCATCCTAATTGAGAGTAATTAAGAGAAAATAGTGCATTTGACGTGATTTGCTTCTATTTTACATGTGTATGTGATTAAGAAGTGATCGGTGCAGAATAATATGAAAATAAGTCAAAATGGAGAATTTCTGGAAATCTGGGCAACCCAGCACAATTGCACTGGACTGGCGCCAATAGCACTGAAGGAAGAGGTTAAGGCTTGTACGCGATCACAGTTGGATGGAATGATAGTGATGCATTGAGAAGTGGTCAACGCCAGTCAAAACACATACGCAATCACGAGAATATAGCACGATGGTGCTAACCAAAGTGAATTCCTTGAGCACGATAGCTCTTTTTAGCGCGATAGCGCTTCACTGTGCCTGAGCATGAAACTGGGAAAAAATGTCATTTCGCATTTGTGGAAAATCCAATCTACATAAAACACTCCTAGATTAGGGATGATAATTTAATGTATCGGAAAGACGCTAGGCAAAAGTAGCGCTTTACTAGCCTGACGACTAAAAGCAAGGTCAGAGAGATACTACAAGTCCTCCGTCCCAGATTTCATCGCCGCGACCATCTGGTTCACCAGTACTACCAAAAAGTCTCATGCTTACGTTACTGTTATTGATGGTTTGATTATCTTTGGCAAATTTCATAACTCTTGACAAGCTTGGAGAGCAAGTTCATCACCCTACACTATAGGAGTGAAAATTTGGATGATTTCTATTGTAAAACTCTTAAATTCCATTCTTCAACTCTTGTTCGTAATTGATAAATTTGTAGGTATAATTATTGAATATTGATTTGGGTTTTGTATTAGAGATAATACTTAATTTGGATATTGAATTCTTATCTTGTGCTTTCTCTCGATTAAATTATGTAGGTTTATTGAATCTTCCATGATTTAATTTTATAGTTGATGGTTGCAAATATTGACTTAGCATTCTAATTATGTTCTTTCTTGAAGGAGGAGTTCTTCAATTCAGGAAGGTTTAATAGTGGAGATTTGGGGTTTCCACTCTAGATCAAGGGTAGAGATAGTTTGGTTGTCAAAAACTCCCATCTAAGAGTTGGGGTTAGAAATAGCCCAACTTACCCAAGTTAATTTGTTGATTATTGCTCATTCATGGAATTTCGAAGAACCCATGAAGATAGTTGCTTGATTGGTCGAAAGACGGTTAAGTATACCCTTAGCCAAGACTACCCATGTGTTAATTGGATACAAGTCTTGTGAATGGAATTTCCATTCCCAATTCTCCGTTGTTGTCCTTGCTTGGCGAAAATAAGGTGAAAGCCATTGATCAAAACTATCTTTTATTTGATTTTTTTTATCCTTTGTTTTAGTTTAAAACCCCCCTAACTTCTCTTGCTTTTCTCTTCAGAGGGATGGAAAGGTTGATCCTAGTCCAAGTATAGGGTCCAAAATGTTACTCTGGTAAGCTATCTCTATTGTAAGGTACCATGGTTACTTTATAAGGAAATTTGTTACAAGTACAATAGCAAGGTACCATGGTTATTCGGTAAGGAAATTTGTTATAAGTACAAATAGTTATGGTATAATGGTTTTCTGAGTCATTTGTAACTTTAACATGAACTTATAAATAGTGGGTAAATCTGTTAGTAGAGTAGTAACTTTTCCCGAAGAAAGTGGCTAGAAGGCCGGGAGAGCCGTTAGAAGCCCCAGTAATGTACGAAAAAGTTGTACTACTAGGAGATGATTTACCGCTTGGAATTAGTTTGGCAAACCATCCTATTGTGGATGAGTAGCTAAAGTGTGGCACACCATCCTTTTTGGATGAGTAGCCCAAAAGACTGAGTCTGGCAAACCACCTTTATAGACGTGAACCCCGACTTTATGGCCAATATGCCTTTATGGTCTGGAAAGCCCAGTCTGTTAGAAAACCATTATGTAGTATTTTATTGTTCTTGTGATTTGAGTTACACTTGCTTGTAGTATCCCATGGTTGCCTTTCAATTGTGCTTTGTGATTGGAGTTACACTTACCTGTATTATCCCGTGGTTGCCTTGTCTACCCTGTATAACCTTGCTAGTTTGGTGTTTCCCCCTGTAATTCCCCCTATAATAGCAAGGTACCATGGTTATTTGGTAAGGAAATTCGTTACAAGTAAAAATAGTTATGGTATAATGATTTTCTGAGTCATCTCTAACTTTAACATAAACTTATAAACAACGGGTAAATCTATTAGTAGAGTAGTAACCTTTTCCAAAGAAAGTGGCGAGAAGGCCGGTAGAGCCGTTAGAAGCCCGAGTAATGTACGAAAAAGTTATACTACTATGAGCTGATTTACCACTTGGAATTAGTTTGGCAAACCGTCCTATTGTGGATGAGTAGAAAAAGTTTGGCACACCGTCTTTTTTGGATGAGTAGCCTAAAAGACTGAGTCTGGCGAACCACCTTTATAGATGTGAACGTCGACTTTGTGGCCCTTGCCTGTAGTATCCCGTGGTTGCCTTGTCTGCCCTGTATAGACTTGATGGTTTGATGTTTTCCCCTTATACTCCCCCATATTTGGTATCAAAGCCAGCCCATCTCTTTGAACTCCAATAAGTTACTTGGATTCTTTATTAGCTCAATCGCATTTACATTGTTCTCTGTGGGATCGACACTGAATCCCGTTGGGAATATAAATGTATTTTCCTTAACAATTACTGATACCTCCTTCTTGGAGAGTACATTTGAGAATTATAAGAAATGGCATAGTTGCTGGGGAAAAATTTGGCGTACTGAGTTAGTTTAGAATTTGAGTTTACTTACTCTAGTTCAAATTTGTGAATAATATTTTGTTTTGTTTAGTTTGATTTTGTTGATTGATTCTATGGCATCTCTGAATGTTAGAAATGTTGGTGGTTACACCCCAATTTATATTCCCAACTATTGTTATTATTGTGGAGGACCCCACATTGGGAAAAGATGTAGAATTATCCCTAGGAGAGGGAGGTATTCACCTTCTCATTCCTATGATGGGCGCAATTGCTATTTGTGTGGTGGTCGTGATGGACATTACAGTGAATGCCCTAATGATGACCTTTCTCATCCCCCCTCTTATGTTAACAATGTTGCGAGTGAGGCTTGTGATCTTAATAGGAATCTTGACTTAGCATGAGAAGAAGGCATGTGTGCCATACTCCAAACTCTCTTGGCCATGAAAGATAGCTTAAAGTAGGGTGTGCAATCCATAAAGCAAAGCTTCATCGATGCAAGGGATAAAGAAGAAGAGGAGAGAAATCATGCCATGCAATCCATGGCGGAGTTGTCCCCTCCCTTGGTCAAATTGGTGAAGAAAACCCTCCAAGCCTACTTAATGAACATGTCTCAAATATTGAGCTTAATTAAATTCACTCTAGGGATGGTAATGAAGATTTTCAAAGCATGGAACCGCCCGAGAGTGAGTTCGTATTAATAGTGCTTGAACCCCAACAAGAATTTTTTTTGTATGAGGTGAGGTTATGAGCCAAGAATGGGTGTTAAATCAAGATCACCAACTAGAGTCCTATGGGGAACAACGTGAAAGAATGCTACCAATGTTTGAGATTTTGTTAAAAAGGTATTCCAAGAGAAGTCAAAAATAAGGGTTACTTGAACTTGCTACCCAAAATTTGGACACCGATGTGAATGCTCGTGTTGAGACATGCACGATTGTGGTAAGTAATTTTGAGTTATTCCCTATAAAAGAGGAGGACACAAGGGATGCTTATGAATTAAAGGTGTTGTGGCAACCAACTACTTCATACATGAATCATGATGCCAAAATAAAATGAATGATACTAGAGTTCCAATGCAAAGTTCAACGGTTCATCTTGAAAGACTCTAGTTCATTCGAAAGTGAGGATGTTATGAATGAGGCGAACTTGAGAGTTGAGATGCCCAATCTTACTTCAACCACTTTATAACCTTAAGTTTGGTTGAATGGACGAAATTTGAAGTAATCAAGCTTTACGAAGACCTTGGAAGGAGGATGGATCGAGGGTTATCTGATTTTAAGTTTGTTGTTGAAAGAAGGCAAAATGACCTTCCCCACTTGAAGGCAAAAAAGTGCAAAATGCGACACCAAGAAAATGGCCTTCTCATGTTCTCACCTTCACCTTGTGATTTTCAACGGAAGTTCAATTCAAATCTGGATCGAAGGTTTAAATCTTCCAAGTGGAGATCTAGATGGTGAGGTAACTTGCATTGCACCGCGATGTTAAATTGTGCGCTTGATGGGAGGCAACCCATCATTTCAAATTTTTGAAGGTTTACAATTTTTTTCTTCCTTTACTAGAATAGCTTAGTTTATAATTTTTGACTAATCCATAAAGTTTAAAGTCTTTTTTGAGTTGATTTGAGCAAGTTGAGAAGTAGAGGACTCATAAAAATCCAATCAAGGGTAAAATAAGGTGCTAAAATGACATGCAAAATGGGTGTGTTTCGCACCCAGAAGTGTGCACATTGCACATGCAATTGCACTCCTAAATACTGGGGCTACCAAGAAGGTCAAAGCGTGTGAAATGGTTGCATTTCACACCTGGAAGTGTGTCCATCGCACCAGCCATCGCACCCCAAAATAAGAAGCTGCTAAAAATTGGCTGGAATATGCAAAGTGGGTGCGATTTGCACATAGTAGAGTGCGCATCGCACCAGCCATCACACATTAAAATAGTGAGCTTCTAAAAAATAGTGCAGCGTGATCGTGCTATGGTGCTGGGAAATATTTCAAAAAGCAGTGCCATCGCACTGGTGTGATGCAATCAGGCTGAAGCAAATGTCAGCGCAGTGAATTAAAATGATGAAGCTTTTCAGTTCTCTACCTCTCCTCAAGTTTAACAGGTATTATCCATTGTTAAAATTCCCTCTACCCCAGTACTTCCTCAGAGTTCTACACTCCTAAATCACAAGCAAAAGTAACTGGGTCCGGTCAAAATTGCAAGCATAAGTTGCTTCCTCTCTACTCTCCTCTTTTACCTTAATTCATCCAGCAAGGTATGTCTCTATTTCTCCTTCCCTTCCTTGTTTGTTAGTTTGATTTTATGGGTTGAACGAGTGGAGTTGAGAAAAAACTTGGGGAAATCTTGAGTACCCAAGGCTCCTCCATTGTGATAAAACTTTAAAGACCCAAATCATGTTTCTTGATGGGTTTAATGAAATTGAGCATGAAATTGTGTTGTTGTTGTGCTTGGTGTTGAGAAATACCCTCTAAAATGGATTAAATCCACAATCTGGTTGTGAAAATCATAATGGAGAGTTGTTTGGTCGAAGAAGATGACTGCCAAGTTGCTCAGTACAATCACACTATTCTAGAGAAGTTGTGCTGCCTATGAGTTAAGTCAACTGCGCGATTGTGCTACTGTGATGTGATATCGCTCAAGAAAGAAAATAAAAAAGGGATTTGACATGATCGTACATGAGGAGTGCCAATGGCGCTGAGTAACTATAGCTGGCACAAAAACAGTAGCTCTATCAAGAGCTACTACAGTAGCTTTGTCAAGAGCTACTCTGCTTTCCAACCCATTTTTCTTTCTCTAAACACTTCTTTTTCATTTTACTACATGTTGTTACAACATTCTCACCTTGAAAATGAATTTTGTAGGTACTTTTGGATTAAAAATGGGTACTAGTGCATCAAATGCGGGCAATCAGGTTGATAAAATTGTTGAAGAGGAGGAGTATGACAACACAAAATTCATTTCACTAGCTTTTGTAGAGCGGTATAGGGCTGACTTATCCAAAAAAAGAGGTCCCTGAAAAGGGCATTGCAATGCAAGGAGTGGAGGCAGCTTTGCCTGAATTTTTTGGTCGATTGGATAGAGCAAAGTGGCACTGTTTTATAGCCTCACCATGTTGGGCTAATGAAATAATTGTTTGGGAGTTTTATGCTAATCTTTTGGCCATGAACTTCAAGGATTTGATGATGACTGTTCGGGGGAAAACATTCAGAGTTGGTGTTGAAGAGATCAACATGTACTATAGGCTGGAAGATAATGACACCACTCTTCTTGCGGAGAAGAAAGCTATAGGCAGGCCCTGGATTGCTTCAAAGGTCTATCCCAGAGTGGAGCCCACATGGTCTATGTTTGAGACCAAGATTTATTCGCATGGCTTCACTATCGAGGCGAGGATGTGGTTGTCCATCATATGCAACATAGTAAAACCAGTACATAATAAGAGTGAGGTTCCTCATTATAGAGCGGTGACCGTGGTAGCAATGATTGATGAGGTTTCTATTAATATGGGGCCACTGATCCTATGGGAGATAAAGAATTGTGTTAGAGGCAACAATGAGAGCTTGTTCTTACCCTTCTTTATTACTGAGCTCTGCCAGACATTGGAGGTTAATTTGAATGCTCCAGGAGATATTTGGATTGGCCTGAAGATTCCCATTTATCCTTTGAAAAAGACTGGCTCGGGATTTGTTGTTAAAAAGTGGAAAGTGGATGCTAGTTTGATATCTGAAGCTACAGGAAGTAGCCAATTAACTCTCTATGACACTACTTCCACCCAGGAACCTCCACCTATGCCTAGACTATTTTAGCACCTCTTCACTTAGATATCAGGAGTTCAAGAATCCATTAGTGCATTGGCCACTAGTATTTCTTTGGGAGCACCTGGGGCCTAAATCAAAACATTGAATGATTTGGTTGACTGTTATAAGAAGATTGAAGCGAGTTAGAAAAGGTTGGAAAAGAAGATTGAGGAACAAGAGAATAAAATGAAAGCAATGAGTGACAACCTTTCTGATCAGAATAAAAGGGACAAAGAAAGAGATAAATTGCTGAGAAGGATGTGGAAAAGTATAAAGAGCTTTTGTGGGGAAGGATCATGATGACTCCAAGACTCACAATGATGGCGGTGCTCCAACGAGCCCTCTCTAGCTATATCTCAGGGAGCCCCTCACACTACTTTTTCCGTATTTCATTTTGGATTTATGCATTGAGGGCACTACAATAGATTTTAGTTGGGGGTGGCAGCATTTGAATTATTCTTATGTGGGATTTTGATACTTGTTTTGTGCCCTTGTTGGGCTTATGTTATTTAGATTTGGATTTCCTGCCCTTGTCAGACTTGTTTTGGATATTTTTCCCTCGTCGGGCTTGTTTCATTCTGTTTTAGATATTGTGCCCTCGCCGAGTTTGTTTGTTGAAATGTTGTTGGATTAGTTGCTTTTGTTACTTCTTTATTTTTCTTAGAATCTTTAATTTCTTTTGTAGTTGGTTTGAGTGACGGTTCCCAATGATAGTTCAAGTGATGACATTCTTAAGGAAAATCATAGTGCTGTTTGGTATGTGGAGCCAGGGGAAGTCTGAGTACCCGTTAGGCTAGATAAAATTGCTTGTTTGTTGGGGTGTGTAAGTTGGTGAATTCTAAGTACTCATTTTGATTTAGATAGATGATTTGACCCTATGATAGATTGGGTGACATCATTCTTAAGGGAGAATCGTCACTTTTGAGATAATTTTGAATTGAGACTTGTTCGGTACTAATGAAGTTAGTCTTGCATTATAAGTGAAATAGGCATACCCTTCCAAAATTGTTTGTGGAAAGTGCATGGCAAAGAATGATGTTTGTGACAACTCCTTTAATCTTTTTGTGACTCTTAACGCATTAGGTGTGATAATTTGGAAGTGTAGAATGTGGCTCTATTTGTTCTTATTTTGGAAGTGAAATTGACCCTTCTTGAATGATTTACATGCCATGTGTGGCAAAGTTTAGTTGAATAATTCTTGTACTCGCTTGTGTTAACTAGAACTTCCCGGTTAGTTGTTCAATGCTAGTCTCAATTGTGTTGGTTGGAGGAATGATATTAGGTCTTCTGTGTGATTGTTGAAGCCTACTTAGCCTTAAAAATCCCACCATTGCACTTAAATTGTATCATTAGTCACCCCTCTTGAGCCTAATACCTATTTTTTTGCAACCTCGTTACAAACCTTGAACCATTTTGAAAATAAGTCCTTCTCTTGAACCCATCCTTCCTTGAACTTTACAAGTATGAAATTGAGACTAAAATCCTAAGTTTGGGGGTTGATAAAAAGTACCTTGGAGGAGTGCTAAATGGGCTTATCTAGGTTTGTTGGTGTAACACCCCGGAAACGTATCCAGCTTTTAAACTCAGACTTGCAGAAAAATTTGGACTTCCAGGGACCACGGGTCATGGAAGGTTCCACGAGTTGTGAAAGTGACTCGTGATTCCAGTCCTGCAGACCATCCTCAGGTCTGACAACCACGAGTTCCTTCCACGACTCGTAGAAGTTTCTACGGGTCATTCTGTTGACTCGTGGACCTTGATCAGAGGTCAGTCAATTTCCTTGACTTCCACGACTAGGTTCTACGACTCGTGGAAGTTTCCACGAGTCATCCTATTAAGCCGTAGAAGATCTTCAGCAGCCTAGAATTTGTCTAAGGAACCACGAATCCGTTCCACGAGCCGTGATTAGTTCTACGGTTCGTGGGAGGGACTCGTGGAACCTGAAGCCGGGTCTTTAAGGCAGTTTTCTTAATTAAATTCCAGGGGCATTTTGGTTATTTCCCACCCTTTTAACTACTAAGTGAAGTCATTTTGACTATTTCAAGTGGGATATTCACCCATATTATCTTAAGTCTTTTCTAAGCTACTCATTCACCTCCCAAAAAGGAAAAGTTCCTCTCAAGCTTCAAGTCTCCAAGCTTCAAGTTCAAGCCTCCTAGATCTTTCCATCGGAGTGAGTTATCTTCTTCTAAGGTATGTGGGTCTTTAACAATGGGTTCCTTTCACCCTTGTGCCCAAATCCCCCAATTCTTATTTTGATTTATGAAGTTATGAAATTAGGATTTGATCTAAAATTAGGGAAAGTTTATGAAATCAGTTTCTATGTTTAAATTTCTGGCTTCTTATTGATTATACATGATTTGTTCGTGATTCCTTCATTGGTTTTAAAAGCCCAAGCATGAGAGTTGATTTCTAGTATGAATCCATGAATTTGCATGTTTTCAAGGGAAACTTGGCATGATTAGATATCATGGCCTTTATGTCTTTAAGAAATTGCATGCCAAATTCTTCAAGTATAAATTTAGAAAGAAAAGCATGTTTTGAATTATGGCTTTGCTGAGAACTATGAACTATGTTATGAAAGTTGCATGAGACCCGATGTGTTTTCATGCATTATGAATAGGATTTGGCATGAGAGTATTCCCTTATGAAATTATTAGCTATATATGCATATTTTGGGAGTAGTACTTAGCACCGAGTGGACGAGGTGAGAGTACCCTTAGTCCCAGAAACTACGTTGCCAGAGTAGGCTATGGTATGATATGATACGTGCCTTAAAGGCTTATGAGAGTGGATCCACGTCTTTATGTATGGTGTCCTTGCCTTAGCGGGGCATAGGACAGCTTCGCCAACTAGGGTTATGTAGTTGGGTATGGTGACTTTTTCCTTGGCAAGGTTCAAAGTCAGCTTTGCTAACTAGTGTTATATAGTTAGATTCCATGTAGCTCACATGGTCTCATGTCGGTTATAAGAAACTCCTGTATGTATGTTTTCAAGTTTTCTAAGCTTTATGAATTCTCTTATGAACTATCATTTTGAAGTTGGCTTTTGCACCATGATTCAGCTTTCCATTACAATATCTTCTCATGATACTCTATATGTATGGATTATGTTTAAGCACGTTTTAAAGCATGTGTAATCATACTTATGCATTGCTCACATACTTAGTACATTCCATAGTACTAACGCATATTATGCTGCATCCTTTTATGATATAGATTCTGGTATCCCTTCCCAGCTACGTGGCTAGAGATCCCGGCCACTCCCAGTCAGCTTTGGTGAGTCCTCATAGTTCGAGGACTAGACTTATTCTAGTTTTTCTATGTTTCCCTTTTTCTTCAGATTGTTGAGTGAGTTGGGGTATTGTCCTATCAACTCTTTATGCTAGTCTTAGAGGCTTCTCAGACATAGATGTTATGGGATGATCTTTGAGTTATATTCCTTATTTGACTTATCTATCTATGATTATGTTTCCTATTTTGGATTTCCTTATGATACTTCCGCTATGCTTCCTTTATGTTTGCTTGAGAATGATAAGACCAAGGGTTATCTTGGGATCCTTGTGGTCCTAAGTCCCGTGTTACATCTAGGGGGGTAACCCCGGGGCGTGACAAACTTGGTATCAGATCCTTAGGTTCAAGTGTCCTTGGATGTCTAAAAGCCGCATCGAGTAGAGTCTCTTTCATGTGTGTGAAGTGTGCCACACATATGAGAGGGAAGCTATGAGATGTCTTAGAAGAACTTTACTTCTTTCATGATCACGTCGTGCGATAGAGCTTAACTCTAATCTTCCTCTAATCCTTATCTTATGCGTTTCAGAATATACCTCCTTGACGTGATATGCCTCCCCGAGCCGCTCAGAATGCTCTTCTTCCCATCCTGGTTCTCGATGTCATGAATGATGAATTCAAGAATGCTATCCATTTGCTAGCCCAAACCTTGGCCACTCAGGCAAATCAGCCGTCTCCTGCCCTCGCCCATCCTCAAGGTGGGTTAACGGCCCGAGATCGTGACTTTGTCCGAATGAACCCACCTGAATTTTATGGTTCCAAAGTGAGTGAGGACCCTCTCAACTTTATTGATGAAGTGAAGAGGATCTTTGAGGTTATGCAAGTAGTGGGTGTTGATTGTGTGGATCTTGCATCCTATCAACTCAAGGATGTAGCTCACATTTGGTTCACTCAATGGAAGGAGACTAGGGTAAGGGACGCAGTCCCCACGACTTGGGAGTGTTTTGAGAGGTCCTTCCTTGATAGGTTCTTTCCTCAAGATTTAAGGCAAGCGAAGGTGGAGGAATTTGTGAACTTGAGATAAGGCTCAATGTCGGTGCAAGAGTATAGTCTGAAATTCACTCAGTTGTCTAGGTATGCTCCCTCCATGGTAGTGGACCCGCATGATCAAATGAGCAAGTTTATATATGGGGTTTCTGATATGGTGAAGAAGGAGTGTAGGTCTGCTCTGTTGTTGAGTGATATGAACATTTCCCGACTCATGACTCATGCCCATCAGATTGAGGGTGACAAGCTTAGGGATATGGAAAGAGAGAATAAGAGGGTTAGATCTGAGGGATCAGGTTTTGGTCATCACAGGTCCGGAGGTGGACATCGCTCTTCTTTCCAGAAAAAGTCATCAAGATTCGTTCATTATTCTGCTAGTGCTCCTACCCAGGCTCAGAAGCCTCATCATGATCAGGGTAGTAGAGGATCTGGTTCGTATTCCTAGTCTCAGGGTAGTGTTCCTAAGGGATCTTCCTACCCAGCTTGTGTTAAGTGTGGAAAGAATCATGTTGGTGAGTGTTTGGCTGGTTTGGGTGGTTGCTTCGGATGTGGTCAGGTTGGACATCGCATCAGGGATTGCCCTTCAGTTAGGAAGGGGCAGGGAGGCAGGACCCAGCCCACTCCAGCAGTTTTAGGAGGTAGACTATCCCCGCAGGGCGCAGCTTCTAGTTCTGGTGGTCAGCACCAGAACCGCCTTTATGCTATGTCCTCTCGTCAGGATCAGGAGAGTTTTCCAGATGTGGTTACTGGTATGTTAAAAGTATTCTCTCTTGATGTGTATGCCTTGTTGGACCCCGATGCCTCCTTATCTATTGTAACCCCTTATGTTCCTTGCAAGTTCGAGATTAATCGTAAATTGCTTTTAGAACCTTTTCATGTTTCTACTCCTATTGGTGAGTCAGTCCTAGCCAAAAGAATCTACCAAAATTGCCCGATCTCATTCCTTCATAGAGTCACTTCAATGGATCTAGTGGAGTTGGAGATGACTGATTTTGATGTTATCATTGGTATGGACTGGTTGTATCCATGTTATGCTTCTGTTGATTGTCGTACTCGGGTTGTCAGTTTCAAGTTTCCTAATGAACCCATTTTAGAATGGCAAGGTAGTCCCCTTTCTTCGAAAGGTCATTTCATATCTTATCTTAAGGCTAGGAAGATGATTTCGAAGGGGTATGTTTATAACATACTACAGGTCATGGACGCAGAGTCTGAGACCCCATCCCTTCATTCTGTTTCTGTTATGAATGAGTTTCCAGAAGTGTTTTCCGAGGATTTACCCAGAGTCCCTCCCGAGTGGGAGATAGACTTTGGGATAGATCTTCTTCCGGATACAAATCCTATCTCTATTCCTTCCTATAGAATGGCTCCCATGGAACTTAAGGATTTAAAAGATCAGTTGAAGGATCTTCTTGATAAAGCTTTCATCAGACCTAACATTTCTCCATGGGGTGCCCCAGTTTTGTTTGTTCGGAAGAAGGATGGATCTCTTAGAATGTGTATTGATTACTGTCAGTTGAACAAGGTCACTATCAAGAATAAGTATCCCATTTCTAGGATCTATGACTTGTTCGATTAGCTTCAGGGTGCTAGTTTCTTCTCCAAGATCGACCTTAGATTCAGTTATCATCAGCTTCGTGTTAGAGAGTGTGATATTCTGAAGATAGCTTTCAGGACTCGGTATGGTCATTATGAATTTGTTGTGATGTCTTTTGGTCTAACGAATACTCCTGCAGCTTTCATGGATTTGATGAACAAGGTGTTCAAACAGTATTTGGATATATTTGTGATTGTTTTCATTGATGATATCCTCATCTACTCTCGGAGTGAGGAGGAGCATGCAGATCACTTGAGGGTTGTGTTGCAAACTCTCAAGGATAGATAGTTATTTGCTAAGTTTAGCAAGTGTGAGTTTTGGATGCAGTCTGTTGGCTTTCTAGGTCATATTGTGACTAAAGATGGTATTCATGTTGATTCTCAAAAGATAGAGGCAGTAAAGAACTGGCCTAGACCTACTTCTCCGTCTGATATTGAGAGCTTTTTAGGTTTAGCTGGTTTTTACAGGAGGTTCGTAAAGGGTTTCTCTTCCATTGCCTCACCTTTGACCCGATTGACTCAGAAGAAGGTAAAATTTCAGTGGTCCAATGTTTGTGAGAAAAGTATTCAGGAAATGAAGATTAGATTGACCACCACTCCAGTGTTAATCCTACCCGAGGGCCTAGAGGATTTTGTGGTGTATTGTCATGCTTCAAGAATTGGTTTGGGTTGTGTTTTGATGCAGCGTGGTAAGGTGATTGCTTATGCTTCGAGACAGCTTAAGACTCACGAGAAGAACTATCCGACTCATGATCTTGAGTTGGCAGCCGTGGTCTTTGCATTGAAAATTTGGAGACATTATTTGTATGGAGTGCATATTGATGTGTTCACGGATCACAAAAGTCTTCAATATGTGTTCTTTCAAAAGGAATTGAATTTGCGACAACGGAGATGGCTTGAGCTTCTTAAGGATTATGATATGAATGTGCTTTACCATCCGGGTAAGGCCAATGTTGTGGTGGATGCTTTAAGTAGGTTGTCCATGGGAAGTGTAGCTTCTATTGAAGATGAAAAGAAGGAAATGGTTAAAGAGGTTCATAGGCTTGCTCGGTTGGGAGTTCACCTTATGGACTCAACCGAAGGTGGTGTGATTGTGACTAATGGTGCTGAGTAATCCTTAGTGGCTTAGGTGAAGGCAAAGCAAGACTAAGATCCGATTTTACTTCAGCTTAAGGGTGCAGTTCATCAACAAAGGGTTGAGGTTTTCTCCTGGGGGGGAGATGATGTGCTTCGTTACCAAGGTCGCTTGTATGTGCTAGATGTTAATGGGTTAAGACAAACGATTTTGGCTAAGGCTCATAGTTCTAGATATTCCATTCATCCAGGTGCCACCAAGATGTACCGTGATCTACGGGAAGTCTTTTGATGGAATGGTATGAAGAAGGACATAGCCTGGTTTGTGGCTAAGTGTCCCAACTGTCAATAGGTAAAGGTGGAACATCAAAGGCCAGGTGTTATGCTTCAAGATATTGACCTTCCCACTTGGAAATGGGAAGAAATTAATATGGACTTTATTACTGGGTTGCCTCGTAATCGAAGGCAATATGATTCCATTTGGGTGATAGTCGACCGGATGACCAAGTCATCCCATTTCTTGGCTGTTAAGACTACTGATTCAGTGGACAACTATGCTAGACTCTACATCTAGGAGATAGTTTGATTGCATGGTGTTCGTTTGTCTATCATTTCAGATAGAGGTCCTCAATTTACATCTCAGTTTTGGAGATCATTTCAGAAAGGTCTTGGTACCCAGGTGAAGCTTAGCACAACTTTTCACCCTCAGACAGATGGTCAGGTAGAGCGTACTATTCAGACTTTGGAGAATATGTTGAGAGCGTGTGTGATTGATTTCAAAGGTAATTGGGATGATCACTTACCTCTTATTGAGTTTGCCTACAATAATAACTTTCACTCTAGCATCTAGATGGCCCCATATGAGGCACTTTATGGACGGAGATATAGATCTCCTATTGGTTGGTTTGAGGTTGGTGAGGCCGCCTTGATTGGTCCAGATTTTGTACATGAGACCATGAAGAAAGTTCAGCTTATTCGGGAAAGGTTGAAGACCGCTCAAAGTCGACAGAAATCTTATGTGGATGTGAGGAGAAGGGAGTTGGAATTTGTAGTTGATGATTGGGTTTTCCTTAAGGTGTCACCCATGCAAGGTGTGATGAGGTTTGGCAAGAAAGGAAAGCTTAGTCCTCATTTTGTAGGTCCTTATCGAATTTTTATGAGAGTTGGTAGCATTACGCATGAGTTAGAGTTGCCAATAGAGTTGGAAGTTGTTCATCCAGTTTTCAATGTTTCCTTGTTGAAAAAGTGTGTTGGTGACCCAAGCTTGATTTTCCCTTGGAGGATGTGGGTGTGAAAGATAGTCTCACCTATGAGGAGGTTCCCCTGGAGATCCTTGATCGTTAGATTCGGAGGTTGAGGAACAAAGAAGTCGCTCCAGTGAAAGTCCTTTGGAGGAATCAGCTTGTAGAGAGTGCTACTTGGGAAGCGGAAGAGGCCATGAAGGCCAAATATGCTCATCTCTTTCCTTCCGATCCAGTTTCATCTTGAGGTATTAGTTTCCTCCATAGTTTTTCCCTCTGAATCTATTCCACAGGTTTCTCTCATGATCCTAGCATGCATACATGTTTTATGAGGTTTGTTTATCATGTTTTCAAGTTAAGCAGTTTTCATGATGTCCCTTTGATTTCTGTGTTTTGATGTTTGGTTCGGTTATTTTCTAATCAATTTTCCTTGTTTGGTCTTCATTCAAGGATGAATGATCCCAAGGGGGAGATATTGTAACACCCCGGAAATGTATCAAGCTTTTAAACTCGAACTTGCAAAATTTTTTGGACTTCTAGGGACCACGGGTCAAGTCCACAGGTCGTGGAAGGTTCCATGAGTCATGCAAGTGACTCGTGATTCCAGTCTTGCAGACCATCCTCAGGTCTGACAACCACGAGTTCCTTCCACGACTCGAAGAAATTTCTATGGGTCGTTCTGTTGACTCGTGGACCTTGATAAGAGGTCAGTCAATTTCCCTGAATTCCACGACTAGGTTCTACGACTCGTGGAAGTTTCCACGAGTCATCCTGTTGAGCCGTAGAAGATCTTCAGTAGCCTGGAATTTGTCTCAGGAACCACGACTCTATTCCACGAGCCGTGATTAGTTCTACGATTCGTGGGAGGGACTCGTGGAACCTTAAGCCGGGTCGTTAAGGCAGTTTTCTTAATTAAATCCCAAGGGCATTTTGGTAATTTACCATATTTTTAACTACTATGTGAAGTCATTTTGACTATTTCAAGTGGGGTTTTCACCCATATTATCCTAAGTCTTTTCTAAGCTCCTCATTCCCCTCCCAAATAGAAAAGTTCCTCTCAAGCTTCAAGTCTCCAAGCTTCAAGCATCCAAGATCTTTCCATTGAAGTGGGTTATCTTCTTCTAAGGTATGTGGGTCTTTAACAATGGGTTCCTTTCACCCTTGTGCCCAAATCCCCCAATTCTTATTTTGATTTATGAAGTTATGAAATTAGGGTTTGATCTAAAATTGGGGAAAGTTTATGAAATCAGTTTCTATATTTAAATTCATGGCTTCTTATTGATTATACATGATTTGTTCGTGATTCCTTCATTGGTTTTAAAAGCCCAAGCATGAGAGTTGATTTCTAGTATGAATCCATGAATTTGCATGTTTTAAAGGGAAACTTGGCATGACTAGATATCATGGCCTTTATGTCTTTAAGAAATTGCATGCCAAATTCTTCTAGTATGAATTTAGAAAGAAAAGCATATTTTGAATTATGGCTTTGCTAAGCACTATGAATTATGTTATGAAAGTTGTATGATACCCGATGTGTTTTCATGCATTATAAATAAGATTTTCCATGAGAGTATTCCCTTATAAAATTATGAGCTCTATGTGCATATTTTGGGAGTAGTACTTAGCATCGAGTTGACGGGGTGAGAGTACCCTTAGTCCCAGAAACTACGTTGCCAACGTAGGTTATGATATGATATGATACGTGCCTTAAAGGCTTATGAGAGTGGATCGACGTCTTTATGTATGGTGTCTGTCATGCCCTGAGGTTACCCCCTAGGTGTAACACGGGACTCGGGACCACAAGGATCCCAAGCTAGCCCTTGGTCATAGCATTCTCAAGCATAACAAAATATAAGCGAAAGTATAATACGGAAATCCAATAAGGAAACATCAATAAGGGTCTAAGAGCCACATAACATACAATATCCACAAAGGGAACTCGAATACAAACTATGTTTGAAAGTCTCTAGTCATAACATTAAGAGTTGCTAGGATAAGACCCTAGCTAACTCGGAGTATAGAAGTAAAGCTATCATAAGGAAATGCATAACTAGTCCTCGAACCATGAGGACTCACCACAGGTGACTAAGGATGTGGCCTGAGACTCTAGCCACGAAGCTGAGAAGGGGTACCTAAATCTGCATCATCAATGGATGCAGTGCAATATGCGTAAGTACTATGGAATGTACTAAGTATGTGAGCAATGCATGAGTTATGACAGAATAAGTTTAAAACATACTTGAAATGAACTTATTACATAAAGAAGGACCATAAATAAATGACAAGGTACAAACATAAGACATGAAGGAAGGCTTAGGTTCCAAAATATAGATTTATACATAACTTCATAACTTGAAAATAAACATGTGGGAGTTTCTCTTAACCGACATTAAACCATGATGAGCTACATGGAGTTCACTGTCTTGCACCCACACTGAAAGAGTTGTCCTAACCGGCCAAGGTTAGAACCATGTCATACCAGGATCCTGTCATAATAAGCCTCAACACGAGCAACCTACGAAGGCAACGTAGTTTTGGACTTGGGTTATCTGAACCCTTGTCTCTCGGTGCTAAATACTACTCCCAAAATTTAATAATAACATGAGCTCATATACATGCGACATATCTAATGCCAAACTTTTTCATACTTATTCATGACTTGTTCATACCCCGGATCGTCATACTACTCATGAGTTTTGGTTTAGAAAATGACCCATGAGCATTGATGGAACATCGGGTGTCTTGCCTTGCATCATATTTCATATCATGGAAAAACCTGCATACTTCATGACTTGTAAAATTTTCATAGCTCTAGTTCAATTATCATAAAACATATATTTTCGTAGAATCATAAGAACTTGGTATGCAACTTCGTAATTACATAAAGGCCATGATATCTAATCATGCCTACATTCTCTTGAAAACATGCAAATTCATGGGTTTATGCTAGAAATCAACTTTTATCCTTGGGATTTTAAAATCAATAAGAGAATCATAATCAAATCATGTGTAATCAATAGAAACCATGAATTTAAACGTAGAAACTGATTTCATAAATTTTCGCCAAATTTAGATCAAAACCCTAATTTCATAACTCCATAAATCCAAATTAAGACTTGGGGATTTTGGGCACAAGGGTGAAAGGAACCCATTGTTAAAGACCCACATACCTTGGATGAAGATTACCCACTTCAATGGAAAAGATTTGGAGACTTGACTTGGAGCTTGGAGACTTGAGCTTGAAGAGGGATTTTCCTTTTTCCGTTAAGAATGAGGAGCTTAAGATAGACTTAGGATAATATGGGTGAAAACCCTCCTAAAAGTGGTCAAAACAACTTCACTTAATACATAATAGGGTGGGAAATGACCAAAATGCCGCTAGGAATTAGTTGGAAAAAGGCTAGAAATTGGTCAACTTTCAGTGACCAGGAGTAGAGTCTACGACTCGTAGACTTTTCCACGACTTGTGGACTGCTAGTCATGGAATCTGCCAAAAATTCAACCTACAGGAGACTTTCTACGGTTTAACAGGATGACTCGTGGAAGCTTCTATGAGTCGTAGAACCTAATCATGGAACTCAGGGCACTTGATTGACTTCTGATCAACTTCCATGAGTCAACAGTATGACCCGTAGAAACTTCTACGAGTCGTGGAAGTGACTCGTGGTTGTCAGTACTGAGGTTGGTCACCGGACTGGGATCACGAGTCACTCCCACGACTCGTGGAACCTTCTACGACTCATGGACTTGACCCATGGTCCCTGGAACTTGGATTTTTCTGAAGTTTTCATCTTGGATAGTTGGATACGTGTACGGGGTGTTACAATATCCCCCCTCGAATAAAGGCTAGACAAGGGAAACTGAGTGGAAAACACCCCAACCAAACATCAAAACATAGAAATCAAGGGGTAATCATAAAACCAAAACTTTTCAACTTGAAAACATGATAAACTAATTTCGTAACACATGGATGCATGCTAAAATCATGAGAGGAACTGACGGAGTAGAATTGGAGGGACATACTAAGGAGAAAACTAGTACCTCAAGATGGAATTGAGTCAGAAGGAAAGAGATGAGGGTATTTGGCCTTCATGGCCTCTTCCGCTTCCCAAGTAGCACCTTCAACAAGCTGATTCCTCTAAAGGACTTTTACCGAAGCAACTTCTTTGTTTTGTAACCTCCGAATCTAACGATCAAGAATCTCCATGGGAACCTCCTCATAAGTGAGCCAATCCTTCACACCTACATCTTCCAAAGGAACAATCAAGCTCGGGTTGGCAACACACTTCTTCAACAAGGAAACATGGAAAACTGGGTGAATCGCTTCAAACTCCGCTGGAAACTCCAACTCATATGCAAGACTACCAACTCTCCTCGAAATTCGATAAGGACCTAAAAAACGGGGACTGAGCTTTTCTTTCTTGACAAATCTCATCATACCCTTCATGGGTCACACCTTAAGGAAAACCCAATCATCAACTTCAAATTCTAACTCTCTACTCCTCATATCCGCATATGATTTCTATCGACTCTGAGCGGTCTTCAACCTTTCCCAAATAAGCTGAACTTTCTCCATGGTCTAATGAATAGAATCTGGACCAATCAAGGCTGCCTTTCCCATCTCGAACCAACCAATAGGATATCTACACCTTCGGCCATAAAGTGCCTCATAGGGATCCATCTGGATGCTAGATTGAAAGCTGTTGTTGTAGGCAAACTCGATAAGAGGTAAGTGATCATCCCAATTTCCTTTGAAGTCAATAACACAGGGCCTCAACATATCCTTCAAAGTATGAATAGTATGCTCGGCCTGGCCATCCGTTTGAGGGTGAAAATCTGTGCTAAGTTTCACCTTAGTACCAAGACCCTTCTGAAATGATCTCCAAAACTGAGATATAAACTGAGGACCCCTATCATAAATTATAGACAAAGGAACACCATGCAATCAGACTATCTCCCAAATGTAGAGTCTGTCATAATCATCCACTGTATCTGTAGTCTTAACAGCAAAGAAATGGAATGACTTGGTCATCCGGTCGACAATCACGCAAATAGAATCATGTTGCCTTCTAGTATGAGGCAAACCCGTAATAAAGTCCATATTGATTGCTTCCTATTTCAAGTGGGAAGGTCAATATCCTGAAGCGTACCACTTGGTCTTTGATGTTCCACCTTTACCTGTTACTAGTTGGGACATTTAGCCACAAACCCGGCTATGTCCTTCTTCATACCATTCCACCAAAAGACTTCCCGTAGGTCACGGTACATTTTAGTGGCACCAGGATGAATGGAGTATCTAGAACTGTGAGCCTCAGACAAAATTTGTTGTCTCAACCCATCAACATCTGGCACACACAAGCGACCTTGATAACGAAGAACATCATCTCCCCCTTGGGAGAAAACCTCAACCTTTTGTTGACGAACTGCACCCTTAAGCTGAAGTAACGGGATCTTGTTCTTACTTGGCTTTCACCTCAGCCACCAAGGATGATTCGGCACCATTAGTCACAATCACACCACCTTCGGTCGAGTCCATAAGGCAAACTACCAACCGAGCAAGCCTATGAGCTTCTTTAACCAATTGCTTCTTTCCATCTTCAATAAAAGCTACACTTCCCATGGACAACCTACTCAAAGCATCCGCCACAACATTAGCCTTACCCGGATAGTAAAGCATACTTATATCATAATCCTTAAGGAGCTCAAGCCATCTCTTTTGTTGCAAATTCAGTTCCTTTTGAGTGAACACATATTGAAGGCTCTTATGATCGGTGAAAACATCCATATGCACACCATACAAGTAGTGCCTCCAAATCTTTAAAGAAAAAACCACGGCCGCTAGCTCAAGGTCATGAGTAGGGTAGTTCTTCTCATGTACCTTAAGCTTTCTCTAAGCATAAACAATCACCTTGCCCCATTGCATCAAAACACAACCCAAACCAATTTTGGAGGCATCACAATACACAACAAAATCATCAAGGCCCTCGGGTAGAGCCAATACTAGAGCTGTAGTCAATCGAGTTTTTAATTCCTGAAAATTTTTCTCACAAGAGTCGGACCACTGAAATTAACCTTTTTCTGAGTCAATCGGGTCAAAGGGGAAGCAAGGGAGGAAAACCCCTCCACAAATCTCCTATAGTAACAAGCCAAACCCAAGAAACTTCTAATATCAGACGAAGAAGTGGGTCTAGGCCAGTTCTTTACCGCCTCGATCTTTTGAGAATCAACCCGAATACCATCTTTAGTCACAATATGACCCAGAAAAGCAACAGACTGTATCCAAAATTCGCACTTGCTAAACTTAGCAAACAACTGTCTACCCTTGCAAGTTTGCAACACAACCCTCAAGTGATCCGCATGCTCCTCCTCACTCTGAGAGTAGATGAGGATATCATCAATGAAAACAATCACAAGCATATCCAAATACTGTTTGAACACACAGTTCATCAAATCCATAAAAGCTACAGGAGAATTCGTTAGACCAAAAGACATAAAAACAAACTCATAATGACCATACCGAGTCCTGAAGGATATCTTAGGGATATCACATTCCCGAACCCGAAGCTGCTGATAACCGGATCTAAGGTCAACTTTGGAGAAGAAACTAGCACCCCGAAGCTGATCGAACAAGTCATCTTTCCTAGGAATGGGATACTTATTCTTGATTGTGACCTTGTTCAATTGACGGTAATCAATACACATTCTAAGAGATCCATCCTTCTTATGAACAAAAAAAACTGGGGCACCACAAGGAGAAATACTATGCCTGATGAAACCCTTATCAAACAAGTCTTTCAATTGATCTTTCAACTCCTTGAGTTCCACGGGGACCATTCTATAGGGAGGAATAGAGATAGGATTCGTATCCAGAATAAAATCTATCCCAAAGTTAATTTCCCGCTTGGGAGGGACTCTAGGAAAATCATCGGGGAACACTTCTAGGAATTCGTTCACAATAAGAACAGACTGAATAGCCGGGGTCTCAGACTTCGTGTCCATAAACAGAACTATATAATGATATAACCCATAGAAATCATCTTCCTAGCTTTAAGATAAGATATGAAACAACCCTTCAAAGAAGAGGGACTACCTTGTCATTCTATGACCTGTAGCATAACATGCATACAACCAATACATACCAAGAATGACATCAAAATCAGTCATCTCCAACTCTACTAAATCCGCTGAAGTGACTCTATGAAGGACTGATATAGGGCAATCTTGATAGACTCTTTCGGCTAGAACTGACTCACCAACAGGAGTAGAAACATGAAACGGTTCTAAAAGCAATTCAGGACGAATCTCAAACTTACAAGCCATATAAAGGGTTACAAAAGATAAGGAAGCACCGGGATCCAACAAGGCATACTTATCAAGAGAGAAGACTTTCAACATACCGGTAACCACATCTGGAGAACTCTCCTGATCCTGGCGGAAGGACATAGCATAAAGATGGTTATGGCGCTGACCACCAGAACCAGAAGTTCCGCCCTACGGGGCTGGTCTACCACCTGAAGTTGCTGGAGTAGACTGAGTCCTACAACCTCCCTGCCCCTTCTTGGCTGAAGGGAAATCTCTAAGCACGTGCCCAGTCTATCCACAACCATAGAATGCACCCGTGCCCAAACGACACTCTCTCGGGTGATTCTTCCCACACTTGGTACAAATGGGGAAAGAAGGCTCCTTAGCAACACTTCCCTGAGACTGGGAATAAGAACCAGATCCTCTACCACCCTGATCATGACGAGGCTTCCGGGCCTAGTTAGGAGCACTAATAGAAGAATAAACGGATCTGGATGACTTCTTTTGGAAAGAAGAGCGATGTTCACCCCAGGACCTATGATGAGCAAAACCCGATCCCTCGGATCTACCCCTCTTGTTCTCCCTAGACATCTCCTTAAGCTTATCTCCCTCAATCTGATGGGTATTGGTCATGAGATGAGAGATGTTCATGTTACTCAAAGACAAGGCAAAATTACACTCCTTCTTCATTATATCAGAGACACCATAGATGAACTTGCTCATTTAATCATACGGGGTCCACTACTATGAGGGGAGCATACCTATACATCTGAGTGAACTTCAAACTATACTCTTGCTCCGATATCGAACCTTGTCCCAAGTTCACAAATTCATCCACCTTCGCTTGCCTCAACTCACGGGGAAAGAACCTATCAAAAAAAGCTCTCTCAAAACACTCCTAAGTTATGGGGATCGCATCCCTCACCCTAGCCTCCTTCCATTGCGTGAACCAAATCTGAGCCACATCCTTGAGTTGGTAGGATGCAAGCTTAACACAATCAACACCCGCTACTTGCATAACCTCAAAGATCTTCTTTACTTTATCAATAAAGTTAAGCGGGTCCTCACTCACTTTTAAACCCCAAAACTCTGGCGGGTTCATATGGATAAAGTCACAAACTCAGGCTGCTACCCCACATTAAGGATGAGCGGGGGTAGGAGCCTGTTGATTTTCCAAAGTCTGAGCTAGTAGGTGAATAACATTCCTAAACTCATCATTTGTGACATCGGGAACCAGAACTTGAGGGGCAGCTTTTGAGTGGCTCGGGGAGGCATAGCACATCGAGGAGGCATAGCACGTCGAGGAGGGATAATCTGAAATGCATAAGATAAGGATTAGAGAAATATTAGACTTAAGCTCTATCACACGATGTAATCATGAAAGAAGTGAAGTTTTTCTGAGACATCTCATAGCTTCCCTCTCATATGTGTGGCGCGCTTCACACACATGAAAAAGACTCTACTCGATGTAGCTTTCAGACATCCTAAGACCCTTGAATCTGAGGCTCTGATACCAAGTTTGTCATGCCTCGAGGTTACCCCCTAGACGTAACACGAGACTCGGGACCATAAGGATCCCAAGCTAACCCTTGGTCATAGCATTCCAAGCATAACAAAAGATAAGCGAAAGCATAATACGGAAATTCAATAAGGAAATATCAATAAGGGTCTAAGAGCCACATAACATACAATATCCAAAAAGGGAACTCGAATAAAAACTATGTCTGAAAGCCTCTATTCATAACATAAAGAGTTTCTAGGACAAGACCCTAGCTAACTCGGAGTATAGAAGTAAAGATATCATAAGGAAAAGCATAACTAGTCCTTGAACCATGAGGACTCACCACAGGTGACTAAGGAGGTGGCCTGAGACTCTAGCCACGAATCTGAGAAGGGGTACCTAAATTTGCATCATCAAAGGATGCAGCGCAATATGCGTTAGTACTATGAAATGTACTAAGTATGTGAGAAATGCATGAGTTATGATAGAATCAGTTTAAAACATGCTTGAAATGAACTTAATACATAAAGAAGGACCATAAATAAATGACAAGGTACAAACATAAGACATGAAGGAACGCTTAGGTTCCAAAATATAGATTTATACATAACTTCATAACTTGAAAATAAACATGAGGGAGTTTCTCTTAACCGACACTAAACCATGCTGAACTACATGGTGTTAAGTGTCTTGCACCCACACTGAAAGAGTTGTCCTAACCGGCCAAGGTTAGAACTATGTCATACCAGGATCCTGTCATAATAAGCCTCAACATGGGCAACCTAGGGTGGCAATGTAGTTTTGGACTTGGGTTATCTGAACCCTCATCTCTAGGTGCTAAATACTACTCCCAAAATATAATAATAACATAAGCTCATATACATGTGACATATCTAATGCCAAACTTTTTCATACTTATTCATGACTTGTTCATATCCCGGATCGTCATACTACTCATTAGTTTTGGTTTAGAAAATGACCCATGAGCATTGATAGAATATAGGGTGTCTTGCCTTGCATCATATTTCATATCATGGAAAAACTTGCATACTTCATGACTTGTAAAATTTGCATAGCTGTAGTTCAATTTTCATAAAACATATATTTTCATAGAATCATAAGAACTAGGCATGCAACTTCGTAATTACATAAAGGCCATGATATCTAATCATGTCTACATTCTCTTGAAAACATGAAAATTCATGGGTTTATGATAGAAATCAACTTTCACCCTTGGGCTTTTAAAATCAACAAGAGAATCATAATCAAATCATATGTAATCAATAGAAACCATGAATTTAAAATAGAAACTGATTTCATAAATTTTTCCCAAATTTAGATCAAAATCCTAATTTCATAACTCCATAAATCCAAATTAAGACTTGGGCATTTTGGGCACAAGGGTGAAAGGAACCCATTGATAAAGAACCACATATCTTGGATGAAAATTACCCACTTCAATGGAAAAGATTTGGAGACTTGACTTGGAGCTTGGAGACTTGAACTTGAAGAGGGATTTTCCTTTTTGAGTGAAGAATTAGGAGCTTAAGATAGACTTAGGATAATATGGGTGAAAACCCTCCTAAAAGTGGTCAAAACAACTTCACTTAATACATAATAGGGTGGGAAATAACCAAAATGCCCTTAAGAATTAATTGGAAAAAGGCTGGAAATTGGTCAACTTTTAGGGACCACGAGTAGAGTCTACGACTCGTAGACTTTTCCATGACTCGTGGACTGCTAGTCGTGTAAGGTGCCAGAAATTCAACTTGCAGGAGACTTTATACGGTTTAACAGGACGACTCGTGGAAGCTTCCACGAGTCATAGAACCTAATCGTGGAACTCAGGGAACTTGACTGACCTCTGATCAACTTCCACGAGTCAATAGTATGACCCGTAGAATCTTTTACAAGTCGTGGAAGTGACTCATGGTTGTTAGTACTGAGGTTGGTATGCAGGAATGGGATCATGAGTCACTCCCATGACTCGTGGAACCTTCCATGACTCGTGGACTTGACCCGTGGTCCCTGGAACTTGGATTTTTATTAAGTTTTCATCTTGGATAGCTAGATAAGTGTACAGGGTTTTACAATGTCCTTTCCCTATCAGGGCATAGGACAACTTTGCCAACTAGGGTTATATAGTTGGGTATGGTGACTTGTTCCTTGGCAAGGTTCAAAGTCAGCTTTGCTAACTAGGGTTATATAGTTAGATTCCATGTAGCTCGCATGGTCTCATGTCAGTTATAAGAAACTCCCGATGTATGTATTCAAGTTTTGTAAGCTTTATGAATTCTCTTATGAACTATCATTTTGAAGTTAGCTTTTGCACCATGATTCAACTTTCCATTACGATATCTTCTCATGATACTCTATATGTATGGATTATGTTTAAGTATGTTTTAAAGCATGTTTTATCATACTTATGCATTGCTCACATACTTAGTACATTCCATAGTACTAACGCATATTACGCTACATCCTTTTATGATGCAGATTTAGGTATCCCTTCCTAGCTACGTGGCTAGAGATCCCGGCCACTCCCAGTCAGCTTTGGTGAGTCCTCATAGTTCGAGGACAAGATTTATTCTAGTTTTTCTATGTTTCCCTTTTTCTTCAGATTGTTGAGTGAGTTGGGGTATTGTCCCATCAACTCTTTATGCTAGTCTTAGAGGCTTTTCAGACATAGATGTTATGGGATAATCTTTGAGTTATATTCCTTATTTGGCTTATCTATCTATGATTATGTTTCCTATTTTGGATTTTCTTATGATACTTCCGCTATGCTTTCTTTATGTTGCTTGAGAATGCTATGACCAAGTGTTAGCTTGGGATCCTTGTGGTCCTACGTCCCATGTAACATCTAGGGGGTAACCTTGGGGCATGACAGTTGGCCTAATCCTAAAAGAATTGTCAAAAGGAAGGAAGAATTTTTTTTAAAAAAGAAGCAAGGATGAAAGGAAAAGATGAAAGAAAAGAAAGGAAATGAACCCTCCAAGGTGATTATAACGATAAAATTGGAGCTTCAAATGAAATAAGTTAAATGGTACCTTGTGTTGAATGAAAATGAATAGAAATGGCTTTAGTTTCAATTTGAAAAAGTTGTGTGGAGTTCGAGGAGGATGTAGTCACTTAAATCCAAATATGTATCCTACCCTTACCCGAGCCTACATTACTAGCTTCGAAAAGTCCTTTGAGATCTCCAACCAATTGTTTTTGAGCTAGTGGCGAATGAAAATAAGGGCAAGCTTATGGTTTGACACTTGTTGTTACTTGAAATTCTTTGTGAGTATGAGTGTTTGCGCATTTGCCCCTTGTGTAATCTTTGTACATAGTGTGTTTTGGGACATTCATTTTTGTGAGGGCATGCAAATTAAGATAGTTGGTGATGTTGATAAATTCCAAAAAATGAGTCAAATGAGCATGTTTTGGTAAACTAGTGATTCTGAGTCACTCCTTGAAGATTGGTTATTGCCGCTTGATTGTTCTTACAGTCCCATTATATCCTTGAATTGTGTTTTAATAGAAGGGATTGCCTAGATTAAGTTATCATGTGATTGATTAATCATTAGGGCTAACCGAAGTCATGCTTGGTGCTTGAAATGGATTATCCTTGATTTGTAAGTATTGACATTGCACGCTTGCTTATATCCCTTGAATTAGAGCTTTGAGTTGTTTGAGGACAAGCAATAGTTCAAGTTTGGGGGTTTGATGACTTAGTAATTTACCAGCTTATTTAGCCTTTAAGCCTCTACTTTTACCATCCTAATTCAGAGTAATTGAGAGAAAATAGTGCATCTGATGTGATTTGCTTCTATTTTACAGGTGTATGTGATTTAGAAGTAATTGGTGTGGAATCTGATCAAAACAAGTCAAAATGGAGAATTTCTAGAAATCTGAACAACTCAGCAGAATCGCACTGGACTGGCAAAAATAGCGCTGAGGGAAGAGGTTAAGGCTTGTGCATGATCATGCTAGGATTGCGCGATAGAGCTGCATTGAGAAGTGGTCAACGCCAGTCAAAACACACATGCGATCGAGCGAAGATAGCACAATGGAGCTGACCAGAGTGAATTACTTGAGCGCGATAGCACTGGTTTAGCGCAATGGCGCTTCACTACGCCTGAGAGTGAAACTGGGCAGAAATGTCATTTCGCACTTGTGGAAACCCCAATCCATATAAAATGCTCCTCAACCTTTTTGGAAAGCATCTTTGGCAAATTTGACAACTGTTGACAAGCTTGGAGAGCAAGTTCATCATCCTACACCACAGGAGTGAAGATTTGGATGATTTCTGTTTTAAAACTTATAAATTCCATTCTTCAATTCTTGCTCTTAATTGATAAATTGTAGGTATAATTATTGAATTGAGATTTGAGTTTTCTATTAGAGATATACTTAATTAGGGTATTGAATTCTTATCTTGTGCTTTCTCTTGATTAAATTATGTGGGTCTATTGAATCTTCCATGCTTTAATTTTAAAGTTGATGGTTGCAAACATTGGCTTAGCATTCTAATTGTGTTCTTGCTTGAAGGAGGAGTTCCTCAATTTGGGAGGGTTAAATAGTGGGGATTTAGGGTTTCTACTCTAGATCAAGGCTAGAGATAGTTTACTTGCCAGAAACTTCCATCTAAGAGTTGGGGTTAGAAATAGCCCAACTTACCCAAGTTAATTTGTTGGTTATTGCTGACTCGTGGCGATTTGAGAGAACCCATGAGGATAGTTACTTGATTGGTCAAAAGATAGTTAAGTATACCCTTAGCCAATACTACCCATGTGTTAATTGGGTACAAGTCTTGTGAATTCAATTCCCATTCCCAATTCTCCGTTGTTGTCCTTGCTTGGCAAAATCAAGGTGAAATCCATTGATCAAATCTATCTTTTGTTTGATTTTTCTTATCATTTGTATTAGTTTAAATCCCCCTAGTGTTATCTTTTCTTTTTGCTCTTTGAACTCCAATAAGTTTCTTGGATTCTTCATTAGCTCAATTGCAATTACATTGTTCTCTGTGGGATCGACTCCGACTCTCGTTGGGAATATAAAAGTGTTTTGCTTAACAATCGCTGATACCTCCATCTTGGAGAGTACATTTGAGCGTTATCACTACACACAAAGGCACACGCAATTACTAACAAGCAGACTCCAGATGGGTAGCATAATAAGCATACACATAGGAGAATGTAGACCCTATATAAAACAAAGCAGAAGCTGACTGATGACAAATAGAGATTGTACCTGTGATAATAACATTTGAAGCCTCAGCCTCTGGAAGGCCCAGAAATGCATACATATGGCTTCGACCTCCATGAAAACTTGATCTATCAGACTGAGGACTACCTCGAGTACCCTAGGGATCACCCTCACTACCTTGTGCACCACCTCTGGCTGGTGGTGCTGGAGCCCTAGGGCTTGGAATAACAGACCCTACTGGATGCCCTATCTGACCGAAGGACAATATCTGATAATGTGTCCTAACTCACAACACTTGTAGCAACCTCTACCTGCTAAAGTTTGAACAGAAGAACCCGCTGAACCAGACTAGACGCCACAGCCAGAATAACTAGAATATGCATACAAGGAGACTGAACCATGCCCTGACCGCTCTGACTACTCTTACTACTCAGACCCTCAATAATTTGTAGTGTCGCCTGAACAGGCCGGCTTGGCTGGAAGCGGTGCTGATACTGGCCCCTAATGGTTGGCTCAGGTACAACGCCTGGTATAGGATATACTAATGGTTAACTTGGGTAACACGCCTGGTATAGGAAATACTGACTAGTTAGCTCGGGCACCACACCTGGTACGAGTTTACTTATTGCATTGTGCATTTGATTTGGTTCCATGAGTGAACTGGGCTGTGTTTATAAATTGTGATATTGTATTTTGGTCCTTGAGAGGCCGGGTAGTTATATTGATCTGTGAGTTTGGTCTTGGTATAGATCGGGTTGTATGTTTGACATTTAGGTGTTGTCTAGAGGGGATCCAGGGTGGGTTCGGGATATGTAAAGCGGTATAATTATTATTTATTGTGGATTGTTGATTATAGTTGTGAAAGTTGATTACATGTGAGGACAAGCTAGGGAGAGAATTATAGTCTAGAAGTACTTGTTGGCTTGTTTACACGTTTCATGTACTGTTACTTGACTTTTGTACTATTCATATACTATTTATTTTGAACTAGATGATGATTCTACCAGTACACAATGGTTGTGTACTTATACTGCACTTGTGTTTTTTTTGTGAGTACAGGAAATCTGTCGGCGCTTGACGCACGACCTCACCTATAGGCCTAATATTTCACGATATCAAGGGTGATCTATTCAATTGAGTTGCCTTGGTTTTTTTCTTATTGGTTTTAGCCTACTTGTTTCGGGCTTAGACTATTGCTTATTTTGGGATTTCATCCTTGTACTCTAGATTTTGGTAGCATTTTGGTACGATGACTTTCAGATTCTAGGGAGGGATTTTCTGCAAGTTATTTATAAAACATTTAGATTGTTTTGAATTGCTAGTTTATTTCTTGCATTCTGGTTTTGAGCTGTTAGAACTGTTAAGTTTGGGGACGTTGATAGTTCGTTCACCCAGGGGTGGTTGGGTGGGTGCCACTCACAGCGTTCTTTGTCATGACAAAGATGGTATCAGAGCCCTAGGTTCATTGATCTCATTGTACCAAAACAGGTCTAGTAGAGTCTTGCAGAATGGTACAGAGATGTCTGTACTTCTCCGCGCGAGGCTATAGGACTTTAGGAAAAATATCTCTTCGTTCTTCCTTCGTGTTGTAACTTGATTCCAATTGGTACTGGTGATACAAATTTGTATCTGACTCTTTCACTTTTCTGTCTACAGATGGTTAACACCAGGAACAACAGAGCTAGAGTAACGGTCCTAGTAGCGGACCAGGTTGTCGTAGGTAGGGGCAGGGGTAGGGTCAAAGGTAGAGGTAGAGCCACACCCGCCAGGGGTGGAAGTCAAGCTGCTGCAGGAGTGCGAGAAGCAACCCCTCCCTCTCTTCAAGAATAGGTTGTCAAAGATGTGGAAGTTATTGTGGAGGATGATGGGGCGCAAGTGGAGGTAGCACCATCTAGAGGTGCAGGCCTTCCCTCTATGATGCCCGAAGCATTTCAACAGGCTTGGAACTTCTTGAGTAGTTCGGTTGGTGCCAGAGCCACCCCCACGGGTGTTGAAAATCGGGCTCTGTGCACTCAGCCAGCAGGCTCTACAGCTCCTAGGATGGATGCAGCTTCAGGCATAGGTGATTTCATTAGGCCAATGTTAGGCCCGGTAATGACAGGAAATGAACATGAGATGCTGACAAAGTTTCTCAAGATGAAACCTCCCACATTTTAGGGTACTGATAGGGAAGATGCGTATGAGTTCATCTTGGACTGGTATGAAAGGTTTCACAAGCTGGGTATCATGCGACAACATGGGGCGGAGTTCATCATATTCTAATTGCAGGGTGATGCTAAGCAGTGGTAGAGATCTCTTGTGGAGTGTCGGTCATTTGTTTTGCCTCCATTGACTTGGGAGGAGTTTCATGCTCTCTTCTTGGAGAAATACGTATCCCGTACTTTGAGGGACCGGAAAAAGGATAAGTTCTTGGCTTTGAAATAGGGAAACATGTTAGTCTCTACTTATGAGGCAATATTCCATGCTTTGTCTTATTTCGCTACTCAGTTGTTAGGTTCAGAAAAGGAGAGGGTTTGATTGTTTGTGAAGGGTCTAAATACTTAACTGCAGGTGTTGTCCATGCATATGACTTCGGCAGGTAGAGGTGGTTATGCTAGAGGTCGTCCACAGGGTGGGCGAGGTAACCTTTAGGGAGGTCGGGGAGACCGAGGAAACGGTGGCACGAGCAGGGGTATGGCGTAGCCAGCCAAGGAAGTAGCACAGATTGATGACTACGCTCAGTGTTATGCATTTCCAGGGAGGATCGAGGCTGAGGCATCAGATGCGGTGATCACAGGTACCATTCTTGTCTGTGATAGAATGGCTTCGGTACTATTTGACCCATGTTCTACATATTTTTATGTGTTTGTGAGTTTTGCTTTGGGTCTGGACTTGATATTTGATATCCTTGATTTCCATGTCCATGTTTCTACCCCGGTTGGAGCGTGATTGTGACTCATCTTTATCATAATTGTTCTGTTGTATCTATGGGGTTGCATACGTGGGTAGACTTGGTAATTCTGGATATGGTAGACTTCAATGTCATTTTGGGCATGACCTGGGTATACCCTTATCATGCTGTGTTGAATTGTAATACGAAGTCTATGGCTCTAGAAATTCTAGATACAAATAGGCTAGAGTGGGAAGGAGTGTACAAGGCCAAGCCGGTTAAGGTGATATCATTTGTTCGGGCTAGAAAGCTAGTAGGGAAGGGGTGTCTAGCATTTTTGGCTCATCTCTGGGATGATAGTGTGGAGTCCCCATCTATTGAGTAAGTTCCAGTTGTTTTAGAGTTTTGAGAGGTGTTTCCAGTGGATTTGCCTAGTATACCTCCAGACAGGGATATCGATTTATGTATTGACTTAGAGCCGAGCACTCTCCCAATTTCTATCCCTCCTTATCATATGGGTCTGGCAGAGTTAAGGGAGCTTAAGTCTCTGCTTTTAGAACTCCTAAATAAGGGATTTATCCATCCTAGTGCTTTGGCTTGGGGTGATCCAATGTTGTTTGTGAAAAAAAAGGATGGTAGTATGCGGATATGCATAGATTACAGGCAACTGAACAAGGTCACCATCCGGAATAAGTAACCTTTACCCCGTATTGATGATCTTTTTGACCAGTTATAGGGTGCATCTATGTTTTTGAAAGTTGACTTGAGGTCGGGATATCATCAGTTAAAGATTAGGCCTGAGGACATTTCTAAGACTGCTTTTCAGACTTGGTATGGACACTATGAGTTCTTAGTGATGTTGTTTGGGTTGACCAATGCACCGGCAACATTCATGAGTTTGATGAATGGGGTGTTTAAATCTTACTTGGATTCATTCGTCATCATTTTAATTGATGATATTTTGATCTACTCCAAAGGTAGGGAGGAGCATGTTGAACATCTCCATAGAGTGTTGGACATTTTGAGTCATCAAAGTCTTTATGCGAAGTTTTCCAAGTGTGAGTTCTGGTTGACTTCAGTAGCATTCTTGGGGCATGTAGTGTCCAAAAAGGGGGTGATGGTAGATCCCTAAAAGATTGAGGAAGTCAAGAGTTGGGTCCGGCCTAGCTTGGTGACTGAGGTGAGAAGTTTTATGGGACTTGTAAGCTACTATCGTAGGTTCATCAAGGATTTTGAATCTATTTCTACCCACTTGAAAAGGGTGACTCAGAAGGAGGTACTATTTTTTTGGTCCGACAAGTGTGAGGAGAGCTTCCAAAAGCTCAAGACTCTTCTAACCACGACTCCTATTTTCTCTTTACCGGTTGAAGGTAAGGACTTTATTGTTTATTATGATGCTTCACATTCGGGTTTAGGTGCTGTGTTGATGAAAGATAGGAATGTGATAGCATATGCTTCTAGGCAGTTGAAGGTTCATGTGAGAAACTATCCAACTCACAATTTAGAGTTGGCAGCGGTTGTGTTTGCACTCAAGATTTGGAGACACTATATCTATGGTGTCAACTGTGAGGTGTTCACTGATCATCGCAGCCAGCAACATGTTTTTACTCAAAAAGATTTGAATCTGAGGTAGAGAAGGTGAATGGAGCTATTAAAGGACTATGATGTGACCATTCAGTACCATTTGGGTAAGGCTAATATGGTGGCAGATTCATTGAGCCGAAAGATAGTTAGCATGGGAAGTCTGGCTTATTTGGAAGTGTCCAAAAGACCATTGGCAAGGGAGATTCAAGCCTTAGAATCTAAATTCATGCACTTGGGTATCTCAGAACAGGGAGGTGTATTGGCAAGGTTTGAGGTCAAATACACATTCATGGAAGAGAAACAGGCTAAGCAGTTTTAGGATTTGCAGTTGAGCAAACTACAAAGCAAGGTAGTGCCCGAAGACTCAGGGGATGCCACATTAGATGCTGGCGGGGTTTTAAGTTTCATAGGAAGGATTTGTGTTCCTCGGGTTGATGACATGATTCAAAAGGTGTTGGCAGAGGCTCATGTTTCACGATATTCGATTCATCCGGGTGTAAACAAGATGTACAGAAATTTAAGGCAACTTTATTGGTGTCCTAGGATGAAAAGGGACATAGATGATTTTGTGTCCAAGTGTCATAATTTCCAGTAGGTAAAGTATGAACACCAAAGACCTGCAGGACTACTTCAAAGAATGCCCATTCCAGAGTGAAAGTGGGAACGGAAGCTATGGATTTTATGGTGGGTCTCGTCAAGACTTTGGGGAAGTATGACTCTATTTGGGTCATTGTTGACAGACTCAGCTCACTTCATTCCGATCATGGTGGATTACAATTCATAGCAGTTGGCTAAGATCTACGTGAAAGAGGTTGTGAGATTGCATGGGGTGCCACTGTCCATTATTTCAGACAGGGTTATGCAGTTTACCTCCAAGTTTTGGGGTAAGTTGCATGAGGAGTTGGGCACTTAACTCACCTTTAGTACAACCTTCCATCGTCAGACTAACCACCATCCTCAGACTGATGGTTAGTTCGAGAGGATGATTCAGGTATTGGAGGACATGCTGAGAGCATGTGTGATTGGCATCAGGGGTAATAGGAACCAGTTTCTACCATTGTGTGAGTTCTCATACAACAATAGCTACCACTCCAGTATCGACATGGCACCGTTCGAGGCTTTGTATGGAAGGAGTTGTAGGTCACCTATAAGGTGGTTTGAGGAAGGTGATGTAAAGCCTTTGGGCGTAGACTTGGTAAGAGAAGCACAAGAAAATGTAAGAGGCATTCAAATGAAGTTGCTAGCTTCCCAAAGAAGGCAGAAGGATTATGCGGATCATAAGTAAAGGGACATGGAATTTCAAATTGGTGAGCATATATTGTTGAAAGTGTCACCAATGAAAGGAGTTATGCGTTTCGGTAAGAAGGACAAGTTCAACCCTTGGTTCATTGGTCCATTTGATGTTCTTGAGAATGTAGGTCCAGTGGATTACAGATTAGCACTGCTACCCAGTCTGTCGGGTGTCCATCCGATATTCCATGTATCCATGCTGAATTGATACCATGGGGATGGGGACTACATCATCAAGTTGGATGAGGTGTTATTTGATAAAGATCTTCACTATGAAGAGGAACTGATTTTCATTCTTGATCGAGATGTCCAGAAATTGAGGACAAAAGTGATCAGTATGGTATAGGTTCAATGGAAGCATCGTCTGGTTGAGGAAGCCACTTGGGAAACCGAGAAGGACATGCGGGACAAGTACCCTCACCTGTTTGAGGATACATGTACTACTCTTTTTGCTCTTTACTTTTCGTATTTTTGGGTTTGATCATTCAGGGATGAACTATAGGTAAATTGGTATATGTTGTAATGACTAGATCCGTTGTTATGGGTGAACCATTCGTGCCAATTCTTCGAGTTAGAAAACTCCAGGTTTAGGAGTTTGAAATTCAGGGCTATGCCAGTCTCGATTGGTTTTGGAGTGAGGTGTGGTCTAGGGAAATCCATGTAAGGATTGGGTTAAATATCTTGATTTGAGCTAGTTTTCCATTTAGCTAAGGCATAAAGGAGTCCAGGGGAATTTTTGGAATCGAATACGGGTAAGTAGAACTCCCGAAATCGAGGTTGACGTAAAAGGGTTATTTTGGGACGTTGGAAAAATAAGTGTGTTGTAAAATGGACCAATTCTAGGGACTTTATGACTTTTTGTCCCATGTCGTAGTAGTTGACACTCCTCCATAGCGACCTCTGCCATAGCAGAGAAGATACCGCTACAGCGAAAGTCAACGTCGGTCAGCCTCCTCTATAGTGGACGACTCTGCTATGGTGATACTGCTATAGTGGAGCAGACCGCTATAGCGGAGCACGATGGGATTTAATGCAGAAACTTCCCCAAAACAATTCAGTTTTTCTTCAAAATATTTTGGGAGAAGAAGTGGGAAATTTTGGGCGATTTCCATCAGTTTTTCATCATTTTTTATCCTAAAGGTAAGGTTTCTACACCCCAAACTCCATAATATCTTTCTTACGCTATAGAATTGCTAGGGGTGGACTTGGGGAAAGGTTTGGGATAACCTAGGATTGTAGAATCTGGGAAAAAAAAGGGAATTCTAGGGTGCTAGAGTTCTTGGGTATTGTTTATAGTTAATGGGTAATGATCACCAAGATTAAATTCTCTAAATGTTTCGGTATAAATGATAATGTTAGGTTAATTAATAGCGGGGAAGCTCAGAAAGGGTTGGGATGATCATAGTTTGGCCTGGGGATTAGGATTTTGTATAATCCGGGTAATTTAGGTTAGTTAATTAAATATACTATTTTTGTGTTTGTTTCTAGACCAAGAACAAGCAAGGGATCCTGAAAAAGGGAAAGCTCCGGCACTGTAGAGCTTGATTATTTGAGGTAGGTGATGGTTATTGATTCCTGTATGCATTCTATGTTTGTGTACTTTGGTCTAAGTATTGTATGTGTTTCATGTTTAGGGAATGGACAGGAATGTCTAAGAGTCATGTTTTCAGTCTTGTGAAATGAACTAGGTGTTATTGCTTGTTGGTTTACAAGTGTTGATTGTTCATTGTTTGTGACTGTGGATATATGTGACATTCGATTAGCTCGGGTACCACGCCTGGTACGGGTATACTAACGGTTGGCTCGGGTACCATGCCTGGTACGGGATATACTAATGGTTGGCTCAGGTACCCCCACCTGGTACGGGAAATACTGACTTATTGGCTCGGGTACCATGCATGGTACGGGTTTACTTATTAGAATGTGCATTTGATTTGGTTCCATGAGTGGATCGAGCTATGTTTATAAATTGTGATCTTGCATTTTGGTCCTTGAGAGGCTGGATTGTTATATTGATCTGTGAGTTTGGTCTTGGTGTAGACCGGGTTGTATGTTTGACACTTAGATGTTGCCTAGAGGGGATCCAGGGTGGGTCAGGGATATGTAAAGCGGTATAATTATTGTTTATTGTGGATTGTTGATCATAGTTTTGAAAGTGGATTACATGTGGGGACAAGCTAGAGAGAGACTTGTAGTGTAGAAGTACCTATTGGCTTGTTCACATGTTTCCTGTACTATTACTTGACTTTTGTACTGTCATATACTGTTTATTTTGTACTGGCTGATGATCCTACCAGTACACGGTGGTTGTGTACTGATACTGCACTTGCGTTTCTTTTGCGAGTACAGTAAATCTTTCGGCGATTGACGCACGGCCTCACCTGTAGGCTTAACACTTCAAGATATGAAGGGTGAGCTGTTCGATCGAGCTTTCTTTGTTTCTTTCTTATTGGTTGTTGCCCACTTATTTCGAGCTTAGATTACTTCATATTTTGAGGGTGCATCCCCATACTGTAGATTTTGGTAGCGTTTTGGTACGATGACTTTCAGATTCTAGGGAGGGATTTTTCGTAGGTCATTTATAAAAGATTTAGATTATTTTGAATTGCTAGATTATTTCTTGCATTCTTGTTTTGAGCTATTAGAACAGTTAAGTTCAAGGACGTTGATGGTTTGCTCACTCGGGGGTGGTTAGGTGTGTGCCACTCACGGTGGTCAGGGTCATGACAAACAATCATCAAAACAATAAAAATGACAATAAGCATATACCCTTTTTAGCAACCCAGATTAACCAAGGACTCTTAGAATAACACCTAAGTGTTTAACATGAAATTCTCGATTTACACAAGGACCAACCCCATATTTAAATACAACTACCCAGCCTGTCGTAGACTAATATGCAATATTCACAGTTTCAAACAATCAGCCTAATACACTCAAGGAACCATCGACAAATGCAATCAACAATACAAATAAACCCGTACAAGGCATGATACCAGAGTCAACCATTATAGAGCCTGTACCAAGCGTTGTACCAAAGCCAACCGATAAGTACCCCATGCCAGGCGTGGTACCCGAGCTAACCGAATGTCACACAAAGTCCAACAATCAATAAATAAATGAACAATATCACACTTGCAAAACCAACAAACAACAAAACCAAGTTCATTTCACATGATTGACACCCGAACACTTAGACATTCATAATTTCATTCCGTAACATGCAAAACACATACATTACTAAGCTAAAGTTACATGCACACACATTGCATTTGGAAAGACAATAACCATAACATAACTCGAATAGATTGAAAACTCTACTAGGCTAGAGCCTTCTCGTTTTTCAAAGCTTTCACTTGTTCTTGGTCTAACAATGATTACAAAAATAACAAAAATCAGTATAATGGCATAAAGTTACCCGGATTATACCAAAATCCTAATCCTTAGGCCAACCATGATCATTCCACCCATCCCCGGTCCTTCCCATAATTAATTCACCTAAAAACTAATATTTTATGGATACAATAAGTAATTAATGGTTTTTAAATCATGAATAAGGAATAACAATCATAACCCAAGAATTCTAAAACCTAGAATCCCCTTTTTCCATCAGATTCTACCATCCTAGGTCAATCCAAACCTTCCCCCAAGCCCAAAATTACTATTTCTAAGGTCTGGAAATCAAAATACGGAAGTAGGGAGCGAAATCCTTACCTTTTTGATGGAGTTTGGTGGAAAATCAATGGAAATTTCCTCCTTTCACCTATTCCCTTCCACAAAATGTTCTTGAGAATTTCTGAATATTTTTGGGGAAGTTTCTGCATTAACTGTGACTTATTCTGCTATAGCGGACCGTACACCGCTATAGCAGTGCCGCCACAGCAAACTTGACTGCTATGGCGGTGCTCACCGAGTTTGACTTTCATTGTAGCGAGAATTTCTCTGCCATAGCAGTTGTTGCTGCAGCACGGTAGTGGTTTATATGGGATAGAACCTCAGAAAATCCCCCAAAAGTGCCCATTTCATAACACACTTAAAATCCTATTGTTCAGAATGAACCCTTTCAAGTCAACTTTAATACTGAGAGTTTTAATCACCTGAATTCACTTCTGAAAAGTCCCTCGAACTCCTTAATGTCTTAGCTAATAGGAATACTAGCTCAACATGATATATGTTACCCAATCTTTACCTGGATTGCCCTATACCATACCTCGCTTAGAATCCATCTGAGACTAGCCTAGCCCAAATTTTCCAACTCCCAAGCTCAGAAGTTCTCTTACCCAAAAATTTGCATGAATGGTTTACCTGTAACGACGGAACATGTCATTTCAACAGATCCAATTTACCCATCATTCTTCCCTGAATGATCAAACCTGAAAAAGATGATTGAAAAAGAGAGAAGTGTAGTACCTAAATCCTCAAACAAGTGAGGGTACTTGTACCGCATGTCCTTCTCGATTTCCCAAGTGGCTTTCTTAATCAAATGATGCTTCCATTGAACCTTTACCGATCTGATTTACTTTGTCCTTAATTTCTGGACATCCTGATCTAGAATCACAGTCGGCTCCTCTTTGTACTGAAAATCCTTGTCTAGCGAGACCGAATCCCACCTAATAATGTACTCTCCATACCTATGGTATCACTTTAGCATGGATACATGGAAGACTGGATGGACTCCAGATAAACTGGGTGGTGGTGCTAACCTGTACGCCACTAGTCCTATAATCTCAAGGACCTCAAATGGACTGATGTACCGAGGGCTAAGCTCTCCCTTCTTGCCGAATTGCATTACCCCTTTTATTGGTGACACCTTCAACAACATTTATTGACCAACCTGGAAATCTATATCTCCTAGAATGTATCGGTGATACACCATACTCTGCTAGTGTACACTTATACCACCGCTCCACCTATGACACAAACTCAAGGGTTATGTTGCATAGATGTTGATCACTATGTTGAAACTGAAAATGAAATAAAGGCAGTCAATGATGAAATAATGAACAGGAAGCTCAAAAGTTTGGAAGATGTTATGAGATGTCTTTGTGGTCTTGGTAATAATCAAAGTGTAAGATATAAAGAGTTATGTGCATTTTCTGAGATTGAGTTGCCACTGGGTTACAAGGTTTCAAAATCTGAGAAGTTTGATGGTTCTAGAAATCCTTTTTTCCACTTGAAGGTTTATTGTGAAAAATTGATCGGTGTGGGAAGGAATGAAGGTATAGTAATCAAGCTATTTAACCAAAGTTTGAGTGTAAAGTTTTTAGAGTGGTACTCTAAACAGGATGTAACCAAATGGAATTCATGGGACAATTTGTCAAACGCTTTTGTGGATCATTACAAGTTTCATGTTACAAAGCTAGGGCAGAAATCTACTGAAGGCTTCCATAATCTACTGAAGGCTTTTGCAATTATGCCATACATTAGAGATAAGAAGCATCCAGAGTATACCCCCCTATGGAGGAAGCAAAACTAATTACTTACTTTATTCAGGCCGTAAATCTTGAATTTTATGAATGAATGATAATAATGAGTGGAAAGACTTTTGCTGAAATTATCAAAACTAGAGAAATGATTAAAAATTGCCTTAAGAATGGGAGAATAACAAATTTTACAGCATTACTGTCCACTAATAAGGCCTTCCAAACTGGATTTTTCAGAAATGGAAAGAAAAAAGAGAATAAGTTATGGGAGTGATGACTCGAGGAGGTACATCATATCGCCAACAACCTTCACATTTGCCATATATGGTCTATAATGCACATATAACATATCATGCTCAACGCCGCTAAAAAGCCTCTACAATAATGTACCTCGTACCAACTATGAAAGGAAGCCTCCAAGGCCCTTCACGCCATTAGCAGAATTACTAACTCAACTTTATGAAAGGTTGAAAGTAACAGGGATACTTTATCCATTAGAAGCAAAGTCGGTGAATACCTTAGCCAATTGGTATGATCTAGATAAATAGTGTGCTTGCTATTCTGGAGTTGTTGGGCATGATACTGAGAAGTGTTTCACCCTGAAATATAAAATTCAAGACCTGATTGATAACAAGGTGAAAACACTTGTAGAAGCTCCAGAAAATGTGAATGATAATCCATTGCCCAATCACAGGAAGTAACTCTTTGCATGATCGGTTGCAAAGAAAAATGATGTTTTCTCAAAGTCACACTTTTGGCGTCCTTCAATTTTGATGTTATTGTTTTCTTTCCTTGAAAATGCACTTTATCGCTTTCTTTCCTTGTATTCACACTTTATTGCTTTATTTTTCTATAATTAGATATTATGTTTTCATTTCCTTGTAATCGCACTTCTACTTGTAATATGGTTCGACCTGATTTCCCTAGTGGAATACGTTGGCGGCCTATATTATCTTCGGTCACGTTATCAGAAAAATTTCAATTTGTCTTTGTTTTATATTGGAACTATGTTTGACCTGATTTCCCTAGAGAAATATATAGGTGCCACATCATCTTGGTCATATCCCCATAGGATTTTCATTTCCCTCTATAATGTAATCTGGGCAGAATTTTTGAGAGGATCTCAAAAATTTGCTAGAAGAAGATTTTCTCTAGCAAGTCAGAATTGGATATCACATTGAAGTATGCAACTGGGAAGAATTTTATAGAAGGTCTCATAAATTCCATGAAATTTAAACTACAAGATTGAACACTGAAGTTTGTTGAAGCTGCAACTGGGGCAGAATTTTTTAGATGGATCTCAAAAATTTCATATTAAGCGACAACAGAATCTACAAAGAAGTTCAAGAGTTTTCTGTGTCTTAGACTGGGGCAGAATTTTTGAGGAAGGTCCTTAAAAATTTCACCAAGACTGCATTTCAAGACCAGAAAAGTTTGCAAATCAAGTACAAGAAGGAGCACCAGGAGAGCAAGGCAAAACCAACACAAATCAGTCTCTCAAAACTAAGAATTTTTCTTTGGTTGTAGGAAAAATAAAGTCACATAATTGACAATGCTGAGATCACCAAGCGTGATAAAGAACATTGTTGGATTCGCCTCGGCCTTGGCATAAATATCTAGACAACTTCTCTTCTCACTTTATTTCTTAATTTATTCATGTCTCTTTATCATAATCTTAACACTTTCTCTAAATTTTGTAGGGAAAATGATCATGCACAATGATTAAGACTTGGATATATCATTTGGATCACTGTATCTTAAGCCAAATGACTTTATCTCCAAACTTATACTCTATTATACTCTTTGATTTATTACAATCACTTTATTGCATTATTAATGATTGCACTTTTGAGTTACGTAAGTGATGTTCTTCAAATCATGCTTTTCATGACAATATCTGGTGTAATGACCCTTGAGGTTATTTTTTGTTTTTCCTGCCTTTTCTGCATTTTGAGCCTTTCCTTAGTGGCTACAAGTCATTTATGACTTATCAAGACTGAAAGTTTGGTGCCTAGGCTGTTCGTTAAGTTATTATGGACATTTCCCTATTTTAGAACTTGAACTTAGGAAATCTGTGACTTTGGTTTGCTTTCTTGGTAAATGTACTCAGAATTGAATTTTGATAGTTTGGTTAGCTCTAGAATAGAGATTTTGGTCTAGTGGGACCCATGGTCAGGGTCTAACAGCTTTTGGTTTGGTTTTTGTCTTGGTTTCTGTGTTTTCAAGCTAGTTTGGTTTGTGGGGTTGACTTTGGTCAACTTTCGGAGAAGACAACCTCAGATGGAAATTCCGTTAGCACTGTTAGCTCGGGAATGTAAACTTTTGGCTAGAGGGACCTTTGGTTCAGGTCTCGAGACTTCCAAACTTGTTTTGGAGTATTGAGTTTCGAGTTAGTTTTTAGGCATGGGACCCATTTTTCATTAAAATGATCTCCATTGGGAGTTTTGTCAATTTTGTTGAGTTTGGAATGTTGTTTATTGTAGGGTAGAATGGTTTCTTTGTGTTCATAGGGTTCTAAACTAATCCCGAGAGTCGATCAGGTGACTTTTAGCCTTAGAGATTTGTTGGTTGCTGTTGTATTATTGCAGACCAGTTCTTTTATCACGACCACAAGGTGGCCATCACATTCGTGATGGTCGATTTTCTTGACCATCGCGATCGTGTGGGTGGCTCCTCGCGACCGCGATGAAACAGGCTGAGACCCAGTCCAACTTGGTCTATGTGATCGTCTGGATGGACCATTGTGACCATGATCGTCTGGCCAACTTATTCCTCGTGACCGCGTGGGGTCCCTCATAATTGCGATGAAGGACCCCTGGAAGCTTTATATATAAGCTTCCAACTTCATTCTCATCACCAAAGATACAGAATTCCTCCATTGTCAAGCATCCAAGATTTGATCCTAGGTCAAACTATTCAATTCTCTTGGTCTAGTAAGTCCCCTCTATTCCTCTTGTCTTTTTCATTGTTAAATTCTCTTTATTTTTGTTAAAATTCCATTGGTTTACCTTTCATTTCCACTTAAACTAGTAGCACTTTGGGGCTATTGTGGGCCCCAAAACTAGTCCCATTCGCGCCCAACTTTTGGGCATGGATTCTTTAACCCAACACCTGGATTATGTTCTTGATAGCATGGCAGCTTTCTGAGGTTGTTCAAAAGGGGAAGGCACATGAGTTACAGTTGATGTTTTCTATTCAGCCATGCCATAGGTTAGGATTTACTTTTCTAGACTGAGTTAGTTAGATTTTATATGACATATGTTACTGGAACGTTAGGTTGGACTGTAGATAGAAATCAACTTAAACTCTATAACTTGTAATAAACTGTCCATTTTGGATCGTAGATTAGAATTATTTCATGTTATCCTTAGTCTAGGAGCTCATATTACTATTATGGCTTGTATAGGATCCTTAGTATGCTTTTAGGAGGTTTTAGAGATAGAGTAGAGGCTTGCAGTTGTTTTTGTTGTTATGTTCTCTTATTTTTGCTTTATTGTCAGTTCTATATGTAACTGTGGGCTCGAAGTCATACCTTAGATTTGGGGCCAGTTCTCTTGATTGGAGGGTGTTTTGACCTGTTTTACCTTGTTATGTGCTAAGTTCTCTGAACGTGGAAATTTATATGCGCATACTGTATTCTCATGCCTGTCGGTACAAAAAGGGTGATCTTTGAGGTTTTGGGTTTCAAGCTTAAGATTTACTATGGTTTCTGTGATTTTTTGACCTTAAAGTAATTATTTTGGGTTTTACTACTGGTTTTATAAAAGGAAAGGAAAAATACTACTTGATGCCAATTTGAGGGGTGTTCCCAGGCCCTTTCTCCTTTTTCACTTATATATATATATATATATATATATTTATTTATAGTTCAATGCGGTATTCCGGACCCTTCATGGGTTATTCCGGGTTTTTACTTCCCATTTACATACATACATATATATGCATAGTCTAATGCAGTATCCCTGGTGCCCGATATGGTATTCCGGGTTTATACTATTATGCAATCATGTATCGTGGAATCGTCCATCGCATTACATTGGCTTGAGTATTTTGGATTGATGGTTGTCTGGTTTGACTTGTTCTTATTTCCTTCTTGTTGGTTCGGTTAGCCTTTTTTCAGTTTTATAACTAGATTTAGGTGAATCCTTGTATTTAGCTTACTTTCCTGTAATTTATATTATATATTATCTTTATACACTAAGTTGGCCTATGATGCTTATTGGGTACCGATTGTTTTGGTGCTCAAATTACAGTCTGCATCTTTTTTTCTGATGCAGCTTCTAGTACGAGCCACCCCCGTTGATCCTGTTGTCATTCGAGGCCTGTTGCAGTTTAAATCATGGTAAGCTCTTGGCATTTGGAGACTTTACATGCTTTCCAACTATCATTTCTATATATATTCGTATTTGGTATAGACAGAGTTTGTTGTATAGCTACTTTGTACATTAGACGCTCATGTAATGGTAACACCAGGTTCGAGTTGGTTCTTTTGTATGTTTTGTCATCTTGGTCACTTTAGGGCCATTTATGTATATTTTGTACAACTGGTATGTATTTATGCTATTGGCCCTATCTCTCGTATTCATATATTTTACGCTTCTATATATAAACTACTTTATTTATCTTTCGCGTTGTTTCGATTGGCTTGCTTACTTGGGGGTTATGTAGGTACTATCATGGCCTAGTTTCAAGTTGTAACAGAGTGGTATGAGAGCTCTAGGTTTACCGATCTCCCCTGTAAAAGAGCAAAGTGTCAAGTAGAGTCTCGTGGATTAGTACAATGATATCTGTATCCAATCTGTGAGAGGCTATAGGACATTCCTAGGAAAGATTCCATCTTGTTTGATATCGTGTCATGCTTTTTGACTTGAGAAAATTCTAAGTATCTTTGTTTCACTCTTTATCAGATGGTTCGGACGAGATCAACATCAGTTGAGGATGAGGCCCCTGCACATGCAGTTAGAGCCCCAGCTAGGGGATGGGGTATAGGTTGTCCCAAAGGTTGAGGTAGGGATGGGCTGCGATTCCAGCTCAGGCACAGGCTAGGATACCATTACCAGAGCATGAGGTCAAGGTTGAGAAGGTTCAGTATGAGACAGAGGGTGTGGGGCTAGACCAGCTTCCGACAGGTTTCGTGGCTACTCAAATTTTACAAGACACCTTGGTTCGGTTACTTGGGTTTCTCGAGGGTATGAGTCCACTAGAAGCTTCACCAGGTACTCTGATTGGCTCTCAGGTTAGAGATGAGGCTTTGACTTCAGCCCAGGCAGTGGCTCAGGGTTCAGGAGTGTAGCCTGATGATGTGGCTCCTAGATTAGAGGTATTGCCAGTCCCAGCAGTTATTCCACCTCTTCTATTCGGGCCCATTATGTCTTCTGAGGAGCAGAAGATGCTACGTAGGTTTCTGAGATTGGGTCCTCCGAGGTTTTCAGGTGCCTCCAGGGATTATGTGCATGAGTTTCTCACTAAATGCCAAGAGAGACTGCATAATTTAGGGTTAGTTGAGTCATATTGAGCAGATTACACCGTGTTTCAGCTGGAGGGTCCAACAAAATATTTGTGAAGGTAATATGTAGCTTGCAGGCCAGCCAGTTCACCTTCGCTTACTTGGGACCAGTTTTTCACAGCTTTTCTGGAGAAGTATGTACTGCATAGCATGAGAGAGTGGTTGATGGATTAGTTCTTTGAGTTGGACAAGGGCTCCATGACTGTTTCTGAGTATGAGGTTCGCTTCCATCAGTTGTCTAGGGATGTCACTATGATTCTGCCCATTGAGCATGAGAGGGTGCATTGCTTTGTTCGAGGATTGACTCTACAACTCAGATTGTCCACAGACAGTATGTTGGCATCAGGACGGTCCTTTCTGGAGGTAGTAGATTATGCCCGCACCATTGAGGGCATACTTAGCGAGGCCCAAGGAGGCAGCGATAAGAGGCAGTTTCAGCGGTTCTCAGGCCCGTAGTAGAGGCCTCTTTGGTAGAGGTCAATATCAGTAGCATTTCCAGTCGAGCCAACTTGTTCAGGCAAAACTACAGACTATTGAGGGTCAGAGTAGCAAGAGTATTGTTCCTACTTTGCGAGGTTCTCATTTAGGGTCCCTAGGTCATGGTAGTCATTCTGATTCAGCCAGGTCTTCACATCAAAGTATTTTTGGTCAAGGTTGTAATGAGTTTGATGAGATAGGCCACTTTGCTAGAGAGTGTCCATCAGCGCAGCACCCTAGATCGCAGGATCAGAAGGTTTAGTCCCCCAGGGCTCCAGCAACTCCATCTAGAGGTAGTGCATAGGGTAGTAGGGGTAGTCCCCAAGGTACTAAAGGTGGTCCTCAGTCTGGTAGATCAGTTGGCCATAGTGGTTGGGGCCAAATGTACTCAATTCTGGGCCAGACTAAGGTCGAGGCTTCAGATTCTATCATCACAGATATGATCTCGATTTGTCATCACTCTACTTCTACTTTGTTTGATTTGGGTTCTACTTTCTTCTATGTGTCTGTTTATCATGCTACTCGTCTGGAGTCTGCTTGTAAGTCATTGCATATGCCCTTGCATGTATCTAACCAGTAGGAGATTCTTTAGTAGTGGATCAGATGTATTGAGCTTGTGTTGTGACTATCATGGGGTAGGTAATGTAGGTAGACTTGGTTGTGCTTGATATGGTTGATTTTGAAGTAATCTTAGGGATCAATTGCTTGTTTCTTTATCATGTGGTTTTGGATTGCTTTGCCATGACTATGACTCTATGAATGCCTGGTATCCCTCCTATTGTATCGAAGGGTGCCGATGCCACATGCCGAGGGGAGTTATATCTTTCCTAATCACCCAGCGATTGGTTGGGAAGGGGTGCATAGCCTATATTGCCTACATCTATGATATTACTGCCACCACATCTTATCTTGAGTTAGTTCCTGTGGTTTACGAGTATTTGAATGTGTTTATTTATGATCTTCTAGGTCTTCCTCCTAATCATGACATTGACTATTATATTGATGTTGAGCCGGGAACTCAACCCATTTCTATTCTGCCATATCGGATGGCCCCAGCTAAGTTGAGGGAGCATAAGGATCAGCTACAGGATCTATTGAGTAGAGGGTTCGTCAGGCCTAGTGTGTCTCTTTGGGGTGCTCCACTTCTATTTGTGAAGAAGAAGGACGGGTCTATGCGTATGTGTATTGACTATCGATAGTTGAATAAGGTAACAGTGAAGAACAAATATCCGATGTCGTATATTGATAGTTTGTTTGACCAACTACAGGGGCAACAGTGTTCTCTAAGATTGACTTGCGGTCTGGCTATCACCAGTTGAGGATCAGGGTTGTGGACATCCTAAAGACTGTGTTTAAGACTCGATACGACCATTATGAGTTCCTAGTCATGTCTTTTGGGTTGAATAATGGCCCAGCAGCATTTATCGAGTTGATGAACCATGTGTTCTGTGCCTACTTGCACTCATTTGTGATTGTGTTCAGGGATGACATTTTGATATATTCGAGGAGTAGAGAGTAGCATGGGCAGTATCTTAGAGTTGTACTTCAGACCTTGCGAGATCATCAGTTAGCCAAATTCACTGAGTGTGAGTTTTGGCTTGAGTTTGTGGCATTCTTAGGGCATGTGGTGTCCAAGGATGGGATTATGGTAGATCCAACAAAGATTACAACAGTTTGTGATTGGGCTAGGCCTACTTTTCCTACCAAGGTTCGCAGTTTCATCAGGTTGGCAGGTTACTACAGATTGTTTATAGAGAGGTTTTCTTCTATAGCAGCTTCATTGAATAGATTGACTTAGAAGAATGTCCCCTTCCAGTGGTCATATGAGTGTGAGGCAAGCTTTCTGAAGCTCAAGGCCTTGTTGACTTCAGCTATGATTCTTACTCTTCCGATCAAGGGTTAGGGGTTTACCATGTATTGTGATGCTTCAGGTATTGGTTTGGGTTGGGTATTGATGCAGCAGGGCCGAGTTATTGCTTATGCTTCTAGATAGTTGAAAGTTTATGAGAGAAACTACCCCACATATGACTTGGAGTTAGCAGTGGTAGTCTTTCCACTGAAGATTTGGAGGCATTATCTTTATGGCGTGCATTGTGAGATCTTCACGCACAATCTAGTCTTCAGTACATTTTCAACCAGAAGGATCTAAATTTGAGACAGCGTAGGTGGTTGGAGTTACTGAAGGACTATGACATCTCTATTCTTTATTATCCGTGCAAGGCAAATGTGGTAGAGGATGCCTTGAGCTAGAAGGCAGTAAGTATGGGTAGCTTGGCTTTCTTAGAAATAGAGGAGCGACCTTTAGCTTGGGACATCTAGTCCTTGGCTAACAGGTTAGTTAGACTTGATATTTCTGAGTCAGGCCATATGTTTGCTTGTGTTTAGGCTAGATCTTCCTTGTTGGAGCAAATTCAGGCACAATGGTTTGATGATGCAAGATTGAAGATCATTCATGACAAGGTGTTGAGCAGTGAGGCTAGGAAGGTGACCTTGAATTCATAGGATGTTCTGAGTATCAAGGGTCGTATATGCGTTCCTAGAGTTGGTGACTTGGTTAGATTGATCTTAGAGAAGGTCATTGTTCTAGATATTATATTCATCTCGGGGCAGCAAAGATGTATCATAACTTGAGGCAGCACTATTGATGGTGTGGGATGAAGAGAGATATTTCAACTTTTGTGGCTAGGTGCTTGAACTGTCAGCAGGTGAAGTTTGAGCTTCAGAGGCCAGGTGGGTTGACTCAGAGGCTACCCATTCCAGAGTGGAAATGGGAGCGGATAGTTATGGACTTAGTAGTTGGTTTTCCATGCACTTTCCAAATAGTTGATGCTATTTGGGTCATCATGGATAGGTTGATGAAGTCTTCTCACTTCCTGCCAATTCAGACTTCTTACAGTTCTGAGAGGTTGGCTGAGATCTACATTCGTGAGGTTGTCCATTTTCATGGTGTACCAGTTTCCATCATTTCTGACCGTGGCACTCAGTTCACTTCACACTTTTAGAGGTCCATTCAGAGAGAGTTGGGTACTAGAGTTGATCTTAGCATCACTTTTCATCCGCAGACTAACAGACATTCAGAGTGTACTATTTAGGTTCTGGAGGATATGTTGCGAGCCTGTGTTATTGACTTCAGATTTTAGTCAGACCAGTGCTTAGCTTTGGTAGAGTTTGTATATAATAATAGTTAACATTCCAGCATTCAGATGGCTCAACTTGAGGCATTGTATGGTAGGTGGTGCAAATTTCCAGTGGGTTGGTTTGATGTTTTTGAGGTTAGAACATGGGGCACCGACTTGCTTCGTGATTCTATAGATAATGTTTGGGTCATTCAGAAGAGACTTCACACTGCCCAGAGTAGGCAGAAGAGTTATGCTGACGGGAGAGTTCGAGATCTAGAGTTCATGGTTGGTGACAGTTTGTTCCTTCTGGTGTCGCCCATGAAGGGCGTGATGAGGTTCGGGAGGAAGGGTAAGCTCAGTCCTAGGTTCATTGGGCCATTTGAGATCCTTCGTCACATTGGGGATATTCCTTATGAGTTAGCCTTTCCTCCTGCTCTTTCCAGTGTTCACCCAGTTTTTCATGTCTCTATATTGCATCGGTATATTTTGGATGAGTCTCACGTGCTTCAGTGGGATTCAGTTCAGTTGGATGAGTCTTTGGATTTTGAGAAGGAGCCTGTAGCTATCTTGGACAGGCAGGTTAGAAAGTTGAGGTCCAAGGAGATTTTGTCAGTTAATGTTTAGTAGAGTCATCGTCCTATCGAGGAGGCTACTTGGGAGATTGAGACTGACATGCCAACCCGCTATCCTCATTTTTTTAGTCTTCAGGTACTATCCTTTCTCTAACTTTCGAGGATGCATGTCCTTTTAGTAGTGGATGTTGTAATGACCCTCCAGGTTATTTTCTATTTTTCATGATTATTCTATGATTCGAACTTTCCCTCAGTGACTACAGGTTATTTATGACTTGCTGGGACTGACGGTTCAGTGCCCGAGCCGTTTTTAGGTTGTTTTGGGCATTTCCCTATTTTAGAACTTGAACTTAGGAAATCTGTGACTTTAGTCAGCTTTCTTGGTAAACATGCTCGGAATCAAATTTTGACAATTTCGTTAGCTCTGAAATGGGGATTTTTGTCTAGTGGGACCCTTGGCCGAGGTCTAGGAACTTTTGGATTGGTTTTGTCTTGGTTTCTGTGTTTTCAGGCCAGTTTGGCTTGTGGTGTTGACTTTTTTCAATATTCAGGGAAGACGGCCTTGGATGGAAATTTCATCAGCACTATTAGCTTCGGAATGTTAAATTTCGGCTAGAGGGACCTTTGGTTTGGGTCCCAACGCTTCTGGACTTATTTTGGGGTATTAAGTTTTGAGTTGGTTTTTGGGCATGGGGCCCAGTTTTCATTAAAACAATCTCTGTTGGGAGTTTTGTCGATTCCTTTGGTCTGAAATGTTGTTTTTGGTATGGTAGCATAGTTGGTTTCAGTTCACAGGGTTTTGAATGATCCGGAGGGTCCATCGGGTGACTTTTAGCCTTGGAGATTTGCTGGTTGCTGCTGTATTATTGCAGACTAGTTTGGTCATCGCGACCGCTAGGTGGCCGTCGCATTCGCGCTGGTCTAGCTTCTTGACCATCGCAATCGCATGGGTGGCTCCTCACGACCGCGATGAATTAGGCTGGAACCCGATCCAGCTTGGTCTACTCTATTGTGTGGCTCGATCATCACGACCATGATGGTCTGGCCAGCTTGTTCCTCGCGACCGCGTGGGGTCCCTTGCAATCGTGATGAAGCACCCCTGGCAACTATATAAGCGCCAACTTTGTTTTCATCACCTATGATATGAAATTCCTCCATTTTCAAGCATCCAAACTTTTATCCTTGCTCAAATTATTCAATTTTCTTGATCTGGTAAGTCCCCTTTATTCCTCTTCTCTTTTTTGTTGTTAAATTCTCTTTATGACCATTAAATTTTTGTTGGTTTACCTTTTATTTCCCCTTGAACTAGTAAGACTTCGAGGCTGTTTTTGGCCTCGAAATGAGTCCCGTTCACGCTCAACTTTTGGGCATGGGTTCTTTAACCCGTTGCGAGCCTAATTATTATTTTTGTTTTCTATTTTATTGCGCGGGCCTCGAGGGTCATTTTTTGACCTGATTTTCAGCCTGAATTTCAGTATAATAATATGGGTGTCATTCCTCTCATCTTGACACCTTGATTATATTGTTAATAGCGTGGCAGCTTTCTGAGGCTGTTCAAAAGGGAAAGGCACAAGAGTGACGGTTTGTGTTTGCAGGTTAGCCCTGAGATAGGTTATGCTTTACTTTTCTAGACTAAGTTAGTTAAATTTTATATGACATATGTTACTGAAATGTTAAGTTGGACTGTAGATAGAAATAGGCTTAAATCCTGTAACTTGTAGCTGTTGACACCCAATTTTTACCCTCCACATTACAAATTAATTTTGAGCCTTTTTAAAGTCTAAACAATTTTCAAAATAATTATTTTGTAAAAAAGGGATAAAACATTTTCCAAATAAGCTTTATGATAGTCTTGAGTAACAATTTATATCTTTCATATTTAATTATGTGAAATTTATATAGGTTTACTTGAAGAAGTATTTTAAAGCTTAACTTCATAAGAAAATCCTTTAAACGGTTAAACGTTTGATTTTCCTCTAAATTAATTTAAATGAGGGATTAATTGAATAAATTAATTTCGTAAATATTAAAGAGGTAATTTCGTGTTAAATATGATAATTATTTTTGAAAGGATTAAATTTATTAAGGCTCGAGGTTGATTGTAATTGATTTATCTCTATTCCTATTCTAACCTATCCCTTTGAAATCGTTTAAATCCTATCATTTATCCTAATTACTCTCAATTTGGCTATTTCCTAAATTAAAAACATCCACATTTTGCAAATGTGGCCAAATTTTAAAGAGCCTCATCAGCTTTATTATCAGTCCCTTATTTCTCCAGCCTTTTGGGCCAACAACACACCATCTGGCCCCTTTAACCCAAACATCACTCCCTCAACCCAATCTCTCACCTTCGACCCGGCCCAACTCTCTATATTCACTCAGCTCACATACATATACACACTTATACACCTCACAAAAAACACACCCTCCACTTTATATTTCTCCAATCCTTTACGCTCTTCACTCTCCCCCAATTTCGCAGAAAAAGATGCATTGTACGAGACAACGTGCCTCGTACAAGAAACTCTCACCTCCTTCTTCTTCTTTGTCTCTTCTCTCTGTCAAAAAACCAGACAAAACCCTAACTCCATCCACACTAAGCTGCAAAATGACGCAACAACAACAACTTCAAACATCCAAACCCTTTAACATTTCCAAATTCCATCTGCAAATCTCCGTCAAAAGTCGCGCTGGCTTCGTCCAGAAGCGTCTAGAGACTGTGAGGTGTCACTCCCTCCGCATAATTAGTGAAAATTTGTACAAATTCATTGTTTCTCAAAGCTTATCCAACAAAGGAATTTCAAAATTCCTAAAAGGTTTCCCAGAATACCCTCTTGTTTTCCCCCAATTTTCGACCCCAAAACCCCTATATAAACCCCATCTTTCGTTGAGGTGGGCTGGTGGGAATTTTAGGGGAAAATTTGGGGATTCTGGTGGAGCATTCCACTAATCTCACGCAACCAAAATATCTAGAAAAGAAAATACACAAAAAGACTGGAATTCCGGCGAGGTGGGTTAAAACTCTGGTGGTGAAGTTTCCGACGAAGTCTCGTTGTCTCAGTCACTGCTCCAAGAAAGGTAAACATCTCCTTCTTCTCCTTCTTTCCTGCACTACTATAATGTAGAGTGGTTGTTCGTAGAGTTTTCGTATTGGTTTTAGCTGGTCTTATTTGATACCATGTGATTATTGTGTTGAAAGTTTGAAAATAGAACAATGGGAGTTGTTCTACCAATGTCAAACCTGTTTTTGATTTTATAAACTGTTGAACCTTGTTTGGTATTGCTCACTGATTCATGGTCTTTATGTGCCCATGTGGTGTAAACATATGCTTCTCATGTGCTCAAAACCTGTCTAAATATGGCCATTTCCCACTGTTTTAGCAACCTAGTAGTTCAACGTCTTAGTCTATTTTTATCTTAAATGAATCATGTAGGCAGGTTGTGTTTTTGATGATCATGAATCGACCTTTTGTATAAGTTCAATGCTTCTATGGTTATTTGATTTAGTTTAAACTTGTGGTTTTTGTTTGTCCTAGTTGTCAAATTTAGGTGATGATTTGTGTTTCGAGTTATCTCACTTCTAAATGATACTGAACATTCATTTTCTGCCATTTTCAAACTCATAGAATACACGAACTACTGCTCGTCTTATCTTGTCCTTTAGTCATTGATCAATAGTAATGAAAAATGGGATAGAAAACTGAGTTTGTTTTAGGTTCACATTAGATTTCTTTATGTCATTTCTGTGACCAATGAGTAACTTTCAAAAATGTTTACATGATCTATTTGGAGTAGAGAGAGTGGCATCATAGAGTAACGATTCTGTTTTCCCATGATCTTGGTTGTTGAACCAAATTGTTCTTGAAATATGCTATCCTGTTGCCTACTGATTCTGTTTCTGTTTTGCCATAAAAGTTTTCTTTGTTATGTATTTCTTCTTGAGGTCAGAGCTAGAAATGGGATATACCCCTTTATGGTATATCTCCATCTCTGAAAGTTCTTGAAACAAGATTCATGAAATGAACCTTACCCCCTCTCTCCTTTTCCTTCTATGTGTATGTGATTTGTTAGCTGTTAAAGGCTTGCTGAAATCATTCAATTTGGATGATTTCTTCTTTTTCCTTCCAATGTGTTATAAAAAATGTTAATTCCAAAGTTGGGTCATGTCATCTCCTTTTTTCTTTGTCGGCCTTAATGTAAATCACAGACCTTTTGAAATCCCTGAAATGTGTAACATGAAGGTTTAGAGATTTTCAGTTCTATACAAGTATGGTCATATTGTCTCGGTCATGTCTTCACTATTCTGTGTTAATTTTCAAAATTTCCGTGTTGTATGATCAGTTATGGTATAACCTCCGTTCCTTTCCTATTTTCCCTTTGGCATCATGATTGATCCTATTAAGTGAAGCTGTCTCTTTGAAAATATGAATTGCTGAGTTTTCATCATCAATTCTGTTATGTTTAAATCTATTTAGATGAACTATATTTACCTATTCGAAGTCTTAGATAAATCTGTGGCAAATTGTTCCCTTTTGCATATGATCGATCTGTAATGTGTGACCATTTTGTGTGCTTTTTCTTAGGTAATTTGTCCATTCTCACTACTATGTCTAGCTTGTTCTATTTTTTCAATCTTGAATATGGAACATGATAAGACTTTTATTATGAACCAAATGTGTTTAAATATTGCTTCGGAAGTTCTGTTTCAACATGATCAAGTGTGGTATACCAAACTTAGAATCTGAGAAGGATGATCCAATTCCTTTGTTTTGTCTGTGCTAAATTTTTTTTAGAACTTTGTATGCCATGTTAACCCGAATATTTTGGCCTAAAGAGTAATAATGTAGATAAATACATATTCTCTATTTTTGATTGCTTATTGCTACTGCATCCCGACAATCACTTGACTTTAAGAAATACTCCTTGTGTGAATAGATACTAATTTCTTTTTTTTTTGGCACATGAATCTCGAGTCCACTGGGACTCCCATGCAATCCTTGCATATCATTGTTGAGTTGAAACTCAATGATCTTTCATCGAGTCGGCCTCGTCGAATGAAGGGGGCAGATATACAGATTTTAAAGCTGATATACACTAGCATACAACCTGTGTATGGGTTGGTATACAAAAAAAAATAGAAAATGGGACAAGCCCATGAACAGCAGCAGCCCAAGATGGGATAAAATTGAGAAAAGATGAATAAATGGGACAAGCCCATACACTATAGCAGCAACAGTCCGCCTAAATGGGTGGAAATTGAGAGGTATTGGACTAAAAGTCCAAAAGTAGTAAAAATGGGCCTTAAAGCACAAATCTTAGAAATTAGGACAGGTTTTAGTATTGGACAAGAGTCCAATTTGATTGAGCAAAGGCTTAATCCCTCTTCCTCCCTCTTATGATTTACTTGTATAAATTCTAGAATTATTTGAATGTTTATTTGAACTCTAATTTTAACTTAGTGAATTATCCCCAAAAAAGTAAACACTTCTTGATAATTACTTTTGTTGGCTTTTTGTGAAAACGATTAAATCATTTTAAATCGTTAAATCGATCAAATGTGTTTTCTTTTAGATAATTCCTTCATACGTTCTTCTTGTCAAATTCATTATGCTTTTCCAAATGAAAACAAGATGTTTCCTAACTAAAAAATCAAATCAAGTATCTTTTGTCAAAGAAATATTTTTCAAAGTTAGTCAAAATAAGTTTTTTCAAACAAGTTCGGATAACCGCGAGTTAGCGGATACTCTTGGTGCCTTAACACCCATTCAAGAGTATTAATTTGAACCCTTACCCTAATCTGTGATATTTAAAGTTATATCTGTTTTTAACTTTAGAAATTTTATAAGTTTTTCTTGGTTTTACCTTTATAAAACTAAGTGGCGACTCTTCTTTTAAATTGGAAGCATTTTGAAACTTCAACATAGATTTTCAAAAATGCTTTTCAATACCCGAGTCATTTTTCCCAAAATCAGTACTAAACTAGCCATTTCAGATCATAGATTAGGATTATTCTTGTTATCCTTAGTCTAGGAGCTCATTGTACTGTTATGGCTTGTATAGGATCCTTAGTATGCTTTTAGGAGGTTTTAGAGGTAGAGTAGAGGCTTGTTGTTATTTTCGTAGTTATTTTCTCTTTATTGTTAGTTTTATATGTAACCGTGGGCCCGAGGCCATAGCTTGGATTTGGAGGGAGTTTCCAGGTCAGTTCTCTTGATTGGATGGTGTTTTGCCGTTATGTGCTACATTCACTGAACGTGAAAATTTACATGCTCATACTGCATTCTCATGCCTGTCAGTACAGAATTGGATGATTTTCAAGATTTTGTGTTTGAAACTTATGATTTACTATGGTTTCTGTGATTTTCGGACATCAAAGGAATTATTTTGGGTTTTACTACTGGTTTTGGAAAGGAAAGGAAAAGTACAACTTGATGCCGGTCTGAGGGGTGTTCTCAGGCCCTTTCTCCTTTTTCAGTTATATATATATATTTATAGTCTGATGCAGTATTCTGGACCCCCGATGTTTTATTTTGGATTTTTACTTCCCATTTACATACATACTTATATATGCATAGTCTGATGCGGTATTCCGGGCGCCCGATGTGGTATTTTGGGTTTATACTATTATGCACTCATGCATCATGGCATCTTCCATCGCATTGTATTGGCTTGAGTGTATTTGGATTGACGATTTTCTGGTTTAACTTGTTATTATTTCCTTGTTGTTGGTTTGGTTAGCCCTTTTTTGGTTTTATAAATAGATTTAGGTGGATCCCTGTATTTATCTTACTTTCTTGTAATTAATATTATATATTATCTTTCTGTGCTCGATTGGCCTATGATGCTTACTGGGTACCCGTTGTTTTGGTACTGACACTACACTCTACATCTTTTTTTCTGATGCAGCACCTAGTTCGAGCCACCCCCGTTGATCCTCTTGTCTTTCGAGGCCTGTTGCAGTTCGAATAGAGGTGAGCTCCCGACATTTGGAGACTTTACATGCTTTCCATCTATCATTTTTGTCTATATTTGTATTTTGGATAGACATAGTCTGTTTTATAGCTACTCTGTACTTTAGACACTCTTGTACTGGTGACACTATGTCCGAGTTGGTTCGTTTGTATGTTTTGTCATCTTGGTCACTTTAGGGCTATTTATGTATATTTAGTACAGGTTGTATGTATATATTCTATTGGCCCTATCTCCCTTATTTATATATGTTCTGTATCTATATATAAACTGCGTTATTTATCTCCCGCGTGGTTTGGGTTGGCTTGCCTACTGGGGGGTTATGTAGGCGCCATCATGGCCTGGTTTCAGGTCGTGACATCTGGGGGAAAGTGGTAATGGATTCTCTCAAAGTACAAAGAGTCAAGCCAGAAGATCGTCGGACACAAGATATGCACAAGTCCTTTCAAGATTCTCGATGCAAAGTATTCAATTCAACATATTGATTCATATATTGACAAATCCAATCCATCATCTCTTAAGATCAAACTTATGGTTCTTGAAAATTTCTATCAGTTTCAGGCTAGAACTACGTTTGACCTGATTCTTATACCAGCAAGATACGTAGGCAATCCTGCATAAGGATTTGGTCTTCCCACTGTTTCAATTTACAGACCCTCAGAGGAAACTGAGGCATGCTTTGAATCAGTCAGTTCTTCATTTCTTTCAAACTATTTCAATTAAGTACCCTTCGACTGGAAACAAAGTCAGCCTTTTAAAATAGTTAAGCAATTTCAAAAATCTTCGTTCAAATTCAAGCTTCGATTCCTCTCTTTATAAGAGATTTTATTTGAAATAGGGACGTACCTTACGTTGTATCCTTAATCGGCCATTAGAGCCTTAAAGCAACGCCAGGATCACTCTCAACACATTTGTTAGGGATCATATGCTTTTCATAATTACCAGATTGTTATGACATGCTTAGATGGTTTGACATATGTTAATCTCTTTATTTTTAAACTAAGAAGTTTTCTGTGAGCGCAGGAATGACAAAGTCTTCAAAAACAACTAGAGATGTTAAACTACAAGCCTATTCGTTGGCACAATTCGAATGGCTATATCCTTACTCCTTATTTTTGGTGTTTACCTCATTAACAACTGTTTTGTTCTACATGCTTATTCTGGAAGGCATATTATATTATATTAAACTGTCACCTCCTTCAACGTGACATATTATATTATATTATATTAGACCGTCACCTCCTTCAATGTGACATATTATATTATGTTGGACTGTCACCTCATTTAACGTGACATATTATATTATGTTGGACTGTCACTTCCTTCAACGTGATCTATTATATTATGTTGGACCGTCATCCCCTCCAACATGATATATTATATTATGTTGGACTGTCACCTTCTTCAATATGACATATTATATTATGTTGGACCATCACCTCCTTCAACGTGACATATTATATTATGTTGGATCGTCACCTCCTTCAATGTGACATATTATATTATGTTGGACCGTCACCTACTCCAATGTTACATATTTATTATGTTTGAATTACTTATTGGTGTCAAATTAACTCCACATATTTATTGGCATCCAAGTGACATCACTTATTTATTGGTATCAAAGTGATTCTAATTATTTATCAGTGTCAAGGTGACTCCATTTATTTATCAGCATCAGAGTGACTCCATTTTATTTATCTGTTTTAAGGTGATACCAATTATTTATCGGTGTGAAAGTGACTCCATTTATTTATCAGCGTCAAAGTGACTCCATTTTATTTATCGCCATCAAAGTGACTCCATTTTTATTTATCGGCATCATGGTGACTCCATTTCTATATTGGCGTCAAAATGAAACAATTTTTATTTATCAGTGTCAAAGTCACTCCATTCTATTTATCAATATTAAGATGATACCAATTACTTATCAACGTCAAAGTGACTTCATTTATTTATCGGCATAAAAGTGACCCCATTTTATTTATTAGTGTCAAAGTGACTCCATTTTATTTATTGGCGTCAAGGTGACACAAGTTATTTATTAGCGTCAAAGTAACTCCATTTTATTTATCGGTGTCAAAGTGACTCCATTTTTATTTATCGGCATCATAGTGACTCCATTTATTTATCGGCATTAAAGTGACTCCATTTTTATTTATCATCATCAAAGTGACTCCATTTCATTTATCAACATTAAGAGGATACAAATTATTTATTAGAATCAAAGTGACTCCACATATTGACATGGGCATCAACGTGACTCCATGAATCTACAAAAAAGTATCTAAGTGATGACCACATATCTACACAGGCATGACCGCTTCTTTCAAGATGTTACAAAGAATGTTATCAATCAGATAAAGTATCACAAAGATGGTATCACCACAACTGAAATTGTATTACATTTTCTATTGATCGTTTATCTCATATTTTGCAGCATACACAAGCCACAGGTGCAGATGACGTCAAAATGGATCAGCACAACATGAAATTTTTTCTTAGCAGTAAACTGGAACATAGTCTGAAGAGGGATATCAAACTCTTTAGACACGAGTTAAGGATTGACTTCCAGCACAATCAAACCACACCCCTTTGAGAAGGCATGTGGGTTATTCCTTTTTTTTTTATCAAACTTTAAGTTTTATGTTTTGCTCTCAAGGTAATCTTTGACTAACAAATGGAAGCAATATCCTTTTTTTTCAAATTCGGATGATAATGCACTTAGAGTTTTGGAAGTTATGTCCATGTAGTTCTTATCTATGAATGTGAGGACCCGACATTTATAATTGAGACAATTACAAGCCACATTTCCATAATTTGACTCATTAATCACTCATCCTAACCCAAAGGTCATTTTAGCATAAAGACTACCTTTTCAACCGATTGAGTCAAACTTTAAGCAACCTGATTCCCCAAGACATGGGATATGTAGGCGGGCTCTATTTTGAAAACTCGTCTGTAGTCCAAGAAACCCACTTTCATCTTAATCCCCAGCTTTTCAGTTTCTTCTTAATCCAAAACTGGGATAGCTGTTGAATTCATTGAAAATCGTGCTTAAAATCAAGCGTCTTGAACTACAAGTGGCTTGAATTCTAATGTAACCTGAGATATGTAGGAAACTAGATACCAGAGCTTGGCCATAATTCCTTAAAATTCATGCAAAAACCAACCGCTTCTAAAATATGAATTTATGGTCGAACAAAATTGGGATCGTCAAATCCCTTTGCCCAGGGTTCCTTACATCCACCCTACCCAAAGGGAGGGACAATTCTTGACATCCAATTTTGACCCTGCACAATTTTAGTTAATTATTCGAGCTTCTTCAATTTTAACAATTTGAAATAATTATTTTACAAAATTTGAATACTTTTAAGGCAATTTTGTCATTTTATAATAAAAAGAATATTTTATATATCCTATAATACATATATATATATATATATATATTATTGTCACGACTTGATTTCTCAGGTCATGATGGCACCTACAACCCCCTAGTAGGCGAACCAATCTTCGTAGCCCGGAACGATTAGTAATGGGTACTACCTAACCAATATGCACCATAAGAAGAAATATGTGAAAGCAGAATATAAAGATAGACAAGCGGAAGCAATAACCTGAATATATACAAAAAGAAACTACACCAACCCCAATACTTCGTATCGAAAGTACAGAAGCTTCTAATAGAATACAAGTTCTAGAAGTAACAAAATAATAAGTACACTGTCTCCGAATATACAAAGAGTAACAGTACAAAAGATGATATATGGTCAAGCCCCAGCCGTCAAGCGCTTACCCTAATCTTGAATGTCCAAAAGTTTCATGAGTCTTCAACGCAATCAACAGAGAAAGACCAAATAATATCTGCACCAGAAAGATGCAGAAATGTAGCATAAGCACCAAGACAACGGGTACTCAGTAGGCATCATCGGCCGACTGAGCGCATATAAGATATAAAAACAGTAAGTAGCAGATAGCAAGAAAGTGGTCACGGTAAACAATAGAGAAAGCACAAGGAACTAGCACAGAGAACAGACAACCAAGAGTGATAAACAAACAATGCTAGTACAGATAACAAATATACACAGAATACAGGTGTAAGAAAGAGGGACGCACCTGGGATCCTTGCAACAATAGTATAAATAAAGAGAGAGAGAATCAGGAACACGGTGGTATATTGGTAACCTCAAGTAAGAAGGGAAAGAAGGAAAGCTATCCAACATAATCAACTAGAAGCCATAAAACTAACAAAAACATACTAAAAACACTAACTCTCAAGATAAGCATGAATCGAGATCCATCTCACAACTTACAACTTAGAATGAATAACTAAACCACCAGAACCAAGAGTTCTACTCAAAATCAAGATAAGGAACAACGTCTGATAAATCACAACCACTTAGGAGGACATAAAATGGAGCCCCAAAGATATAGGACTCACTAGCCCCTCAATACTCAAGCCCAAAATTCAGAGCCTCAACAGGCTAAAACTTACCAATCCACAAGAACCAAGGACCATAACTAGCTCTATGAAATGATAGGAGTAATATAATCTACCTACAGTCCCAACGTCTGCCCATACAACTGAGGAACGCAATCAAGTGAAAACAAACCCTTCGGCCGCCCATACAACCAGAGCGTACACTGAACACACAGCAAACAAAGGTGGAATTCGAGTGAAATATGCATGATTATATAATATGATAAATCTGTAACGAATTGTGATCGCAGTGTTGTATGTTACCCCCTCCGGTGCCTCAAAGGTCCAATAAAGGTGGGATCCATGAAAGGATATTTCTCGAGTACCTCTTCTCTGCCATACATCCCCTTCCTTCGGTCACCGTTGGCCCATAACACTTGGTCCGGAATGGTAGTTTCCATGGAGGTCTACTCGTAGACCACATAAAAACACAAAACTCAAATATCTCAATAATCAAGATCTTGTAGTACGTGCTCGGATTCGATCCAAGTCTAAATCAGTAGTCATGTATCAATAACCCTCATCAAGGGTGCCCGGAGCATATCTGGGTCTAAAGCAGTAGTCATGTTTCAATAACCCTCATCGAGGGTGCCTAGAGCTTATCCGGGTCTAAAACAGCAATCAAGTATCAAAATCCCTAAACAGGGTACCCGACTCGTATCCAGGTCTAAATCCATAGAAAATAATGTTTAGTGCTACGGTCCAGCTGAGCCTAGTATCATAATGAAGACCAGTACTCAAACCATCGTAATATCCCCTCTGCTCTGAGAGGTTTTATAAAAGTCAGTTTAAACGCCCTTTCAAAGTCATGTACCAAAAATGGGCCCTCAGGAACATGCAAAGTTTAGAAAATCAATTACAGTAGGCCCAAAGCCAAATCCATAGTAAAACATGCAGGGAAAACCTTTTCATGTATGATATTCTCGCAAATAATAGAGTAGCCCAAAATGGCTCATAAACATTCCCTATCGGCCCTACATAGGCTCAACAGCTCTACAACAGTCATAACCAGCCTAAAAGGATATCTCTATGTCTGGGACTCGTGGACATTCCCAAATAACCCACCATCTATGTTCCAGAGTTAATACAAAGCCACACAGGACCATAAAGGTAATATACATTACTCATACAAATACCACAATCAACGTACGAAATAAATGAACAGAAAAGACGGGAAAGGTCTGGGGTACCAACCTATAACAACCCACCCAAGGATTCTAATTAATGCAGTTATAGCCTATATATGCCAAGATTAGGTAGGGAAAGCCATAACCTACCTATCGTTCGATGACTAGCAGCTAGAATGGCATCATCCAAGCTCAAACTGCTCCGAGAAGCTCCAATTCACAAAAGCACTATCAACACAATAATCTACACATTAAAATGAGACTAACGATACCCATAATGCTATAAACATAACCGGGTCGAAATCCAGGTCACAAATGAGCCAGTAGACCCCGCAACCCAAAATCGAAAACAAAAAACACCAAAGCGTTTCTTACCATCCTGGGAGCACATGCTCAAAATTTGAGCGGAAAAGGACAACAATTGGGGCTCAAAACAGCCCGCTCAAGTCAAGAATTAAGGATGGAATTTCAAGGAAAAATTCTGGAAATTAATGAAAAGAGACTTACCACCACGAGAAGACGAGCTAAAGAAGTGAGAACTCTGAATCCATGATAATGCAAAGCTCAAAATGGCAGATTATACAATAAAAATTCGAGCTTGAGGAGGAGGCAAAATGGTGAATTTATAGAAAACAAAAGAATGCAAGGTGGGGAAGAAGACTTACCAATTGTCGAGGAACCATGGATTATCGAAGAACAATAATTTCCCGAAACTAGGAACTGATTTGGAGAATTTTAGGGAGTGTTTTAGGTGCCTTAGAGTTGGGGAAGTTGAAGGATAATGGATGGAAAAACGAAGGGTTCATCTTAAATAGTTGCTGGAAATTACCCTTCGCGAACGCGGCTAGCCCTCCGCGAACGCGATTAACAAAAATGGGGTGGCTGGAAATTGGCCTTCGCGAAAGCGGCCAAGGCGTCGCCTTCGCGAAGAGCAAAAAGGGTGGCTGGAAAAATGGCCTTTATGAACGCGGCCAAGGCCCGTAAACGAGAAGCACAAAAAGTCCTATGACAGCAACCACTTGTTCAAGGGCAGATTTTCACACTTTGGGTCCCCGGAAACGCATCCAGGGTCCCGCGAACACAAACGACCAGAGCTATTCGACTAGAAATGACATTCTGGATCCAATGGAATCGACAAAAATCCTATCAGAGGTCGATTTAATGAAAAGTGGGCACCACACCTAAAATTAACCTTTAGCCAACTATTTATAAAACGGAACCCAATGGGCGAAAACAAGTCCAGAAGCCTCGGGACCCAAACCAATGGTCCCTCTAGCCTAAACTCAACATTTCAGAGATAAAAGCTCTAACAGAATTTTCATCCGAGGCCATCTTCTCCAAATGTTGACCAAAGTCAACCAAGCAAGCCCAACTAGCCTGGAAACACACAATGAGAGAGAATTCTAAGCTGAAAAGCTCCTGGATCCCGACCATAGGTCCTACTAAACCAAAGTCCACACTCCGGGGCTAACGAAACTGTCAAAATTCAATTCCGAGCATGTTTACTAAGAATGTTGACTTAAGTCAACGATTTCAAAAGCCTAAAGCTGTAAAACAAAGAATGACCAAAAAGACCAAACAGATCGCCCGGGCATCGAACTACTGGTCCCAATAAGCAATAAATGACTTGGGGCCAGTACAGGCAAGCTCTAACAGTATAAGAAAGGAAAACACGCGTAAATGATCGAGAGGGTCATTACATCATCCACTACTAAAAAGACTTTCGTCCCCGAAAGTCAGGAAAGAAGGAAAGACTAGAGATTTAAGAACAATGGATACAAAGCCTGCACTACTCTCTCGAACAACCCGGGTAGCCTCCACGACTGGACGACACCCAATAGAACAGAACCAATAGAAGAAACCAAGCCTAAAACTCACTACTAGCCAAGCTAGATTCCAAATTCACACTCCAAAACTCCAAGAATCTGCTAACCCAAACTGAACCTCGAGAATCACAACCAGAAAGTACTGACACAAAACCGAAACAAGATAAGCAAGGTGACCAACACACAGAGCTCGAATCTTTGAAACCACAACCAAGTTTACCAGAAAAGTCATCAACCCAAAATTCTAAATCATGAACCCGCTGATCTGCAAAAACTCTTTTATTCTAAACTCAATCCTTTTGTACCATAACAGGAAGTTGCATACAAGTCAAACACTCAAACCACTCTCGAAGCACTAATTGACACACCAGAGATCCACAGTTTTTGCTTATACTCTACCATGAACAAAGTCACCTTTTATACTCAAGTTATATCAAAGCCAAACTATGTCTACTAGCCTTTTCCATCTAAGATAACAACCCATAGCATATCATCGGAAACTAGAGTTACCGATCCCGACTGACCATCAACCAACGAACAGACACTTTTTCTAACATCAAACTCACTAACCAAACCCAAATGAACAACCCATCTAAATCCGAATGAAGTATGAACACCAAAGTTAGGAAAGGCATATATGAATACCTTGTGTGGACGGAGAACTTCTAAACTTTAGAATGAAATAAACATCGCTGAACCGAACACACTCTAAAACAACTGAATACGAAGGCACCAGGAAAATCTTCTCAACAGACCCAAACTAGAAATAAGATCTTGCAAGGAGTATGGTAAGCCCGCCACGAAGTCCGTAGCCATCACTTAAGATCCAAACTCTAAGAAGTATTTGTTGCTACTCTGAATACTCGAACACCATTCTGACTTTAAATCGCCTTACTTATCTCACCTCAGGAAGAATTCCACCATGTCACGAATATCAAGTCGAAACACCCCAAAGGCAAAAGAAAAGGTGCCTGGGGTTCAAAGTTGCCATCAAGCCATGGAAATTTTTGCATATAACTTCAACTCATCCCTTTGGCTCGAATCAACTGCTCTACTGTAATACCACACAAACCAACCATCCTGAAGCATACCGCATACCAAACTTGTAGTCCATACTTGCCGAATCTAACCAACGTTGGACCCCACATAAAAGACAACCCCTGAATAATCAACAAATCGAGCTTTCAACTCTCGGCAATGAAGGGGAAGATCAATCTCAATGTACCATTAGAACCCAAACTAGCCTCGCTAGCCTCAACACATACAACCTAATCACATATAGCATACACTACCGCTGAATCTCGAACTTAAACTGCTGATCCTGTCCAACCATGGTAGAAGGAACCTCGTATTATCTAGAACACCGCTGATATCTGGAATGTCCACCCTAACTCAAAGGTTAGCCAAGGACTAGGTGTCCAAGGTCAACTGTCACCCCATAACGGAAAATGGGTAAGCTAAGTTATCCAAACTCAATGCCTTCCAACCCAAGAAGCTGCAATAGAAAGAACCAACCACGAACAATCCGGAGTAGTTTTCTAGCCCATGCTATTGAAACCCAATCCTCATTTACTAACCAACGCCTCTGCCGAACCCATATGCTGCCAATGAAACCTTACGAACTGAAGCCAACTAGGCTTGAATGTGCAAGTTGCCAAAACTGTAGATGCAACTAAAATCTCAAACCAATCGAAGGAAAACCACTAAAATTTCTAGTCGGTTGAATCAAATCACCAACACACAACCCAAATCCATCTCTCAGTCATCACCTCAATAAGCTACTAGAACACACAAGCATTAGCAAGGAGTCATCACCCTTCTTTTGCAAACCAAACGAAACCCTTTCCAAGGATACACTAATTCCATAAATTCTTTCTCAGAAGACTCTGGAGTTGTTCCCTTAGCTCCTACAACTCTTATTGGCACACTTAACCACAATTCCATAGTCAAACTCAACCAGAGAACTACGACCGAAAATCACTCCAACTGTAATTGGGGAAAATAATAAGACAACCCAATCGTACAAGAAACTGAGGCAGACTATGGGAACAACCCACATACCTTCCAGCCAAACAAAGAGGATCAATTCTAGTCACCCGAAAAAAACCAAAACCAATCTATGCACGCTAGCATAACCGACACCTCTCAACTCAAAACAAGAGCTCAAACTTTGGCACAACCACCGGTAACACCAACTAACACAAGAACTTCTAGCAAATTCTAGACCATCACCTATGAAACAACCATCTAGTAACACTCAACAAGGAAGACTTAACACAAGTCTAGAACCACAACAGAACAGGAAAAAAACCCAACCAGAAAAGAGACTAACAAGAACTATCCAAGAGCTATAACTCCGGGTAAACACCTATCAAGGATAACTCACCCCATCCACTACTAAGGAATAAACTACCAAGAAAACAACGCATAAACACTACACTCAGGTAGTCAAACAACTAAACAAGTAGAATGTAAGCATATAAGCCAATAGATGATTGAAAGAAAAGAATCACAACGCGAACGGGATTATCACAAGCCAAAGGTAACAAGAGAAAAAACTTGGAGCAACGATATCAGAAACCTCAACCTTGGGCCCACCAAGAGGGGCATCAGACTGATGGGGTCTAACTCTGAACTGAGTAGTCGAAGCTGAAGACTCAACCATCCCTCGCCGAGGACAGTCTCAATCATAATACCCCATCACCCCACAACTATAGCAACTCAAAAAAGCCCTACTCTGATGCACAGTGCCTGCCGACTCTGGACAGATACCTGAACTACCTGACTGAAAGCCACCTCTAACCATCTGGGGACCACTCCCACAACCCTGCACACTACCTCTCGATGCCTGGGGACCACCCCTACTACCCTGTACTCCACCTCTGGCTGGTGGCACTGAAGCCCTGGGAGGTAACACCTGTTGACCCTGCTGGTTGGAAGATGGAATCGTGGGACAATACCTAGCAAATTGTCCATGCACACCACACTAAGAGAAAATCCCACTAGGTACGTACGAGTGAAGAGGTCACACTGAACCTGACCAACCACCATGACTTACATAACCTAAATGCAACCCTCAAGAAGTCTGACCCTTACTATGTCCACTAAGCTCAAAAAACCTTGCACAACCACTCTCTAGAACCTACGGAGCAATTGAAACTGGCCTGATAGATAAGAATAAATGGAACCGGTCTCTAGAAGAAAATCCCGTACCTCATGTCTGAGAACCTCGAGAACTGTCCCGACCATGATGATTCTTAGCACTACCCTCATAAGCCTCATGGCATAAATCCTCAATAGCCCAAGCATAATCCAATACCTGAAGGAAGGTAGTCCCAACTATAACAAAGTACTCGGTCACCAAATGAAGTAATGAAATCAAACCTCCAATAAAGCTTTGAACTCTATCAAACTCTAAAGGCACAACCCTAGCAGTACGCCTAACCATCTCATGAAATCTTGCCTCATACTCTAATACTGATAGACAACCCTGCTAAAGAACTGGAAGCTCAACCCTAACTGGGGCACCACTCAAAGAACTGGGTACTGAAACACTCGCCGGAGGACTCAGAGTCGTAGCCACGGTGTCCTGAAGAACTGGGGTAGCTATAAATCCAATCGGAGGCTGGGTTTGCCCACACCCCCTGTTTGATGTGGTAAACTCTCACTCTGATGTCCTGGCGCTGACAGAAGCACTGAAGTTACAGACACAAAAGCCTCGATATCACCCGTTGTTGAACTCATCTTAGGCATCTGAGAAGGAATGAATCAACCATAGTTTAGAAGTCAATAGAGCCAGGAACGCATAATAAAAAGCCAAGAATATGGAACTCTTCCTAACAATGCCCCGTAGCCTCCCGCATATACGATACAGACGTTATCGTACCGATCCGTGAGATTCTACTTAGACACTTACTTTTGTACCATGACACCGGTGAACCTAGAGCTCTGATACCAAGCTGTCATGACCCAATTTCTCAGGTCATGATAGAACCTACAACCACCCCGTAGGGGAACCAATCCCTATAGCCTAGAACAGTTAGTAATGGGCTACTACCTAACTAATACAAACACTATGAAGAAAATAAGTGAAAGCAACATATAAAGATAGACAAAGCGGAAACAAAACCTGAATATATACATTGAAACTAAACCAACCCCAAGACTTGGTATCGACAGTACATAAGCTTCTAATAGAATACAAGTGCTAGAAGTAACAAAATGATAAGTATAACTATCTCTGAATATACAAGAGTAACAGTACAAAAGATGAGATGTGGTCAAGCCCTGGACGTCAAGCGCTCACCCTATCCTCGAATGTCCAAAAGTTGCATGAGTCCCCAACGTAATCAATGGCAAAAGCTCAACTAATATCTGCACCAGGAAGATGCAGAAGTGTAGTATGAGCACCAAGACAATGGGTACTTAGTAGGCATCATCGACCGACTGAGCATATATATGATATAAAAATAGTAAGTAGCAGATAGCAAGAAAGTGGTCACAACAAACAATAGAGAAAGCACAATGAACTAGCACAGAGAACAAACAACCAAGAGTGATAAATAAAGAATGCTAGCACAGAAAACAAATATACATAGAACACACGTGTAAGAAGGGAGGATACACCTGGTATCCTTGCAACAATAGTATTAATAAAGAGAGAGAGAATTAGTAATATAGCAGTATACTGGTAACCTCAAGTAATAAGGGAAAGAAGGAAAGCAACCCAACATAATCAACTAGGAGCCATAAAAGTAACGAAAACATACTAAAAACACTAACTCTCAAGATAAGCATAAACCAAGATCCATCTCACAATTTACAACCTAGAATGAATAACTAAACCACCAGAACCAAGAGTTCTACTCAAAATCAAGATAAGGAACAACGTCCAATAAATCACAACTGCTCAGGAGTACACATGACAGAGCCTCAAATATATAAGTCTCACTAGCCCCTCAATACTCCAGCCCAAAACTAAGAGCCTCAACAGGCTAAAACTTACCAATCCATAAGAACCAAGGACCATAACTAGCTCTATTAAATGATAGGAGTAATATAATCTACCTATAGTCCCAACGGCCGCCCATACAACTAAGGAATCCAATCAAGTGAAAACAAACCCTCTGGCCACCCATACAACCAGAGCGTACACTGAACATACAACAAACAAGGGTGGAATTTGATTGAAATATGCATGATGATATGATATGATGAATCTGTAACCAAGTGTGATCGCAGTATTGTATGTTACCCCCTCCGGTGCCCCAAAGGTATAATAAAGGCGGGATCTATGGAATGACATTTCCTGAGTACCTCTCCTTCACCGTACATCCCTTCCCTCTGGTCACTATCAGCCCGTAGCAATTGTTCCAGAATGGTAGGGTCCATGGAGGTCTACTCGTAGACCACGTACAAACATGAAACTCAAATATCTCAATAATTGGGACCTCGTAGTATGTGCTCGGATTTGATCTGAGTCTAAATCAGTAGTCCTGTATCAATAACCCTCATCAAGGGTGACCAGAGCATATTCGAGTCTAAAGTAGTAGTCATGTCTCAATAATCCTCATCGAGGGTGCCCAGAGCATATCCGAGTCTAAAATAGAAATAAAGTATCAAAATCCCTAAACAGGGTGCCCGGCTCATATTCGGGTCTAAATCCATAGAAAACCATGTCTAGTGCTATAGTCCAGCCAAGCCTAGTATCAGAATGAAGACCAGTAATCAAATCATCGTAACATCCCCTCTCCTCCGAGAGGTTTGTAAAAGTTAATTTAAAAGCCCTTTCATAGTTATGTACCAAAAAAGGGCCCTCAGGTCCATGCAAAGTTTAGAAGATCAATTAGAGTGGGCTTGAAGCCAAATCCATAGTAAAATATGCAAGGAAAACCTTTTAATGTATGATATGCTTGTAAACAATAGAGTAACCCAAAATGGCTCACAAACATTCTCTATCGGCCCTGCACAAGATCAACAGCTCTACATCAGTCATAACCAGCCTAAATGGATATTTCTATGTCCGAGACTCGCAGACATTCCCAAATAACCCACAATCTATGTTCCAGAGTCAATATAAGGCCAAATAGGACCACAAGGGTAATATAAAATACTGATACAAATACTATAATTAACATACGAAATAAATGGATAGGAAAGACGGGCAAGGTCTGGGGTACCAACCTATAAAAACCCACCGAAGGATGCTAATACGCAGAGTCCAGGTAGGGAAAGCCATAACCTACCTGTCGTCCGATGACTAGCTATGGAAATGACATCGTCAGAGCTCAAACTTCTTCGAAAAGCTCCAATTTGCAAAACCACTATCAACACAATAATTTACACATTGAAATTGGACTAACGATACCCATAATGCTATAAATATAACCGGGTCAAAATTCAGGTCACAAATGGGCCAGTGGGCCCCATAACCCAAAACCATAAACGAAAAACACCTAAGTGGTCCTTTCCATCCCGGAAGCACATGCTCAAAATTTGAGCAGAAATGGACAACAATTGGAGCTCAAAACATCCCGCTCAAGTCATGAATTAAGGATGGAATTTCAAGGAAAAAATCCAAAAATTAATCAAAAGAGACTTACCACCACGAGAAGATGAGCTAAGGAAGTGAGAACTCCGAATACATGATCATGCAAAGCTCAAAAGGGCAGATTCTACAATGGAAATTTGAGCTTGAAGAGGTGGCAACAATGGTGAATTTATAGAAAACAAAAGAATGAAAGGTGAGGAAGAAGACTTACCAATTATCGAGGAACCATGGTTATCAAAGACCAACAATTTCCCAAAGCTAGGAACTGATTTGGAGCAATTTAGGGAGTGTTTAAGGTGCCTTAGATTTTGGGAAGTTGAAGGATAATTGCTGGAAAAACGAAGGGTTCAGCTTAAATAGTTGCTGGAAATTACCGTTCGCGAACGCTGCCAGCCCTCCGCGAACGCGATGAACAAAAATGGGGCGGCTGGAAATTGGCCTTCGGGAACGCGGCTAAGGCGTCACCTTAGCGAAGAGAAAAAAGGGTGGCTTGAAAAATGTCCTTCATGAACGTGGCCAAGGTCCGTAAATGCGAAGCATAAAAAGTGCTATGACAACAACCAACTGTTCAAGGGAAAATTTTCACACTTTGGGTCCCTGGGAACGCATCTGGGGTCCCGTGAACACAAACGACCTGAGCTATTCGACTAGAAATGGAATTCTGGATCCAATAGAATTGACAAAAATCCCTTCGGAGATTGATTTAATTAAAAGTGGGGCCCACACCCAAAATCAACCTTTAGCCAACTATTTCCAAAATGGAACCCAATGGCCAAAATAAGTCCAGAAGCCTCGGGACCCAAACCAATGGTCCCCCTAGCCTAAAATCGACATTCTAGAGCTAACAGTGCTGAGGGAATTTTCATTCGAGGGCGTCTTCTCTAAATGTTGACCAAAGTCAACCAAGCAAGCCCAATTGGCCTAGAAACACAGAACGAGAGAGAATTCCAAGGTGAAAGCTCCTGGATCCCGACCAAAGGTCCTACTAGACCAAAGTCCATGCTCTGGAGCTAACAAAACTATCAAAATTTGATTTCAAGCACGTTCACTATGAATTTTGACTGAATCAACGATTTTAAAAGCCTAAAGCTCTAAAACAGGGAATGGCCAAAAATACCAAACAGACGGCCCGGGCACTAAACTACTGCTCTAAACAACCCATAAATGACTTGGAGCCGCTACAGGAAAGCTCTAACGGTACAAGAAATGCAAACACGCATAAATTACTGGAAGAGTCATTACAATTATACATAATTCCAATATTTATTTTGAAAATTAATTTTTCACATAAAACAAGTGTTTAATTGAGTTAGTATTTCATTTTATCAAAATTGGATATGTTATAGTCTAATTAATATAATTAGTCTATTTTATGAATTAATTATTTTACTTTGTTATGTTAAAAAGATTGATTAGTTAATTAGATAATTAATTTATCTTATTCCAATTTCATCCAAATCATTTGATTGAGTCAATTTTGGCTATGTTATGAATTCGAATTGGCTACAATTGCAAGAATTTGATCATATATTATGTTCCTCTTAACAACCTTAACAGCCCAATAAATAATCCAAATCCCACAAAAACCCAGCCCAAATCCCTCTTTCTACTCCCTTTTATCAGAACATAACATACATTTATACATATACACCACACGCGCCCCAATTTCAACCTAAAGAACACACACCAAGCTTTCTACGTGCCTAGTACAATTCCAACTCACACCGCTCCTTCTTCTTCTTCGTTTATCTTTCAAAGAACGAAACCCAACAACTTAAGCTCTGCCAAACTCACCAAAATGCAGAAATAATACCAACCAAACGACGCTCAATCTTCTTCAAATGATAAGAAATTTCCTCAAATCTATCAAGCTCCATTATTTTCCCTCCGTTATCTCACATTTTAATGATTTTTCCAGGTTGTAGAAGAACCCCAGGTGACCTCCAATCCCAAAAATCTCAGCGGATTATCCTTAATTTTGCCCGTTTGTGTATGAATTCGTATATGTATGGCTGATTTTAGTTTGGTCATGATTAATTCACGTTTGAAATTAAAAAATTTCCCAAGTGTTTTCCCCAATTTACCCCATATAATTTCCCTCTCTTTTTACCCTAAAAATCCTCTATATAAACCCTCCAATGGTAAAGGATTAAGGGCTGGATTTTGGGGAATTCTTTGAGTCTTTTGGAGAGTCAATCTCTGGCTCATAAGGACCAAGAGTTGCAGAGGAGAAAATCCATATAAAGTTTTAGAAGTTCTTGGCTCATAGTCCATTTGTGGTTGTTTTCATGTCTATCTCGAGTCAAAGTGTTGAAGTCATCGCAGACTCGTCGTCCTAAGTTTGCTGCTCCAGAAAAGGTAATACTCTCCCCTTTCATTTTTTTTATATATGCTATTTGTTTAAATTTCAGTAATGAACATATTTTAAAATTTTATTCTTTGTGTAGTTCTTTTCTGTTTACACATAATATTTGCTCGTCTTAGCTTCATTTTTTCTTATATCTTTTGTTCACGTAACTAGAGTTTAGCTAAATATTTTTCATGACCGAGTGGACTCTAAAAATTGGTTTCTAAGTTCACTGTTAATAGGGAATTTGTGGTTCTGCTTAATATTCTTTATGTTTTGGTTATATTGTTTAAGCAAATTGATCATTCGAGCTAACATTGTCTCTAATTAGGATGGTCACTGTTCTTCTTTCGGTTTGAATAAAGGCTCCAAATAACTTTTCCTTTTATCATGAAGTTCAATACAGGTGGTTGTATTATGTTTTCTTTGAAATGGTTGATAAATTTTTGAAAGTATAATCCCAAATGATCCAGCTTACCCTTTTTCTTATATAATCTCATCAGCATATTTAGCTTGTTAAAAGGATTAATGAAATGTCTTTAGATAAATCAAATTAATGATTTGATCAGTTAAAGAATTTTATTTGAGGAACATACTTAAGAATTTTTAAATCTGTTCATGCTTTCTTTTTGTAGTCAATTAATAGAAATATTATTACCTATTTCATAATCAAATCCTCCAGCATGACTAAAATGATTACAACTAGTCTTTATTTGTGCGTTATTTTAGCTTGTAAATATGGGTATGGACTGCCCAATGCTATTTTGTTTAGTTATTTAAAAAAACCTTTAAAGATTATTTTCTTTCATTTGCTTGAAGCACCTTGAGTTTAAATCATAAGTATTGGTCAAATGATGTGCAAAACCTCTTCTCAAGTATTGTGTTCTATAACCAAATAGGCTCTGAATGTATAGGAATACAAAACATGTAATGTTTAAAGTTATAGATCTAGTATTCATCCTTTCCTAGTTTCTAATCTTTTCTTTTCTTTTCTTTAGCTCGCGTGAACTCAACCTTCTCCTTCTTTTAAAATGATTTTCATTCTATGTTGAGTCATTCTAATTTCCTTTCAGCTTGTTGTATGATTGTTTAACTTGTCGTGCTATTTTTAGATTCACTAATTTTCTCTCCCATTTCTTTCTTTGACATGTGAATGGTGACTTCTATTTGGACTAATGAGCCTGTATCCTGCATCTTGAGTTGAGCTTTGGCTCATTATATTTTCATTTTTCATTGAGTCATCCTCCATCAAGCCATTGAAAGGGAAGCTAATGTTAAGGCTAAAGGCCTGAAAATGCAGTAGCAAGCAACAACTCAAAGAAGCAAGAATTGAGTTTTGGACTTAAAAGTCTAAGATTAATGGCAGCACCAGATTACCGTGATTGTGGCCTAGAAGGGCTGAATTTTGGGTTCAAGACCACATTTTCTTTTTTTGTCTATATGTTATATTTATTGTGATTGTTAACATTTGATATCTTTTAGTTAACTTGGATGAATCCCTTTGGAAATTTCTTAAACGATTTTTATCAAGATTGGTTATTGTAAGGAATTGTTTTACCAGAAATGTTTTTTATTCAAGTTTAATCTTTAGGCAAACTTAAGCTCATAGAATAACTTGGGGAATATTCTATGTCCCTTCATAGTTATTAAGAGATTTAAATCCATGTTTTAGAGGTTAGGTTAATTATTTAGCTCAAAGTCTTAAATTGGATAAAATCATTAAAGTTAGAATTATATTGAAACTTTGACATTTAATTTATTCCATTATTTTGGAATAAAATGAATGGACAAGTCCTGATAAATTCTATCCATTTTTAAATAAGATTCTCAAATAACTTTATATTTTTCTAAAAATAACTTAAGAATATTTCAAATTAGCCAAATATTTTAGATCTCTCGAGAACCACACTTTGTGAATTTTTAAAAGTGCCTAACACCTTCTTTTGAATTTAACTTGAATCTTTACCTAGACTCTGGTTTTCAGTAAAGGTTTTTTTCTTCAAAAAACTACCTTTTAAAAAATGGTTTCTTAATTTTTCTAAAAATTAAGTGGCGACTCTCTCTAAACTATTTTTTCAAAATGAAATCAAATAAAAGATAAAAAAATTCGCCAAATTAATGAAAAGGTTTTGAAACCTTAGTTTTTAAAATTGATCGTAACATAAATCATTCAAGTATTCTATTTTGATTGATGCCAATGTTGAGAAGGTGTGCAAAAGTGAGAATGTCAAAGAAAATGATTTTTTTTGGAATTGAAGCCTGTTGGACCTCATTCTAAGAACTTTTCGACACTGTATTTTGTTGGCGATACAAAAATTTAGCCTTCCAAACCAATAGAAAAGTGTGTGAATGAGGAACAAGGCCCTTATATTCTAAAATTTGATATGCCAAAAAGACAAAATGATATTTCTCACTTAAGGTCCAAGAAGTGCCAGAGGCAACATCTATGGCTTGGTACCTTCATACTTACACCACCACTCCTTGAGAGTAGCACTAAATTAGAAAGAAGTTAGGGGTGAGATTTTATATCCTCAAAGTGGAAGAAAAAGTGGTGAACATGAGGAGTTATGCCGCGATGGTAAATCAGACACTACGTGGGAGGCAACTCAAGTTGTAATAGAGGTAGTTTTTTTATTTTTGTTTTATTTTATAGTGTCGCTTGTTTTTGTTTTTGTATGTACATAGATTTGGGAAAGTTAGAGTACCTGGATGTGGAATCTAAGGAGCATGGATGAGGCATAAGTGTCGGGTCACCTATCTCTTTGACGAAAATATTGAGAGAAAGACATGTTGTTAGCTAGGCCCTAGAGGGTCTCATAGAGTATTTTTTAACCCTCTATTTTGCCTTATTTGATGCTTTGGGCATAAATCATGACTTTAAGTGTGGGGTAGAATATCTTCTGATCATTGATTATTGTTAAGGGTGAAGTATGCTATAGGATTTAGAGTTGCTTTATTTGTTTTTAGTTGCTTGCTTTATTCAAAAAAAATTTAAAAAATTGAAAAAAAATTATAAAAATACAAAAAATATATATTTTGTTCTTTAGAGTAGAATAGTTTTTATTAGTTTTTAGCTTTTTATTTCTTTAGTAGAGCGTACTTCATCCACCCCTTGATTTTTTTTTCGATTCTTTTCCTAGGGAAAGCCCTTCGAACCAACTATCCTTTTTATTTTTGGTGTAGTTTTTGTTTTATTTTTAAGAATATTTTTTAGGACCAATTAAATGCTAGGTGCTCTAGTTAAGTACTATAATTGACTGAATGATGCAAGTTGGTTTTGAACTTAAAAGCATGTGGTAAAAAGTGAATGACTTCTTTTGAGACACCCATGCTCCTTTACTTGACTCTTGTATTTTAGCTTAAATTTGAACTTTTATTGTTTGCTTGATTGAGAATCTATATGGATCTTTCTTGAGTTGAACATGTGCCATGTGTTTTAGATTTTGTTATATTTCATGTTTTCATATTGATGTCTAGAACTTGCCTGGTGGGTTTGCAAAATGAAATGAAGAATGTAGAGTTTGTGGATAATATAGGCATTTCTTTTATTAACTTTGTTTTTATCATTTTCTTTACCTACCCATAATGAATGATCCTAGTTAGCCCTTCTAAGCCTTTAGCCTATTCTTTGACAGCCACGTATGAAGCTTAATCCTTTTCTTTTGATTGACCTATAGGTTCATCCAAAACTCCTAAGCACTTTAGTTGAAAAATGAAAGATGAACGGAGTGAGAATGAAAAAAGGGAAGGAGTTGATGTGAAATCCTGTAGAAATACTAATGGTACAATTATTTAAAAACATCCATAGAATATTGGTAAGGAGTATAAGAAGTGAAAAAAATGTGTTTGATTGCTCCTTATTAATGGTGGGTGAATGTACTTAAAAGATGGGAAAACAAAAAAAAATCGATGGGTGAGAAGAGTAAAAGAACAAAGATTGGTTGATTGAAGAAGAGTGAAACAATGAAAAGTTTATGATGTATTAAAGTTCTTAGGAATGATAGTCACTATTTCTAGCCAGAATAATTCTTACCCATCCCTTAGCCTACGTTACAACCATGAAAGTCCTACTTGATCTTAATTCTGATGTTCTTATATTTGTGGATGTAATGACCCTTCTGATCATTTATACATTTTTGCCTTTCTTGTACTGTTAGAGCTTGCCTCTAGCGGCCCCAAGTTATTTATGGCTTGCTGGGACTTGTAGTTCGGTACCTGGGCCGTTTGTTTGCTCTTTCTGGCCATTCCTTGTATTAGAGTTTCAAACTTTGGAAATCATTGACTTCAGTCTACATTCTTAGCTATCGTACTCGGAATCAAATTCCGACAGTTCCTTTGGCTCCAGAGCGTGGACTTTGGTTTAGTGGGACCTTTGATCGGGATCTGGGAGCTTTTCATCTTGGAATTCTCTCTCATTCTGTGTTTTCAGGACACTTGGGCTTGTTTGGTTGACTTTGGTCAACATTCGGAGAAGACGACCTCGGATGGGAATTCCGTCGATGTTGTTAGCTCCGGAATGCCGAGTTTGTGTTAGGTAGTCTGTTGGTTCGGGTCTTGGGTGAGCCGGGATCATTTTGGATGTTTGGTTGGCATTAGCTAGTGTTGACTTGGGTTAACATTCTTCCGAGATGACCTCGTATCGAAGTTTCATTAATTTTTTTGAGTTTAGAATGTCGTTTACACTATAATAGCATGTTTGGTTTTTGTAAATCGGGTTTCGATTGTGCCCAAAATACCCCGTAGAAGTTTTGGTTGTTGCTAGTTTTTTCGCTTTTGGTGGACTTCAGCGCGATAGCGCTCGGGCAGCACGATAGCGCTCGGGCAGCACGATAGCGCTCGAGCAGCGTGATCGCGCTAGCCTGTGATTCTCTCTTCAATGCGATCGCGCTTGGATAGCGTGATTGTGCTGGTCTGTGACCTTTCCTTCAGCGCGATCGCACTCCTTTAGCGCGATTGCGCTGGCCTGCGCCCAGGCCTTTAAATTTCTCTTTCTTCATTTTTTCAGCCTTTGTTTCATAATTTCTCTAACTCTAAATCAGTTTCCACTCTCTAGAATTTGCTCCAAATCAGTCCTAAGCTTGGAGAATTCATCAAATTGTTGAGGAAATCTTATTCCCTCGTTGTTGGATAAGTTCTTCTTCCCCAATATTAGCTTCTTCTCCATTGTTGTAACCACCATTGTTGTTGATTCTTAAAGCTTGAAATTCCTTGTAGAAGTTTTCCTCTTGAGATTTACATGATCGTGGGTTGGAGTTTTCACTTCTTTAGCTTAGTCCTCTCATTGTGGTAAGTATCTTTTGATTAATTTCTGGATTTATTCCTTGAAATTCTATCTTTAATTCTTGAATGGGTGGGCTATTTTGGAGCCCCTTTTGTGGTCAATTTTTGCTCAATTTTTGAGCATGTTCTTCCAGGAACATAGGGAACACCGTGGTGTTTTTTATTTTTGGTTTCGGATTGTGGCGCCCATGGGCCCACTTGTGACCCAGACTTCGACCCGTCTACACTTGTAGCATTATGGGTATCGTTGGTCTCATTTTGATTCTTAGATTTTGTTATTTATAGTAGTTTTATGAATTGGAGCTTCCTGGAGCCGTTCCAGCCTGGACGACGCAATTCGTGCAGCTAGTCATCGAACGATATGTAGGTTTGTCTTTCCTTACCTAGACTCTGCATATATAGGCTATAACTGCATTAGTTAGTATCCTTGGGTGGGTTGTTATAAGTTGGTACCCCAGACCTTGTCCGTCTCTTCAGTCCATTTATTTCACACATTGAATATAGTATTCATGTAGTATTGTATATTACCATTGTGGTCCTGTGTGGCCTTACATTAACTATGGAACATAGATGGTGGGTTTTTTGGGAATGTCTGTGAGTCCCGAACATCGAGAAATGATTCTAGGTTGGTTTATCTATTGTAGAGTTGTTGAGCCTGTGTAGGGCCAATAGGAATTGTTTGTGAGCCATTGGGATAACCTATTATTTGCAAGCATATCATTCATGCAAGGGTTTTCTGCATGTTTTACTACGAATTTGGCTTCGGGTCTACTATACATGGTTTTATAAACTTGCATGGCCCCGAGGGACCATTTTTGGTAAAAGAATTATGAAATGGATTTGAAACTATTTTTTATGAAACCTCTCAGAGTAGGGAGGATATTACGATGACTTTATCACTAGTTTCCATTCTGATACTAGTCTTGGATGGGCCATAGCGCTAGATATTATTTTTCTATAGATTTAGACCCGGATACATTCCGGGCACCCTGTTTAGCAATTTTGATACTTGATTACTAATTTAGACTCAAAAACACTCTGGGCCCCCTTTATATCATATTTTTACTACTGGTTTTTGGAATGGAATAGAAAAGTACTACTTATGTGCACTTGTTGATAAGATCGATGGTCGATTTTGGGTGCCTCGATGGATTTACTCAGGTTTTACCTTTATGCATTTGTTGATGAGCCTCATGTTAAGATCCTTGCGCCCCAATGCATTTATTTTGGGTTTACTTTTGTATACTTGTTGATAAGCTCGATGTTTGATTCCGGGCGCCCTGATGCATTTACTCAGGTTTTACCTTTATCTATTTGTTGATGAGCCTGATGTTAAATTCCTAATGCCCCGGTGTACCAAACACTAGGTTTTTACTTTTATATATTATGCATCATATCATCCTTCATTGCATTTCATTCTATTAGTGTGTTCTTGGATGGGTTGGTTGCTTGGATTGATTGTGTTGTTATTCTATGGTTGTAATGGTGAGGTGGATTCCCATTTATGCTTACCTTGAAGTTGGATTTGTAATGTGAATTTCTTATTTATGTTGGTTCCGTCTTGAGTATGTTAAACTATTTTCCTTCTTTTCCCTTTTACTTGAGGTTATCGGTATAGCGTCATGTTCTCAACACCCTCTCTCTTTATTTATACACTATTATTGCAAGGATTCCAGGTGCGTTCTTCTTCTTACACCTGTATTTCTGTGTATGTATATCTTCTATGCTAGCATTGTATGCTTATAACTCTTGGTTGTCTATTCTCCATGCTAGTTCCTTGTGCTTTATCTATTACTTTGGTGACTGCTTTCTTGCTATCTGCTATATTACTATTTTTATATCTTATATGTGCTCAGTCAATCGATGATGCCTACTGGGTACCCGTTGTTTAGAAATTGGTGCTCATACTACACTTCTGCATCTTTCTGGTGCAGTTATTAGTTGAGATTTTGCCATTGATCACGTTGGAGACTCGTGCAACTTTTGGATATTTGAGACTAGGGTGAGTACCTAAAGGTCGGGGCTTGACCACATCTCATAGTTTGTACTATTACTCTTTGTATATTAAGAGATTGTTTTACTTATCATTTTGTTACTTCTAGCACTTGTATTCTAGTAGAATCTTTTGTACTGTCGATACTAAGTCTTGGGGTTGGTGTAGTTTCATATTGTATATATATTCGGGTTATTGCTTCCGCTTTATTCTATCTATATTCTACTTCCACTTATTTCTTCTTATTGTGCATATTAGTTAGGTTGTAGCCTATTACTAATCGTTATAGGCTATGGGAATTGGTTCACCTACTGGGGGATTTTAGGTGCCATCATGACCTGAGAAATTGGGTCGTGACAGTTGGTATAAGAGCTCTAGGTTCACTGGTGTCGTGGTGCACAAGCAAGTGTCTAAGTAGAGTCTCACAGATCGGTACGATGACGTCCGTATCCTATCTGTGGGAGGTTATAGGGCATTGTTAAGAAAAGTTTCATCTTCTTGACTCCTTATCGTGCATCCTTGATCTATTAACTTCTAAACTTTGATTATTTAACTCCTTCTCAGATGACTAGGATGAGTTTAACAACGGGTGATATCGAGGCTTCTGTGCCTATTGCTTCAGTGCTTTTGTCAACGCCAGGACTTCAGAGTGAGAGTTTACTATATCAGATAAGGGGTGTGGGACTATCCCAGGCTACGATTGGATTTATGGCTAGCCCAGTTCTTCAAGAAACCATGGATAGGACTCTGAGTCCTCTAGTAAGTTTTCCAGTACCCAGTTTTACGAGCAGTGCTTCAGTTAGGGTTGAGCTTCCAATTCTTCAGCAGAGTGGTATGTTGATATTGGAGTATGAGGTGTGATTTTATGAGATTGTTAGGCACACTGCTAGGGTTGTGGCTTCAAAGTTTGATTGGGTTCAGAGCTTTGTTAGAGGATTGATTCCTCCGCTTCGTTGAGCGACCGAGCATTTAGTTACAGCTGGGACGACCTTACTTCAGGTAGTGGATCATGCTTGGGCAATCGAGGGTTTATGCCGTGAGGCTTATGGTGGTAGTGCTAAGAACCATCATCACTAGGACAGTTCCCGAGGTTCTCAGACTCGAGGTAGGGGATTCTCTACCAGAGATAGGTTCCATTACTTCATATCTACCAGGCCAATTTTGGTTTCTCCACAAGTTTTAGAGGGTGGTGGAACAGGACATATTGATCTTAGTGGACGTGGTATGGTCAGATTCTTTGAGGTCTGTATTCAGGTTGTGTAGGTCATGGTGGCCGATCAGGTTTAGTGAGATCTTCCTGTCTGGCTTTAGTAAGTGGGGTTTGCTTTCAGTGTGGTGAGCATGGGCACTTTGCTAGGGATTGCCCAACGTTCATGTATCCCAGTCAGATTTTGGAGAGATTGGTCACCTTTATAGAGCTTGTCCCCGACAAGGGATGGTTGAGCCTTCAGCTTTGACTACTCAGTCCAAAGTTAGATCCCGTCAGTCTGATGCCCTCTTGGTGGGCCTGAGGTAGAGGTTCATGATATCGTTACTCCAGGTAAGGCTCCTATTACCTTCCACTTGTGATAGTACTATTCGCGATGCGATTCTTTCCCTTCTATTTTTTATTTTTTTATATGCCTACCTGCTACTTGTTTTGTTGTTCGACTATCGAAGTTGTAGTATTTATGCTTTGTTTTCTTGGTAGTTTATTCCTTACTAGTGGATAGAGGGATTTATTCTTGTGAGGTATTTACCCAGAGTTGTAGCTCTTGGGTAGTTCTTGTTAGTCTCTTTTCTAGTTGGTTTTGCTTCTGATTCTGTTGTGATTCTAGCCTTGTGTTGGGTCTTCCTTATGGAGCGGTCCTAGAGGGTTGTTGCCTAGTCTATTATCTAGCATTTTCTAGAAGTCCTTGTGTTTGTTTGGTGTTACTGGTGGTTGTGCTGAAATATGAGCTTTTGTATTAAGTTGAGAGGTGTTGGTTATGCTAGTGAGCATGGTTTGGTTTTGTTTTTTGGGTAATTAGAGTTGACCCTCCTTGTTTGGTTGGTTTAGGAGGTTGGCAGGCATGTGGGTTGTCTCATCGTCCCCTTCAGTTTCTCATCCGGTTGGGTTGTTTTATTGTTTCCCAGTTCCAGTTGGAATGAATTTCGATCATAGTTTTCTGGTTGAGCTTTTGATTGTGGCATTGTGGTTGAGTTTTGACTATGCAATTGTGGCTAAGTGTTGCCAGTGAGAGTTGTAGGAGATAAGTTAACAACTCCAAAATCTTCCGAGAAAGAATTTGTGGAATTTTGTGTATCCTTGGAAGGGGTTTTATTTGGTTTGGGAAGGAGGATGATGACTCCTTGCATGTATGTATATGTTCTAGTAGCTGACTTAGGTGGTGATCGAGAGTTTGCTTTGGCTGGTATGTTGGTGACTTGCATCGATGGAGTTCAGGTTGTGGTGTCATTTTCTTTGATAAATTCGAGGTCAGAATTCCTTATGATCTGAGATTAAGGTAATGGTCATTCCTAGTACTACCTTTGATAGTTTTTTGCATCAACCTTGGCTTTCTTGATATCTTCTTTAGGGGAAACAACGCTTCAGTGGCATCTATGGATTGGGCAAATTGTGTATTCATGGCCTAGTTAGGCCCAGCTCTGTTAGTGTTCTTCAATGGTGGATGAGTCTACTCATGGGTTTGACAGGTTAGCAAACTACTTCGGATGGTTCGTGGTTGATTCTCTTCGATTACAGCTTCTTGGGTTGGAAGGCAATAAGTTCAGATGAATTAGTTTCCCCATTTTAGTTGTGGAGTGACAGTTGGCCTTGGACACCTAGTCCTTGGCAAACCTTTGAGTTAGGCTGGACATTCTATATTTTAGCAGTGTTCCAGTTTGTACGAGGTTCCTTCTACCATGGTTAGACAGGCTCAGTGGTGTAAGTTTGAGGTTCAGTGGTGGTGTATGCTTCATGTGATCAGGTTGTGCGAGTTGAGGCTAGCGTGGCTATTTTTGAGTTCTAATGATACTTAGAGACTGGTGGTCACCATTCATTTACCGACAGTTCTAAACCTTGTTTGGTTGATTCTTCCAGGGTTGTCTTTTATGTGGGGTTCCTTTATTGGTTAGACTCAGCCAGTATGGACTAAAAGTTCGGTATGTGGTATGCTTCAGGATGGTTGGTTGGTGTGTTGATGCAGTAGAGGGGTTGATTTGAACCAAAGACGTGAGTTGATGGTTTATGCAAGATTTCTACAACTAAGTGGCGGCCTTAGACTTTAGACACCTTTTTCCTTGCCTATGGTGTGTCCTGACTTGGTATTCGTGTATGGTGGACTTCTTTCTGAGGTGAGAGTTATAAGGAAATTTCAAATCCCAATGGTGCTTGAGTATTCTTAGAGATTGGAGCTTAGCTAGTGATTTTGGACCTCGTGGTAGGCTTACCATACTCCTCGCAGGGTCTTAGTTTGATTTGGGTCTTTTGGGTAGGTTGCCCTAGTTCATTTATTTGCAGTTGATTCAGAATTGGTCTGGTTCAGCAAGGTTGGCTTTGTTTGTTCTACAGTTTGGAAGTTTCTCCGTCAACACAGGGTGTTCATTCATTCACTTCCTAACCATGGTATGCAGAACTTCAATCGAGTTCAGATAGGTTGATCAGTTTAGTTCAGTTATTGAGTTTGATGTTAGCAAAAGTGTTCGTTCATTGGTTGATGATCAGTCGGGACAGGTAACTCTAGTTTCTGAGGTTATGCTTTAAGTTGTTATCTTGGATGGCAAAGGTTAGTAGACTATAGCTTGGCTTGAAAAAAGTTTGAATAAAAATGGTGACTTCGTTCGTGGTAGAGTATGAGTGGGAACTATGCATCTCCGGTGTGTCAGTGTATGCTTAGAGGGTGGTTTGAGTTTTCAACTTATGTGAAGCTTCCTGTTTATGGTGCAAAAGGATTTAGTTAAGAATAAAAGGGTTTTGCGGATCAGCGGGTTCATGAGTTAGAGTTTTGGGTTGATGGATTTTCTGGTAAACTTGGTTGTGATTTCGAGGATTTGAATTATGTGTGTTAATGCCTTGCTTCTATGGTTTTGGTGTTGTCTCGATGCTTTTCGGTTGAGATTCTTGAGGTTCAGTTTTGTTTGGCAGATCCTTGGAGTTTTGGAGTTAAAGGATGGAATCAAGCTTGGCTAGTAAGAAAGTTTAGGCTTGGTTGCTTTTCATTGATTCTATTATGTTGGGTGTCGTCCGGTCGAGGAGGCTACCTGGTTTATCCGAGAGAATGGTGCGGGCTTTGTATCCGTTGTTCCAAAATCTCTAGTCTTTTCTTCTTTCCTGACTTTTGAGGATGAAAGTCTTTTTAGTAGTGGATGATTTAACAACCCTTCCGATTATTGATGCATTTTCGCCTTTCTTGTACTGTTAGAGCTTGCCTCTAGTGGCTCCAAGTCATTTATGGCTTGCTAGGACCGTTAGTTCGGTGCCGTGCCTGGGCCGTTTGTTTGGCCTTTTTGTCCGTTCCCAGTATTAGGGCTTTAAACTTTGGAAATTGTTGACTTTAGTCAACATTCTTAGCTACCGCGCTCGGAATCAAATTCCGATAGTTCTGTTGGCTCCGGAGCATGGACTTTGGTCTAGTGGGACCTTTGGTTGGGATCCGAGAGGTTTTCAGATTGGAATTCTCTCTCATTCTATGTTTTCAGGCTAGTTGGACTTCTTTGGTTGACTTTGGTCAATATTCAGAGAAGACGACCTTGAATGGGAATTCCGTCAATGTTGTTAGCTCCGGAATCCCGAGTTTGTGTTAGGTAGTTGGTTGGTTTGGGTATCAGGTAAGCAGGGCTCATTTTGGATGTTTGGTTGGCATTAGCTGGTGTTGACTTGGGTCAACATTCCTCCTAGACGACCTTTTAGGGAAGTTTTGTCGATTTTATTAAGTCCGGAATGTCGTTTCCACTTTAATAGCATGTTTGGTTTTTGTGTATAAGGTTCCAATTGTGCCCAGAATGTCCTGTAGAAGTTTTGGTTGTTGCTGGTTTTTCTACTTCTGGTGGCTTTAAGCATGATAGCACCCTGGTAGCGCGATCGCGCTAGCCTGTGATTCTCCCTTGAGCGTGATCGCGCTTGGCTAGCGCCATAGCGCTGGTCTGTGACCCTTCCTTCAGTGCGATCGCGCTCCTTTAGCGCGATAGCGCTGGCCTGCGCCCAGGCCTTTAAATTTCTCTTTCTTCATTTTACTATTCTTTGTTTCATAATTTCCCCAACTCTAAATTAGCTTCCACTCTCTAGAACTTGCTCCAAATCAGTCCTAAGCTTGGATAATTCATCAAATTTTTTGGGAAATATTATTCCCTCGTTATTGGGTAAGTTATTGTTCCCCAAAATTAGCTTCTTCTCCATTACTTCAACCACCATTGTTGTTGATTCTTAAAGCTTGGAATTCCTTGTAGAAGTTGTCCTCTTGAACTTTACATTATCGTGGGTTGGAGTTTTCACTTTCTTAGCTTGTTCCTCTCATTGTGGTAAGTATCTTTTGATTAATTTCTAGATTTATTCCTTGAATTCCATCTTTAATTCTTGAATGGGTGGGCTGTTTTGAAGCCCCTTTTGTCGTCTATTTCCGCTCAATCTTTTAGCATGTTTTTCCTGGAACATGGGGAACACCGTGGTGTTTTTTGTTTCTGGTTTAGGGTTGTAGGGCCCACGAGCCCGCTTGTGACCCAGATTTTGACCCGGCTACACTTGTAGCATTATGGGTATCGTTAGTCTCATTTTGACGCTCAGCTTTTCTTGTTGATAGAAGTTTTGCGAATTGGAGCTTCCTGGAGCAGTTCAAGCCTGGACGATGTCGTTCCCACATCTAGTCATCGGACAACAGGTAGGTTATGGATTTCCCTACCTAGACTCTATGTATATAGGCTATAACTTCATTAGTTAGTATCCCTTGGTGGGTTGTTATAGGTTGGTACCCTATACCTTGTCCGTTTACTTCATACGTTGATTGTAGTATTCGTGTAGTATTATATAGTACCCTTGTGGTCCTGCGTGGCCTTATGTTGACTCTGAAACATAGATGATGGGTTATTTGGGAATGTTTGCTAGTCCCGGACATCGAGAAGTGATTCTAGGTTGGTTATTATCTGCTGTAGAGTTGTTGAGCTTGTGCAGGGCCAGTAGGAATTGCTTGTGAGTTGTTGGGCTAACTTATTGTTTGCAAGCATATCATTTATGCCAGGGTTTTCTGCATGTTTTACTACGGATTTGGCTTTGGGTCTAGTATACAAGGTTTTATAAACTTGCATGGCCCCGAGGGCCCGTTTTTGATAAAATAATTATGAAATGGGTTTGAAATTTGTTTTTATGAAACTTCTCGGAGTAGGGAGGATATTGTGATGACTTTATCATTGGTTTCAATTATGATACTAGGATCGGCTGGGATATAACGCTAGACATTTTTTTTTTATGGATTTAGACTCGGATACGTGTCGGGCACCCTGTTTAGGGATTTTGACACTTGATTATTGATTTAGACCCGGAAACACTTCGGGCCCCCTTTACATCAGGTTTTTACTACTAGTTTTTTTAAAGGAACAGAAAAGTACTACTTTTGTGCACTTGTTGATAAGCTCGTTGGTCGATTCCGGGTGCCCCGATGGATTTACTCAGGTTTTACCTTTATGCATTTGTTGATGAGCCTAATGTTAAATTCCTGGCGCCCTGATGCATTTATTTTGGGTTTACTTTTGTGCACTTGTTGATAAGCTCAATGTTTGATTCTGGTCGCCCCAATGCATTTACTCAGGTTTTACATTTTTGCATTTGTTGATGAGCCTGATATTAAATTCCTTGCACCTCGGTGTACCAAACACCGGGTTTTTACTTTTATACATTATGCATCACATTATCCTTCATTGCAATTCATTCTGTTGGTATGTTCTTGGATGGGTTGGTTTCCTAGATTGATTATGTTTTTATCCTAGGGTTCTAATGGTGAGGTGGATTCCCATTTATGCTTATCTTGAGGTTGGATTTTCAATGTGAATTTCTTATGTATGTTAGTTCAATCTTGAGTATGTTAAACTGCTTTCCTTCTTTTCCATTTTACTTGAGGTTATCGGTATACCGCCATGTTCTCAACTCTCCCTCTCTTTAATTATACACTATTGTTGGAAGGATTCCAGGTGCGTTCTTCTTTCTTACACCTGTGTTTTTGTGTATGTATCTCTTCTGTGCTAGCATTGTATTCTTATAACTCTTGGTTGTCTATTCTATGTGCTAGTTCCTTGTGCTTTCTCTATTTTTTCGGTGACTGCTTTCTTGCTATCCGCTATATTACTATTTTTATATCTTATATGTGCACAGTCGGCCGATGATTCCTACTGGGTATTCGTTGCTTAGAAATTTTTGGTCATACTACACTTCTGCATCTTTCTGGTGTAGATATTAGTTGAGCTTTCATCGTTGATCGCGTTGGAGACTCGTGCAGCTTTTGGATATTCGAGACTAGGGTGAGCGCCTAACAATCGGGGCTTGACCATATCTCATCTTTCGTACTGTTACTCTTTGTATATTTGGGGACTGTTTTACTTATCATTTTGTTACTTCTAGCACTTGTATTCTAGTAGAATCTTCTGTACTGTCGATACCAAGTCTTGGGGTTGGTGTAGTTTCATTTTGTATATATATATTCGGGTTATTGCTTCCGCTTTTTTCTATCTTTATATTCTTCTTCTGCTTATTTCTGCTTATTTTGCATAGTAGTTAGGTAGTAGCCCATTACTAATCATTTTGGGCTATGAGAATTGGTTCGCCTACTGGGGGTTTGTAGGTGAAATCATGACCTGAAAATCGGGTCATGACAGTGGAGTAGTACACTAAGAAAAAGTTTATGGTTCATCTTATATAGCATGTGAATTCTTTGTGAGAGTGAGAATAATTCTATTCTTACACCTATTCTTATGATATTGTGCATACTTGTGAGGAAATATGGGTAACTCTCTTGTTGTGAGGGGCACATGATTGACAAAATATAGGTGAAGTGTTTAATTTCTTAATTGGGTAATCTATGAGTATTTGCAAATATCGTAGAGTTAGTTCTTGAGGTTAGGTGGTCTTGAAATAGTTGTTTATCGGTTTTAAATATGTTGAATAAAGAAAGCATGTTGTAATAAGAACTTGTCATCTATTGTAGTCATTGTAGTCATAGCTTGAGTAATCTTGATTCAATTGGTGTAGATGTAATAGAGCCGTAGCTATAGGGTAGAACTTACTCGAGGACGAGCAAGAGTTTAAGTGTGGGGTCTTAATGTGAGGCTAAATGTAGTGATTTTATGTTATAGATTGCCTCATGTTTTACTTGTTTTAAAATGCTTTCAAGCTCACTTTTTAAGAAATATGCTGATATAGCTTGTCTTGATGTGTAAATTGAAAAGTAAAGGATTTTGCACATATTTGGAGCATAATGAAGAAATGATGGAGCTTTGAAGTATGAGTAGGATCTGAGGAAGATGATACGGAGCATGTCCATGAATAGAAGATCAAGACGGGAGCTTAACGGAGGCAAAACGGTAAAAAAGGAAAAAAATGAACTATGGAATGGACCAGAGGCTCGAGGAGGACTGTCCAAATTCACAATGGTGACGCCCTAGGCTCCAAATAGGGCATCCCCATAGTACAAATTCAGGCAGTTTTGGCCCAATTCATTTCTAAGAAGGAAAGAAGACCCGGAACCCCCCGAAACACTATAAAAACTACTTTCTTCCGAATTTAATGGGGAATCAATTTAGAAGACATATAGAAGAATAGGAGGAGAGGGGAGCACGAAATTTATGGAGAACTCTTAACCTAGGGAAAGCTTTGAGCCATCACGGAGGCCTGAGAACATTGGTTTTATCCCTTCTTCTCTGTTATATGTATTTTTACATTCTTGATTAGTTGATTTATAGTAATTCCTCCATGTCTATTTGTAGGTAGACATCTCATCTAGGGTTATGGTAGCTTTATGATTATTGTTGTATGAACTTGGTTTGGTTTATTATTATATTTATCATCATGCCATGACTCATTTGATTCCTTACTTTCTCTTGCTCTTAGTTATTTGTTTGCTTGATAAATATTTGAATACTATCTATGATGCATGAAATGAACTAGTAATCAGAAATTTACATATGAAATAAGAGAAGGTAGATTTTGGTCTTAGAACTCTTAAGGGGGAACAATTCACTATCGTGGATAAGAATATACCCGTTAGCCTTGCTTAGTTGATACAGAAGATTAATCACATGCTTTGTTAAACAAGGAAGAAATAGAAAGAAACCCCTAAAAATATTAAATGGTAATGTCCAAAATTGAGTCTAACATTTTCCAGGGCACTTCACTATCGACCGATGACCATAGGAATATAAATGTTAGGAATATTCGAGTAGGCGGAGAGACATTTTGGAAAAACGCTCAACATTGCGAATATCAATCTGCAACTAGAAACCCAATAAATAATGAGAACTAGTTCAAGTGATTACTCAACATGATTAATAGCAAATTTATAGCCCTAGATCTATTTCATCTTATTGATTTTGTAAGAATACACTCTTTGTTTGGTCAATTATTCATTAGTTAGCTTATCTCTATCCTTAGTTTAGTTAATTCATCAATCTATCATTAGGTTTTATCCCTTGAATAGATAATTAATGTTAACTTAACTTAGTAAATAGTTAATCGACAAGTCTTTGTGGGTATGATATTTGGACTTACAATCCTATATTACTTTTATGATTGCGTACACTTGCGTATGCACTAGATGTAACAATGATCTAAAATGTTCTAAGGTAAAATTTGTTGAATTATCTCCTCATCCCATCCCCCTTCTATCACAGGTTGATGGACCTTAGTGACAATTCTATCATCCTGAAAAGCAAGTGGTAGAACATATTATAGTGCTCCTAGTTTAGTCCAAATGTCAAGCCATATATCAAAATGACCACACCTGATCATACCTGAGTTCCACGAGTCTACTTTACGGTCCGTAGAACAAATGACAGTCCATAGAGTGTATTAGTGGTCTAAGACCAGAGGCTGGTTTCTGCAGAGTCTAAACCATGGTTTCATTCCTTGAGTCATCATTTAAACCATGGTCTATGGTTTGGACATCTGATTCATGGAAAATTAGGATTTTTCAGAAATTTCAACTTAGAATGCTGGTTTGATTTCTGGGGTGTTACAAAAAATGGAGCTAGGATTTCAATGAAAATGGTAAAAATTTGGTTATGGGGTGAAGAAAATGTAGGGAAAGATTTATATACTGACAGTGGTCCTTCTTCGGGATTGCAAATAGATGTCATGCGGTCATGATGACCAACCAAGCTAGACTATCATGATCGTGAAGGCTAGCCACGCAATCGTGAAGAACAAGGAGGCAGGGGCTGCATCGCGGTCACAAGAAGTAACCTCGCGATCGTGAAGAACAAAGGGCACCGGGTCCACAGACCCTTCATCATGGTCGTGTGAAGGGAACCTCATAGTCATGATGCCTAAAGAGGCAGACCTTCATGATTGAATGGAATCTCTCACGGTCGCTATTAAGTCATGAGGCATGCACCTGCAACAATAACCAGCAGAAAAAGCCTAAGGCAAAATGTCTCTAAATTGGCCTATGGGGCTCATCTGGGACTCCACACGTACAAACGAACAATTCTACTCAACTAAAAATAGCATTTTGGACTCAACAGAATTGATAATATTCCCAACAGAGGTCGATTTAATGAAAAGTGGGCCCCATGCCCAAAAACCAACCTTTAACAAAAACAGAACCCAATACCTCAAAATGAGTCTGGAAGTCTCGGCACCCAAATGAAAGGTCCCTCTAGCCCAAAGTAAACATTCCAGAGCTAACAACATTGACAGAATTTCCATTCAAGGCCGTCTTCTCTGGATTTTGACCAAAGTCAACTTTACAAGCCCAACTGGCCTGAAAATAGAAAAAGAGAGATAATTCCAAATTGAAAGCTGCCAAACCCCGGAAAAGGGTCCAACTAGATAAAAGTATACGCCCTAGAGCTAACAGAACTATCAGAATTTGATTTCGAGTGCGAGTGCTAAGAATGTTGACTAAAGTCAACGATTTCCTAAGATAAAACTCTTAAACAGGGAAATGGTCATAATGACCCAACGAACGACCCAGTCACCGAACTACCTCTCTCAACAAGCCACAAATGACTTAGGTCCACTATAGGAAATATCTAATGGTGCAAAGAAGGCAAAAATGAAAACTTGACCAGAAAGGTCATTACAAGGTCAGTATGAATCCTCCCATTCTCTTAAATAATTGGTTTGTGGCTGGTGTTGGTGTGAAATTTATCAATGGTTTGAGTTAGTGTAGTCTCAATTTGTTTCTTTCCTTAGCTTATGTTTTGTGTTAGTTGGCCACTTTAGGTTGACTTTTTCTTAGGTTTGGGAGTTAGTGTAGTGTTTTCCCAAAAGCATCTATCATAGGCTAGTACCCATGTTTTAGTTCATAGATTTTGGTTTTCTTTTGTGTGTTATGATTTGGATGGTTGTGCTCTTTGACTATTTGTTCATATGTCATCATGGCATATGGTTGACTTGCTTTTTTAAATAGTATTTCTGGTCAGAAAAAGGATTTATGGAGTATTCTAAATGACTTTTGGCTTCCTTGAAGGGAATTGGCCAATTTCTAGAAAAGACTAGTTTTAAAACTTGCATTCTAGAGGAGATACATGTTATGGGTAGTTTTACTAATACTCATCTTTGCATGCCCAAGGAGTCCATATCCGGGTTTTACTTTCTGCATCTGTAGGTGAACCTTTGGGATGGCCTACGGGGAGATTTGAGGAGCCCATGGGGCGGCTTGCGAATCCATTTCCCGGGGTTGTCTATTTACTTTCTGCATTTGTAATTGAACCTTCGGGCAACCTATGAGGAGATTTTGGGAGGCCACGAGGCATCCTGTGAATCCATTCTTTGGGGTTGTTTACTTTTACTGCATTGGCCACACATCACATTGCACCCATCTCATACCACCTGTCATGGCACGTCTTTCCATCTCTTATCTTCCAATCAGGTTGATTGCTAGCTAGTATTGCATGCTTCTTGTATCCTCCGGGCTTATGGGGGTCCAGTTGGGTTTACTTGTTGCCACTCGTAACTCTCAAGGTACGTATCCTGTGTTTTACCTATGTTATTTAGTTAGACAATTGCTTTATATCCCCTATTAAGTTATTCTTGTGTAGTTATCATAAATTGTCTAGCTTTGGCAGGTTAATCTATTTTTTAACCTTTATTTTCTTACCTTTAGTATATTCATATTTATATACTTATATCTTATTTGAGCTCAGTCGGCCTATGATGCCTACTGGGTATTGCATGGTTTTGGTACTCATACTACACTTCTACATCTTTTTCTGATGCAAATCTTAGTGCAAGTTATCACCGTTGATGTTGTCCTCGAGTTGTGTTGCAGATTAAAGATACAGGGTGAGCTCTTGGCGATCAGAGTTGATCCATCTCCTTTTACTTTAGGACTAGTATTCTGTTGGACTTCCATAGACTGTTCTATTTTTATTATGCCTATTTAGTACCTCTATGTTATAGTAGCTCTTGTACCGACTAATACCAGGTCTTGAGGGAAATCTTGTATATTTTTGTTCTCTTCCCTCCCTATTTATTTATGCTAATTCAGTTACTTTCCACTTTTATTTGTCGTACTTCTACTTCTGTTTTGTTCTCATGTTAGCTCGTTACTTGTTGTTCTAGGCTAAGGATTTAGCTTAACTATCGGTGGGTCAGAGTAGGTGCCATCACAACTACAGAAATCGAGTCGTGACAATAACTATATATTAAAATATCTTATATTCTATTATTTATGAACTCAAATTTTAGTGGGAGAGAATTATTATTAAAATAAATTTTAAGAATATGGTGATTATATCACTCATAGTATGTGAATTTAGTTAAAGTAGTTTACATGTATAGTCATGATTTCACTTACATTACATGTAACAAATAATTTAAAAACTATATAAAGAAAAAGCATGAAACACATAAACAAAATTTAATATGCTATTAACTTGTATATCCTATTTACATATATGTCTCTTAATTTATATCACAAATAAATATATTCATAAAAGAATAATATTACTAATTAACATCTCATGAATTCACAATAAAAAAAATAACAGCAAAGTGATGTGAGGATAAAAGTGGCATTTTTATGATATAAATTGCCTCACATTTTACTTGTTTTAAGACACTTTTGAGCTTACATTATATGAATTACGCTTACCTAGCCTGTTTTGATGTGTAGATTGGAAAGTAAAGGATTTTGCACGAATTTGGATAATTATGGAGCAATTATGGAGCTTTGAAGTCTAAGTACGAGTTGAGGAACATGATCTGGAGCATGTCCATGGTTAGGAGATCAAGACGGGAGCTTAACAGTGGCAAAATGGTAAAAAAGAAGGCAAGAAACACACTACGGAGAGGCCCTGGGCGTCGCCATAGGTGCTCCCATTGTACAAAGCACAAAAGGAGGCGAGTTGGCAGGCCAAACACACTATTGTGCCACCCCAGGTGAGGTCACAGGCCATTTCTAGGACTAGCTCAGCTGGGAATGGTTTTGTCAACCCAAATCTTACTCGAAACCCCTCTAAACCTTATAAATACTACTTTTCTTCAGAATTAAAAGAAAAATAACACAACTTATAAGAATATGTCATGGAAAAGAGAAGGAGAATGACATTGGGGAAAGAAAACACAAAGGGACAAAGACCCAAGGGTTTTCTTCCTAGGTTTTTTGTTCCTTCCTTATATTTTATGATGGATTTTTTGCGTATTCATAAATTATTGCATTTGTAAATAGTTTATGAGTAGCTAATATCTAGATTGTAGGGTCGTGGTTTAACATGAAGATTGATGTTTAAATAATAAGTTGGTTTGATTTGATTTCCATTATGAAGTTATTTATCTTTTCTTGTGCTTAATTATTTGGTAGCTTGATCACCTCTCAAACACTATCTATGAATCGTAAGTTTAACTAGGAATAGAGAACTTACATTCATAATAAGAAAATGTAGATCTTGGTCCTGCATCCCTAAAAGAGTGAGAATGATTTGCCAACGTGGATAGGAATATACTTGTTAGCCTCGCTTAGTTGATATGGAAGACATATCACATGCACTTTACTATCAATCGATGACACGAGGAATATATGTATTAGGAATAGTCGAGTAGGAACAATGGAAGTATGGAAAGATGCTCAACATCGCAAATATCAAACCATAATTAGTAACTTTGAAAACCAGTCAGGCTAATTATCAGATAAACTCAATTAGATTGTCAATAAACTGCAACCCTGGATCACTAGTCATCTTTAAATTCACAAAACCACATAAAGTCGTCTTAAGTATTTGAATTACTGTTATTTGTAGTTAATAATCTCAACCAAATAATCCTATCTTGTTTACATCACTAAATAGGTAGAGTAGGAATTCAATTTAGTTATCAATTCGTCAATTCCCAGTGATATTGATAATATGAACTTATAAGTCCTATTTTACTTGTCAGACCGCGTACATTTGTGTGTGCGAAAGGATGCAACAAGTTTTTGGAGCCGTTTCCATGGAATTGTTAGAGATTAATATTCTATTTTGAGTTTCTATTATATCTGTTTAGTTTTTTTTTACTTTTAGTTGTTGTTTTTGTCCATCATAGGTTACATGTTAGTTCATCCCAACACTTGGAGTCAAGGCAGTCCCTTGATTCTCATAGATCTTGAATTTGAACACACTCTCAGAACTTTGAGAGTAATGGGGGATCACTTGAACATTCCACACGAAGGAGTAGACAGAACTGCAGTCCAACCACCTTCTCTAACACACATTCCTCTAATTAATTTTTCAAGACCCAACCAACAAAGTACCTCGAATGCAATTGTCAAGCCTAGTATCATAGGATGCTTTGAGTTGAAAGAGGGGATGGTACAGTTAGAGAAAGGAAAATGTCAGTATGGGGAAAATCCACATGATGACCCACATATGTACTTACAAGAGTTCACAGAGATAAGTGATAAGTTTCACTACCAAGATGTGCCTGACAAATACATTAAGCTGACATTATTTCCATTATCACTTATTGGAGAAGCCAAGAAGGGGTTAAAACATGAACCAACATGCTCAATTAATACTTAGGACATCCTGGAAGAGAGGTTTCTGAATACGTTCCTCCCTTCAAGGAGAACCAAAGACTTAAGGGGAAAGATAACCGGTTTTGTGCAGAAAGACAATGCATCACTACCAACATGATGGTAAAGGTATAAGGGGTATCTTAGAGATTTCTCTCATCACTAGAAGCCTAAGGAGATCATTGTCAACAACTTTATTGAAGGATTGAGACTAGACTCCAAATCCTCCTACATTATATAGCTCAAGGGCAAATCTTGTACAAGAGCTATATTGCGATTGAAGTACTTCTCAAGCTAATGTAAGCAGGATGTAGAGATCACCAAGAACTAACCAGATTATTCTCCTCAACTATACAGGTAATGCCAGAAAAGACAGAATTAAAAGAAGTCACATCCATAAGGGGTGAAATGGGAGAGCTCTTCAAGTTAGTAAAGAAGTGTATGATAACCCAAAGCTCTACTCAAATGCATAAGAGGCAGAAAACTCATGAAAGTAGGGTTATATCTGAACTATGTGGTGATCATCACACTTATGTAAGTTTCCCTCTAAATCTAGAGTCGATACTTTATATAGGAAAACATAAGAGATGTATGAATTATAAAGAAAATGGTTAGGTTCCAAACTATGGAAATGGTTCAAACTTGTCATGGGGAAGTAATCAGGCACAACTAACTTTGATATGGGTAGTTCTTTGGAGAAAATGATGAAACAATTCATGACCCTTCAACAGAAGATGCAGCATGCCCAAGCTTAAGAAAATATTGAAGAAAAATAGGATATCTAAGTTATGAAAGCACAACTTGACTTACTAATCACTACAGTTTAGAGCATACCTAAAGAGATAATAAATGTCATCATGTTGAGAAGTGGAAAAGAGTTAAAGGGGGAACCCCAAAGAAATAGAAGACAAAAAGAATAGCCAAGATAAAAGGCAAAGAGGGAACTAGAAAAGGGTGTAATGAATACACAGAGGAAGACTCTGAATAATTGGTAACTAGGCCTCAACTACCATTACAAGAAAGAATTCAGAAGCCAAAAGCAGATAAGACATGGAAGAGGCTCCTAAAAGTACTGAATCAGGATAACCTGAACCTTCCCTTGGTAGAGTTGCTACAATATGTGCCTAAATATGCCAAGTGTTCGATGTATATAGTTGCCAACATGAGGCTTTTGAATTATTTAAAATGGTTGCAATCATTGAGGTATGCAGTTTAGGAATTCAAAGTAAGATTCCCCAAAATCTAAAAGACGCAGGCAGTTTCAAAATTCTAATAAGTATTGGAAACCAATCGATGGAAAGAGCACTGTGTGATCTTGGCACAAGTATAAATTTGATGCCCACCTCAGTTTTCAAAACATTGGGTTTAGGTGAACCCAAACTGACTACAATCACTTTGCAACTGGAAGATTTCTCCTTAACATACCCACACAAAATCACTAAAGATGTTTTAGTACAAGTGAGACCTTTTATTCTGCCAGTCGATTTCATCATCTTGCACTTTGAGGCTAACCATGAAATTCTTATTATCCTTGGAAGGGGGTTCTTAGCTATAACCGATGAAGTGGTTTGTGTAAAGTCGAGGGAATAATCTTTAATTGTTGGAGAGAATAAGAAAACATTTAATATGTTGATAGCCACAAGGTTGATTACCTACTACGATGAACTAAAAGGAATCTCCAAAGGATTTTGACACTTGACTAAAGGTGAAGTAGAGTACTTCGTAGCCCAGAAAGATCTATTGGAGAATGACTTAATTATGGTGAGAACTTGATTGAAGACAAGCATGTAGAAGAGTATCTCTACATGCTAGACACTTGCGCATATGTTAGAGGGAGACCTTCATTTGAAGATCTAGAAAGAACTTCTAATTGAAAGAAACCAAAACCCACAGGTGAGAAGGCACCAACTCTTAAACTTAAAACTTTACCTTCTCATTTAAAGTATGCTTTTCTTGGTAGTAATAATAGTTACCTGTAATTCTTGTTGTTGCTTTGACTGATGTGTAGGTTAAAAAGGTTTTGAGGGTCCTTCGGGGTAACATAAAAGCTCTGGGATGGTCGATTGTTGAAATACAAGGTATCATTAGTTCTTTTTGCATGCATAAAATTGGACTCGAGGAAGACACCTATTCGAGCATTGAACAACTGCACAGACTGAACCCTATCATCAAAGAAGTGGTGAAAATGGAAGTTATCAAATGGCTAGACACTTATGTAATATATCCCATCTCAGACAATCATTGGGTATGTCTAGTACAATGTGTTCCAAAAAAGGTGGCATCACAATGGTTGAAAATCAAAAGGAGAATTGATACCCCAAAGAACTATTGCAGGATGGAGGATGTGCACTGATTATAGAAAGTTGAATAATGCAACACAAAAATATCACTACCCTTTGCCATTCTTGGATTAGATATTAGACCGGCTGGCTGGGCATGATTAATATGGTTTCCTCTATGGGTATTCCAGTTACAATCAAATCACAATTTGTCCTGAGGACTAAGAGAAAACCATATTCACCTATCCCTACAGTATGTTTGCCTTCCAAAGAATGCCTTTTGGCTTATGTAATGCACGTAGAAATTTGCAAAGATGCATGACGAAAATCTTCACTGATATGATAGAGAAATGTGTTGAAGTATTCAGGGATGACTTCTTAGTCTTTGGGGATTCATTTGACGAATGCTTGGGACATTTAGATGCAGTACTTACCAGATGTGTAGAGACCAACCTAGTATTTAATTAGGAGAAGTTCCACTTCATGGTGCGAGAAGGTTTTGCATTAGGGCACAAGATTTCACTAGTAGGGATCGAGGTAGAAAAGGTAGAAGCTATTGAGAAACTACCCCCTCTTTTATCAATAAAAAAGGGTGCGTAGCTTCTTAGGCCATGCATGGTTCTATCGACTATTTATCAAGGACTTCTCAAAGATTTCTTCCCCTACATGCAAGCTACTAGAAAAAGAAGCCATATTTGAATTCTATGAAATATGTCACAAGGCTTTTGACGTGCTAAAACTAAAACTAGTGACTACACTTGTAATCATTGTACCCAACTGAACATTTCCATTTATTCTCATGTGTGACGCTACGGACTTTGCTAATGGTGTTGTGCTGGGGCAGAATAGAGACAAAAGATTTCATCCCATCTACTATGCTAGTAGAAGTCTTGCTACAACTCAGAAAAACTACACTGTTACAGAGAAAGAACTACTAGTTGTAGTCTTTGTGTTTGCCAAAATTTGTTCTTATTTGGTGGGCACCAAAGTAATTGTCTACACTAATCATACAACATTGAAATATTTGTTTGCAAGGAAGCATGCGAAACCCAGATTAATTAGATGGATTCTATTGCTACGTGAATTTGACATAGAGGTCCGGCATAGGCGAGGTACAAAGAACTAAGTAGCAGACCACCTATCCAGACTAGAGAATATGGAGCATGTAGTAGACGAGAGAATCATCACAGAAACCTTCTCAGATGAATAGTTAATTGCAATAAATAACCTCGAATTACCATAGTATGCAGATATGGTAAATTTTCTTGTTAGTAATATATACCCTTCTAGTGTAACTCATGAGTCTAAGAGGAGAATAAGGCAAGACAATAGATTCTATTTATGGGACGAGCCATATCTCTAAAAAAATAGGTACAAAACAAATATTAAGAAGTTGTGTGCCACAACAAGACGCTCAAGCTATCATAGAAAGATGACGTTCATCTCCTTAAGAGGGACATCATAGTGGTGACAAAACACCTACTAAAATTCTACAATCAGGGGTTTATTGGCCAACATTATTCAAAGATACTCATGCCTTTGTAAGTACCTATGATAGTTGTCAAAGGAATAGAAACATATTTCGCCGACAAGAGATGCCCCTAAATGAGATTATTGAGATTGAAGTATTCAATTTTTGGGGCATTGAATTTATGGCCCATTCATCCCATCGGGAGGTATCATGTATACATTAGTTGTTGTAGACTATGTGTCAAAATGGGTGAAAGTCGTAGTGCTTCCCACAAATGATGCAAACGTTGCGGTGAAATTCTTGAAAAAGAATATATTCACATGTTTTGGGACATCACGAGCAATTATAAATTATGAGGGAACCCACTTCTATAATAGACTTTTTGATAATCTTTTAGCCAAATATAACGTGAAACATAAAGTGGCTACTGCATACCATCCACAAACAAGTGTATAAGCTGAGATATCTTATAGAGAAATTAAGCGAATCGTGGACAAAACTGTTAGTATGAATCGAAAGAATTGGGACATGAAGCTGGATTCTCTATGGCTTATAGGACAGCGTACAAAACACCTATAGGGAAATCTCCGTATAGGTTGGTTTTTGGTAAGGCTTGTCACCTACCTGTGGAACTAGATCATAGAACTTATTGGGCAGTAAAGAGGCTAAATTGGGATATGAATGCTGCTGATAAGAAGAGACTTCTCAAACTCCAAGAGTTAGATAGATTTTGTTTGAGATCTTATGAGAATGCCAAGTTATACAAAGAACGAATCAAGTGTCACGAACCAAACCCGTCGCGAAGGGAACCCTCACTAACCATCCGGTGGGTGAACCAATTAACTCCAATTACCCAAAATACATACTTAATAGTTTTGAAACATTAAATAAGCCATTCCATTATAAAACAAGAATACCAGATAAGTCAAAAATCAAATGGTTCAAAAAGATGCAAATGTCTAAAATCCCTCCAGAAACTAAAAGTCATTGTACCAAAACATCTAAATATGAATATCTGAAAACTAAAATTACGAAAGTGTCTCTATCCAAAACAAGTAGGCCAAAACATAGCATATGAAGACCCATTGTTGCTCCAAAAATAAATCTCACCCTTGAATTAGAAATGGTCGTTGACTACAACTGAGGTCTCGTCAAAGCCGCTAGAATATATTCTACACTCAATAAAAAGAAGAGCAGAGATAGTATCAGTACTAAACCACTATGTAATGGTTGGGTCATCGGCCAACTCAATTAATAAATATGAACATATAACTAACAAATTGTAAACAAGTACAACCATAAACTCTTAGTATTATGGCTTTCCTTAGTGTTTTCTCAACAATAACAAAGTAATTCAGACAAGGATAAGATGGTTACAAACAATCCACTAAGTCAAATTAGGACTAATCACAATTAACTCAACCTTGCCACCATTTCCCTTTTTTCTTGACCTTAACCAATGATTACACATTTCAAGTAAGTTAATAGGCCGGACCACTCATGGATCCAAAATACATCAACAGTATAACTCAGTCCACTCATGGAACTCTCAAACTCATCAATATTGTGTACAAATATGCTATAGGTCTTATAAATTCCCACTAGCCATGACCTTCAGGGGATGAGCTCAGTCTATGTACAAAATAACCCAGACAACTGTGCCTTCCATCCTTATGCCAAACCAATGTTATACCACCCTTATTCCAACACACCCTTATACCTCCCGAGTTCCACCAATTCCATCATGATGACCTTTACCGGTTCATCTCATAATATCAACTCATTTCACAACACTTACAATCACAATATGAGATAACACAACTGCATTGCACTTAAAAATAAGTTTTTTTACACAATTTGATTTCAGGTGATTAAACACTTTCAACATTATCCATTCAGTTAACAACTACATCATGCATTGCAATAAGTATCCAAAGAGGTGGTTAATATGTATAATTCAACCATCACCTACGTTAATTCAACCATCACCTACGTCAATTCAACCATCACCTACGTCAATCAAAGCCTTGCACTTCTTTGGCAAACTTGAGCCTTTCCCTTTCTTGCAATCTCAGCCTGATTATGATCTCAACAAAGGAATTAGGGTAGAAACTGATAGAGTTTGCCTTAATTGCCTCTCCCAGGTCTGGAATGAAGATAGAATGAAAAATACACTTTAAGTCTAAAAACTGCATTTAATCAATGTGTAACCTGCTATAGCATCTTGATTCCCGTTATAGAAGTATTGCTATAGTAAAATCTACCCGCTATGGTAGGGTAGACCCAGTTTGACCTCTGATACAACAAAAATCTTCCCACTACAATGGGCTCATGACATTATCTTATCTACAGCCATAGAGGCCTAGGTGAGATAGAATGTCCAACAATCCTAGATTTTTTCTGGTTTTACAACACACTTCCAGATATTGACACCTCTAACTAACCCCTTTACATCAAATGCGCTAACCAGAGTTCTACTAACCCGTATTCACTTCTGACAGTTTTTACAAACTTCTTAACTTCTTAGCTATCATAATATGGTATCACATCTCATAAATGATGCCCTATCCATTACTAGAATAATCTAGACTTTACAACACTTAGATTTTATCCAAGACTAGCCTAGCCTAAAATTTCTAACATATTATTCAAGGAGAATCTTAACTCAAATTTTTGGCACTCTAAACTACATTGTAATGAAGGGAAAGGTCATTACAATAGATACCAATTTATGCATCATTTGTTCCCGAATGATAAATCAAGAAAATGGGTAAAATGAAGAAAGGAGAGTACATGAGTCCTCAAACAAGTAAGGGTATTTGTCGCGCATATCTGTTTTAGTCTCCCAAGTTGCCTCCTTAACAAGATGGTGATTCCACTGGACTTTCACTAATCTAATTTCCTTAGTTCTCAACTTCTGAACATCCTAGTCAAGAATCACTATCGGTTTATCATCATGGGAAAGGTCTATGTCAAACAAAACTGAGTCACACTTAATTATGTAGCTGCCATCCCCATGGTATTTCTTAAGCATGGAAACATGAGACACCGGATGAACCCCTGACATGCTTGGAGGTAATGACAACTAATAAGTTACCGGACCCATATCATCACGAATATTAAATGGACCAATATACTTGGGGCCCAACTTTCCCCACTTACCAAATTTCATAACTCCGTTCATGGGAGACACCTTTAATAATATCTGCTCACCAGGTTTGAAATGCATATCCCTTGCCTTGTGGTCAATATATTCCTTTTATCTACTTTTGGGGGACAATAACTTGTCCTAAATAAACCTCACCTTCTCTTAGGCTTCCTGCACCAAGTTTGTTCTAAAGGCTTTACATCACCTACCTCGAACTAACCTACGGGTGATCTACACCTTCTCCCATAAAGTGCTTAAAATGGGGATATGTCGATACTAGAGTTATAACTGTTGTTGTATGAGAACTCACACAACAATAGGAATTTATCCCAATGACACCCAAAATCAACAACATATTCCCGTAGCATATTTGTAAGCACCTAAATGGTCCTCTCCGATTGCCCATCAGTCTAAGGATGAAAGGGAATACTAAAATCAAGTTTAGTGGCTAACTACTCATGTAACTTAAGCCAAAATTTAGAGGTAAACTGCGTACCTCTATCGAATATGATAGATATTAGCACCCCATGCAATCTTAGGACTTTCTTAACATATATCTTGTCTAACTTCTCCGAGTTATAATTCACCTTAACAAGAAGGAAATGAGCGGATTTTGTCAGTCTGTCCACTATGACCTAGATTGAGTCATACTGCCCCAAGGTCTTAGAAAGACCCATTTTGAAGACCATAGCGATCCTTTCCCTCTTTTACTCGAGAATGGGCATCCTCTAAAGCAACCTACACGCCTTTGATGTTCATACTTCACATGCTGACATTTATGATATTTGGACACATACTCTACTATATCTCTTTTCATTTTGGGCCACCAATAGAGCTATCTCAAGTCATGATACATCTTTGTTGCACCAGGATGTATAGAGTGTCTGGAATCATGATCTTCAACAAGAAAACTCAGAATCACATCATCAATATGAGGCATACACATACACCCCTTCACCCTCAACACACCACACACATTAAGTGTGGCATCTAGAGCTTCATCACACACCACTTTGTTATGAATCATGTTCAACTTTTAATTCTAAAATTGCTTAGCCTTTACTCTATCAAGCAATGTTGACCTTGCCTCCATATAGCCAACACTTTACCCCTTTCATACACTCTAAGATACACAAACTGCATTTCTAGAGTTTGGATCTCTCTAGCAAAAGGTTGCCTCATCACACCCAAAAAAACTAAATTGCCCATACTTATGAACTTCTGGCTCAATGTGTCTACCACCATATTGGCCTTACCCAAATAATACTAGATGGTCATATTATAGTTTTTCAGTAGTTCCATCTGCCGCCTCTGCCTCAAATTCAAGTCCCTTTGATTGAAAACATGTTGTAAACTGCAATGGTCTATGAATACTCACACTTAACGCCATAATGGTAGTGTCTCCATATCTTAAGTTCAAAGACCACTCCTGCCAACTCCAAGTCATGAGATGGGTAATTCCTCTCATGAAGCTTTAATAGTCTTGAAGCATAAGCAATCACATTTATGTCATGCATCAATATAGCACCCAAGATAGAACGTGAAGCATCACAAAACATAGTGAAATTCTTACCTTTAATCGGCAATACAAGAATGGGAGCTATAGTAAAAAGAGACTTGAGATTTTGACTGCTCTCTTCACACTTGTCAGACCAAACAAATGGTACCTCCTTCTATGTTAGCCTTGTTGAATGCATAGCAATGGAGGCGAAGTTCTTGACAAATCTTTGCTAATAGCTATTAAGACCTATAAAGCTTCGAACAGCCATCATGGAGTTCGGCTGAGACCAACTCTTAACAACCTCAATCTTCTGGGATTTACCATTACCCTTTTTTTAGAAACCATATTTCCCCAAAAAGGACACTGAAGACATTAAAAACTCACATTTAGAAAATTTATCATAAAGCAATTTTTGCTTCAATATACCCAGGAGAATATGTTAGTGACATGTATGCTCCTCCTTACTCTTAGAGTAAAACAAGATGTCATCAATAAACACAAGTACAAATAAATCTAGGAAAGACTTGAAGATACCATTCATCAAACTAATGAATGCTACCGACACATTAGTCAACCCAAAAGACATCACTAAGAATTTAGAATGTCTATAATGATTCTGAAAGCCATTTTGGGTATATCCTTAGTCCAAATCCTTAACTGGTGATACCCCTACCTCAAGTCAATCTTGGAAAATACAGTAGCGCCCTGCAACTGATAAAATAAGTCATCTATTCAAGGAAAAGGATACTCATTCCTGATTGTAACCTTATTCAATTATTTGTGGTCTATACACATTCTCATGCTACCATCATTTATCTTAACAAACAATACCGGAGCACCCCAAGGTAAAGCACTAGGATGAATGAATACCTTATCAAGTAACTCTTGAAATTGATTCTTGAGTTCTCTCAACTCAACAAGAGCCATTCTATAGTGAGGGATAGAGATTAGGTTAGTGTCAAGCTCCAAGTCAATACAGAAGTCAATCACTCCATCCAGAGGCATACCAGGAAAGTTAGAGGGAAATAACTTCTGAAATTCAAAAACTACTGGAACTGACTCAATAGAAGGGACCTCTACACTAATGTTCTAAAAATGTGCCAAAAAGGTCAAACACCCCTTCCCAACTAGCTTTTTAGCTCTAATAAAGGAAATCATTTTCACAGGTCCAGACTTATAAATGCCTTCCCATTCTAACTTATCCATCCCAGTCATGTCTAAAGTCACAGTTTTAGCATAACAGTTCAGAACAACATGATACGGGCATAACCAAGTCATGCCCAGGATGATATCAAAATCAAGCATATCCAGAATCACCAAATCCACCATAGTCTGAAAACCCATAAACATAACATAACATGCACGATACACTTGAGTCACTACCATAGAGTTTCCAACCAGAGTAGATACATACACATGTGAGTCAAGCATATCACAAACCATGTCTAAAACCAAGGCAAATTTAATAGATATAATGAATAAGTGGAACCCGGATCAAACAAGACTATAGCCATCGATTCACAGATGAGAATAGTACTTGTAATGACTGCGTCTGAAGCCTCCACCTCAGATTTTCTTGGGAAGGAATAGCAATAAGCTTTTTCATCAATCTAAGCAATTACTCTAGCATGCTGAATACCACCTCTTGCTGCATTACCACTACCTTAATTTCCAACTTGGCTTCCTTAATAACCACTACGCCCACCCTATGGACGACCTCTAGCATTACCACCACCACTTCTACCAGCTGGAATCATAGCTATAGACTATTATTGATGGTGAAAACAAGTCTTCTTACCAATAGGACAATCCCTCTTGAAGTGTCCAACACCATCAAAAGTAAAACATCCCCAATCTAGTGAGGGCCAGCTTAAAGAAGATTATGAAGCCCCTTCTCTTCTCACAATTGAAGACTTCTAAGTGGTACCTGATGGACCCCCTATAGGCACTGGCAGAGCTGACTGTATAGGATAAGTTGGATAAGCTTGTGCATATATACACGCCTGCATGCCTTATTTACCCATTTTTTAGCCTTGTTTTGAGGGCAAAAGCCATATATATCCTTATGATTATTTGCATATTTGTGATGGTGAGCTAATATATGTGATTAGATATTTTTCAGGGAAAAATGTGGAGAGAAACAATGCATGAACGCTGAAACAGAAGCATAAAGCATTGGAAAGGAGTAAGAAAAGTTCTTGGAGAAAAAAGAGCAAAAGAAGAAAATTTGGGTTGTGGCACATTGGTGTTGCGTCCTCCCAGACCCTAAACTATAAAACACCAAAGTTGGTGCTATGGTGGCATGGAACCCCAGAGCCCTCTGACGCTATGGTGACTTGGCACCCCAGAGCCTAACCCAGAAATTTCCAACTTTCTTCTCCTGAAAATTCAAGTAGGAAAATGGGTTATTTTCCTCATACTCTATAAATACATCCCTAATCACGATTTTTACATAACTTTTAACCTACGAAGAGCTAGGATCCACCACAGAGTCCGAATAATTTTGGTTTATTCTTTTTTTCTCCTTTATTATTTTTATGTTTTTCCTTATGATGAATTATCGTAATTACTGCATGTCTATGCGGAGTTAAACTTTTCCTTCTAGGATTGTGGTAGCTTCATGATTGCTATAGTAAACTCTTGATTTCATTTGCAAGATTGTTATATTAGTTGTTCTTATATTCTTGAGCTTACAATTTTACTTCTTTATGACCAGTCAAAATAAATATATATTCTTGTTGTGAAACATGAAGAAGAATCAACAAGATAGAACAGGGATTACAAGGAGTAATATCTCTCTTTTATTAAGTAAAGAGTAGATTTACGACTAGGATAGGAATATACCTAAAAAGCCTTACTTGGTTTCAAATGGGAGTAGCTACTTCATTTACATGCTAGTCTTATTTATAGGAATATATACATAGATTTGCATGTTGATAGGTGATTAGAGGCTGGAAAGACCATAATCATATAATTAACCATGTAATCAACAACTAGACAATCAAGCATGTCAATGAAATTGTCTACTCAACATGATTATTAGAAAATTCATAATCCTCGATTGATTTTACCCTATTGACTATGTAAGAATCTGTTCTTCGACTAGTTAATTGTTCATTATTTAACTTTTTTTTATTTTTAATTTAGTTTAGTCATAAATTCATCTTTGAAATCTTATGCTTGAATAAATAATTAGAACTAGTTTAATATAGAAAAATAGTTAATTGACAAGTCTCTGTGGGTACGATATCTTGATTTTAAATCCTATATTAGTTGTACGACCGCATACACTTGTGTGTGTGTTAGGACGCAACAAGTTTTTGGCGCCAATGTCGGGGACTTAGAAATTAATTATTTATCAAAGTTAGACTTTTCTTTTTATTTATTTAAGTTTTTGTTTATATTTTTTTCTTGTAAAGATAGTTTTTTATATATATATTTAGCCGCTCTTCTTAACATGACATCTAGGAATAAATATTGTTTTAATGCTGAGTATTCATATGTTGGTAATCCTTGTCAGTACTGTGAAAGACTCCACTTGAGTATCAATTGCCATTATATTCAAGAGAGTGGGTTGTGCGCACCTACCCACTCTTTTGAATTGAATGAATGTCGTATATGTGGTGATCAAGATGGCCATTGAAATTGTTATCCTAACTCTTATTCCCCTCCCTCGACCCCTATTATGATTTTTTCTATTATTTGTGATGATGGCAGGGGTAATGAAGTGGAGGATGCGAATCATGATGCTCACCTTATTGATATGATGAATCAAATACTGGATAATCAAGAAGAATTAAGGGAAGACACAAAGAGGATAGGTTCCCAACTCACAGAGATGCAGTCTATGACTGAAACTTGAACTGATCAGCAAGGTATGGTCTTAGACAATACCCTAGAAGAACCCCTAGTAGAAGAAGAAAGTGAGCCCCTACTATAAGAAAGCTATGAGGATGAAAACTTAGTGAGCTAATATTGCCTAAGGGAACAAGAGTAGAAAATTAAATTTCATGAGTTTCTTTTTGATAGTCTTACAAACATAATGACACAGCTGATAGAAGGTACATCTGAGCTCAAACAAGAGATGGGACAATTTGGCTCAGATATTCATAACTTGGGGGATCACTTGAAGAATAAGGTTGAGGCATCTGTGGCTCAATAACCAATTATTATGCATACTGGCCAACTAGTGAAGCAGAAAGAGGAATTCCAGCCATTCAACTATGTTTTATTCATTAGTGTTGATGTTGAGGAGATGTACAAACATGAGCATGTCATAAATAATGCAAGTTTGGAGTTAGGACATGTTGTACCTCATTCTACTGATTTTTCTACATTATGTTTGGATGATGACATGAGAATTGAATAAGTTGAAGAAGGGGAGATGTGTGGAAATGAATAATAAGGCCCTTCCATTCTAAAATTTGCCACACCAAAAAGACAAAATGATATTCCTCACTTAAAGGCCAAGAAATGCAAGATGCGACAACCTTTGCTTGGTTCATTCATCTTTGTACCACCACTCCTTGAGTAGAGTAGAAAATTTGATGCAAATTTAGGGGTTCCAATTCATATCTTCAAAGTAGAAGAAAAATTGCATAAGTGATGGCATCATGCTGCGATGTTAAATTTGGCGCTTGTTGGGAGGTGATAACAGTCATGCCCTAGCTAAGAGGGGCGAACATCAAGGAGTTATACAAGAACCTGCTAAATATTTATACTAAACTCATGCTAAAGTTGAAAACTAACAAGAAACAACATGGACATAAACATGTGTTTACATATACTGAAACATAGATAAGTGAAGGGTCCACTGGACTAGCTGTACAACTGAAACTAAACTATGTCTAAGAAGCCTCTAAAGATTCTGCAATTTAAAATCTGATAACTAGTCAGGACAGAGCCCCGAAATACCTAAAATATGATATATATACATGAATCCAAAACATGTGACCTAGGCATCTGATAGCTCCAGAGACAGGTAGAACTTACCAACTAATCAACTGGAAGGCACGGGTCTACTGTGGATGTCTGCTAGCCTGAGTACCTGATCCTGCTTTCATAAAAATGCAGCACCCAAAAATAAAGGGACGTAAGTACATATAAAACATGTACTGGTATGTAAAGCAAACTGAATAACAAGTAGACATGTAAGAATGCTCACTGAATTGAATATCAAAAATAGGAAAATCTGAGCATACACATACAGGGCATGTAATCTGAAACTAAAACTGAAATTTGTACTATGACTAATATCAGGGGTCCTTATATAACATCCTATGCATTACTTAATTACATATATTTAAAATTCCTAGAATTTGCCTAGGTGACATCTTTATCCTTTTATATAGCATATCTATTCTTTATGTAATACTAACTGTCAGGAAGTCACAAGTTAGGCTACTATCGGCGATCGGTGACACCTATTTGGCATCTGTAGACAACTATCACAACCATGTGTGAAATCTCATAGTCTGGATAACATTGTCTGTCAAGGTACGCCTTTCAGGGCTCGTGTAAGGTCTACCCGCAGGCCTGTGTAGTCAAGGGAATCCACGAAGGGAAGTTCCAGCAGACTTTGTATGAATTATGCGCATATTATAGCATCGCACATAGTGGGCCTAAAGATAGCCACCCCACGTTGTAGCGTAGGCTATAATCTCATCTTGCTTGTAAATGCTCATAGTAAGAAACTTATGAATCATATAACTTGTTATCTGAATATTGATTACTTTATTTTAGCTGAAGAATCATATATTTATGTGATCTATATATTCAGGGCTATTCTGTGGATAATTACTTCCTCTAAGTTTTGTGACATAAATGCTCGGTAATTTCTAGGAGTTTTAACTGCAGACACGCATGGTCGTGTGAAACATATGACTTCTTTGACTAGAAATGAGTACTATAACTCTATAGGTTTAGAACTACACATGAGAGAGACCTATAATAGCAATAAGATTTGCTTTCAAACAGTATATAATCTATGAGGACCTTTATAGGAAGAACATGTAACTCTAGGTCGTGCCTTGATACCGAAAGAGGTTTTAGCTTAACATACCTTACTTCGAGACTCTTTATCCCTTATGTCATGTCGGTGGTTCCCTTAAAACACTCCTTATCTATGACATAACAACATATGCAATAGTATAAGTGACTAACAAAGAAATATGGCGAGGTCGGAAAAACGATAATAGCTTACGAGCGACAAGCTTAGCAAATAAGATAAATAAATAGTGTATTGCCACACCCCTCTATTTTACCCTTATCAACTGAACTATGACCACATATGAAGTCAATATTAATCCCTCCATCCTTTCCTTACAATATACAGTGCATTCCATATCCCAAACAAGGTCATAAACTTGACCCCTTGGCTTTCAAACACCACCTCGGGAGTTCTTTATCTAGTAGCGTTTAAATGACCCTTTAAGCTCATAGGTTAAGTTGAGGGAGAATTATAACCTTTAATACAGTGATAGGAATCCTAATAACATATAAACAACATCCTCAATCCATTTAGGCATTTTATCAAACATTTGACGAGCGACAAGATTGCAAGAGCCAAAAGAATCGTGTTTGCTATACCTAGCATCCCTTCTTATCGCAGCAAGCTTGCTGCCTCAATACACACCTCATTTTGTCAATAATACAACCATTATATACCTCTACATACTCCCTTCTCACCAATTATATTAACTACAATGGGCAAAACATGGACTCACGGCTTCCTATCACCATCTCGTAAGTCCTACCCGTAACCTATACTTAAAACAACTCTTAGAGTCATATTTACAGGGATAGGAGAGCAGCCATACCTTTATCAATAAGAATACAATCCCTGCACCCTTTTTATCTTCAAGAACAACACCTTTTTCTTCAACAAAATACTTGACTAAGTATGTTTCCGTGACCTACGATGAAAAATACACTTGATTCTTGAAGGAATTCACTTACCTTAGGCTAGGGAGGGGTTGAGATGAAGAAGAACTGAAGAAAACTAGTGTTAAGTAGGTCCCTTGTGTTCTGATATGTATGGGAGACGAAATCCCAAAGTTTCAATATAAATACACAACTTTTAGCCGACTTACCCAAGGCTGCCACATGTTCTGCAGTGATTGGGCAGTGCGCGTGTCTGTATTAAAATACGCATAATGTTTTACTCCAAACTCGTATGGATGGGAGGTTTATTGTATTGCAAGCTAGACTCAAATATCTTTAATTTGGTACTTCATAGAGCCTCTAAATCCTTTTATATTGGGATATATACCTGTTACAAGTAAGACCTTGTACGAGCTTTCTTGAAATAGTCCACCGTAGTGAATCCTTCAATTTGAAATTTTATTTCAATTCTCCCTTTGGTCTATAACCTTAGTCTAGCACTTCAAATGGATTGATATAAGTCTCCCTTTGTAGAATTATCCATTCATAACCTTATCCTCTTGGTTCATAACGATTCCTTTGCGTTTACGAGTTGCACGCGTATCTTAAATTTGGGGCACTACATTATCCCCCTCTTGGGATGATTTGTCCTTGAATGAAGGATACAACTTAAATTTATTCTAAATATTCTCCTACTAAAAAAAATAATTGGCAGAGTTTCCCTTGTAAAGTGGCCTATCAATAACCTATCAGCTAACTAAAGAACATATTATACGCTTCACAGAGCATCACATCAAGATAATAGTATTCAACATGTATCAACAAGGATCCGCTTGGACTTACAGGAATCAAAACTATAGTAGTTGATATAGCTTACCTCATACTACTTTGACTTTACACGTCAACTCTGAGGAACATATAGAACTCTTGAATCATAGGAACGTATCAAGTACCTGAACATTTAGCATATCGATAAAGTAGTATTAACAAATATGACTAAAATTGATATTCGAATGAAAGGAGTAATGACTTTAAGAACCTTCTGGTTGTTTCTTGAATAAGTGAGGATATTTGTCCCTCATGTTGGCCTCTTCTTCCCACGTGGCTTCTTCTACATTATGACTTTTCCATAGGACTTTAACTGAAGCTATTTTTTTTGTTCTCAATTTTCTTATTTGTCTATCTAGTATGACCACCAAGAAGACTTATTCATATGATAAATCTTCGGAGAGCTCTATACCCTCTAAAGAGATAACTTGAGAGGGATCTGATAAGCATTTAAGTAACATAGACACATGAAAGACAGGATGCACTGCTGCTAACTCAGAAGGTAAATCAACCTCATAGGCTACCTGGCCAACACTCTTTAGGATTCTATAAGGACCAATATATCTAGGGCTCAACTTACCTTTCTTTCAAAATTGCATAACCCCTTTCATAGGCGATACCTTCAAGAATACCCAATCATCAACTTGGAACACTAAATCTCTGCGTTCCCATCTGTATAATATTTTTGTTGGCTTTAGAGGTCTTCAACTGCTCCTGTATTAACTTTAACTTTTCATCTGCTTGATGGACAAAATCTGGTCCCAATATTTGAGTCTCACCTATATCAAACCAACTAATAGGTGATCTACATCGTCTCCCGTAAAGACCTTCAAATGGGGCCATGCCAATACTGGAGTGATAGTTATTATTATAGGCAAATTATATCAAGGGAAAATGATTTGTGGGTGAAAAGTTGTACTAAGCTTAACCTATATACCAAGACCTCTCTGAAATGACTTCCAAAACTGGGATGTAAACTGAGTACCCCTATCTGAAATGATAGACAATGGGACACCATGCAATCTAACAATCTTCTGAATGTAGAGTCTGGAATAATCATCTGTGAATCCATAGTCCTAACAGCTAAGAAGTGGAATGACTTATTCATTTGGTCGACAATCACCCAAATAGAATCATGTTGCTTTCGAGTATGAGGCAAACTAGTAATGAAATCCATATTGATCGCTTCCCATTTCCAAGTAGGAAGATCAATATCCTGAGTCATACCACTCGGTCGCTGCTGCTCTACCTTCACTTGTTGATGGTTGGGACACTTAGCCACAAAACCTGCTATGTCCCTCTTCATGCCATTCCACCAATAGAATTCACATAAGTCACGGTACATCTTAGTGGCACCTGGGTAAATGGAATACCTGGAGCTATGAGCTTCTTTTAAAATATGTTGTCTCAACCCATCTATGTCAGGAACACACAATCGACCCTGATATCGAAGCACACAATCTCCCCCTTAGGAGAAAACCTCTACCCTTTGTTGATGGACTGCACCCTTTAATTGGTGCAAAATAGGATCACTGCCTTGCTTTTCTTTTACTTCAGCTACTAAAGATGATTCGAAACAATTCTGAACAATAACACCACCTTCGGTCGAATCCATAAGGTGAACTCCAAATCGAGCAAGTCGATGAACATCCTTAGCTAATTCATTCTTTTCATCTTCAACCAAAGACACACTACCCATGGACAATCTACTAAGTGAATACCCCACGACATTAGCCTTACCCGGATGGTAAAGAACACTCATATCATAATCCTTAAGAAGCTCAAGCCATCTTCTTTGATGAAGATTCAATTCCTTTTGAGTGAACACATACTGAAGACTCTTATGATCGGTGAATACATCCACATGACCACCATACAAGTAGTGTCTCCAAATTTTCAAGACAAAAACCACGGCCGCCAACTCAAGATCATGAGTTGGGTAGTTCTTCTCATAAGTCTTGAGCTGTCTAGAAGCATAAGCAATCATCTTACCACGCTGCATCAACACACAACCTAAACCAATCCTAGAAGCATCGCAATATACTACAAAGTCATTCGAACCCTCGGGTAGGGTCAACATAGAAGCGGTGGTCAACCTAGTCTTCAATTCCTGAAAGTTCATCTCACATAGATCTGACCACTAAAATTTCACCTTCTTCTGAGTCAACCAAGTCAATGGGGCAGCAATGGAAGAAAACCCCTTCACAAATCTCTTATAGTAACCGGAAAAACCTAAAAGCTCTTAATATCATATGGGGAAGTGGGTATTGGTCAGTTCTTTACCGCCTCAATCTTTTGATAATCAACTCGAATACCATCTCTAGTCACAATATAACCTAGAAAAGCAACAGACTGCATTCAAAACTCACACTTACTACACTTAGCAAATAACTGCTGGTCCTTGAGAGTTTGCAACACCACTCTCAGATGGTCCGCATGATCCTCCTTACTCAGAGAATAGATAAGGATATCGTCAATGAATACAATCACAAACATATCTAAATACTGCTTGAACACATGGTTTATAAAATCTATACAAGATGTAGGAGGATTCGTTAGTCCAAAATACATAACCACAAATTCATAATGACCATACCGAGTTCTGAAGACTATCTTTAGAATGTCTCATAGTCGAACACGAAGCTAATGGTAACCGGACCTAAGGTCGATCTTGGAGAAGTAATTGGAACCCTAAAGCTGATTGAACAAGTCATCAATCCTAGGAATGGGATACTTATTCTTGATTGTAACCTTGTTCATTTGATGGTAGTCGATGCACATTCTAAGGGAACCATCTTTTTTTTGCACGAATAAGACTGAAGCACCCCATGGAGAGATGATGGGTCGAATGAAACCCTTATCAAGGAGGTCATTCAATTGATCCTTCAATTCCTTAAGCTCTGCGAGAGACATTCTATAGGGAGGAATAGAGAAAGGATGCGTATCTGAAATAAGATCTATTCCAAAGTCAATCTCCTATTCGGGAGGGTCTCCGAGCAAATCTTCGAGAAATACTTCTGGAAACTCATTCACAACAGGAACTGACTGGAGAGATGGGGTTTTGGACTCCATGTCCATAACCTAGACTATATGATAAATATAACCCTTAGAAATCATCTTCCTAGCCTTAATATAAGATATGAAATGACCCTTTGAGGATGGAGGACTACCTTTCAACTCTAAGACAGGTTCAATTGGAAACTTGAAATTGATGACTCGAGTACGACAATCAACCAAGGAATAACATGCATACAACCAATCCATACCAATCATAACATCAAAATGAGTCATCTCCAACTCAACTTGATCCGCTGAAGTGACTTTATGAAGGACTAAGATAGGAAAATTTTAGTAGATTCTTTTGTATAGGACTAACTCACTAATAGGAGTAGAAATACAAAAGGGTTCCAAGTGTTGTTCAGGGCAAATATTGAACTTGCAAGCCACATAAGGAGTCATAAAAGATAAGGAGGCACCAGGGTCTAATAAAGCATACACATCAAAGGAGAAGACTTTTAACATACCAGTAATAATGTCTGGGGAACTCTCCTGGTCCTGGAAAGAAGATATGGCATAAAGGTGGTTCTGGCGCTGACCCCCTACTAAAACTAGGAGCAACACTCTGCTGAGCCAGTCGGCCACCTGGGGTCGCTGGAATCTCGCTTTTTGGAATCTCAATTTTTATACCCATCCTACCTAATGGCTTGAAAGTGAAATGTAGGCTAAAAACCTAAGTATGAGGGGGGGGTATTGAAATGATAACATAGGCAAAAGACTAAGTTTGGGGGTGTATGCATTAATTTGGAGAAGAAAAGAGATGCATTTCAACACAAGGTATCACCATATACCTAAAAATGAAAATTGCTTCCCAATGTCTAATGAAATGATCAAATTGGAAAGAAAAGAAGGAATTGGTGGTAAAAAGTGAAGGTGATAAAAGGATGTCGAATGATAAAGTTAGAGGAAAAATTTGAGTTGTGAGATGGAGAGATAAGGTGAAGATATTCTCCAAAAATGTAAGTGGTGTTTTGAATGATCACAAAGAATTTTTGGGAGGTTTAGTCACTTGATCCAAATGCAATACTCACCTTATTCCTAGACAAAATCATAATTAGCAAGTCTTTATTAATTTTGAGCTTGGTAACTCTACATTAATGGCAAATTACATGATGGGCAAGCCTATGGTTCAATGCGTGTGCACTTGAACTTCTTCGAGAGAGTGAGAGTCTCTTTGGTTCTCTTATAATCCCTTTTTATTATGAATTGTATGATTGTGAGTGAGATTCTCTATTATGGTGAGTGGTATCGCACACTTGAAATGAATAATGAAGTCTCTACCTCAATTGAAAAGAATGAATGAGACTAGTTGTGTGGAAAATCTTGAGGCAACCCTTGAAGGTCCATGCCAATGACTTGAGAACCTTGATAATCTTGTTTTGAATGATAAATTACCTTGCTTTTGAATGATAAATGAAGTTCTTTTTAACAAGTGTTTTGAAATAAGCACTTACCTTGAGACTTTGGTGATACAAATTGGGATGAATATTGTAGTTGAGTCTTTTGTTTGTTATTTTCTTAGTTTTAGGAGTTTAGATTAATCTTGTGTGAACCCTTTGTGTTTTAGAACCTAATTAATTCCTTGCGTTGTGAGTATCTTGCTTGAGGACAAACAATAGTTCAAGTTTGGGGGTTTGATAAGTTTGGTAATCTACCAACTTATTGATCCTTTATTCATGAATTATTGCCATGTTTTGATGAGAATTAGAGGTACTTATTGCCTTTATAAATTAAAATATAGCTACTCTTGGTCTAGAGAAGAAAGCAAATGAATTGAACCCAAAGAGCTCAAAAAGAAGTTGAAGTGTGAAAGTGATCGAAAAAATAGGAAGAAACTGCCAAGGGGTGCGAGCCGCATAATGTGGCATGTGAACCACACCCTCTGTCGTACCTCACCACCCCATCACTTGAAAACATTTGTTTGTAAAGAAACAGCATGCGAGTAGCATAACTGAGGGTATGATCGCACATTGCATCGTATGTTAATCTTACCAGCCCCAAGGGATGTTTTTGTCCAAAGCCATGTGATGTATTGGGAATCTTCTAAAACCCATTGTGGGGTGTGTACCTGATAGAGAATTTTAGTTTTTCTTTCCCCAAGGAATATGTTGAGATTACACTCTTCTGTTTTTATCTTCTCCAATTAAAATCACCATTTTGTAAGGATTTGAGCTTTGATATAGAGATTAGCATTGATTGTGAATGGAGTTATGGGTAACCCATTTGGTATATCCTCTTATTTCCGTAATATGAGCAGCTGAATTCCTTGTGTAGGGTTATGTGCATGATGGGTATTTGAATTTAGGTGTGGGTATTGATTAATTATGCTTGTAATTAATGAATTAGTATGAGTCTATTGAATTTTTCACAATTGAATCATAAAATTGATGGTTGCAAACATTGATTGAGTTTAATTAATTGTGTTCTTGCTTGAAAAAGGAGTTCATAATTCGGATAGGAATTCAATAGTGGGAATTTTGGATTTTCACCTTAGATTGAGGCTAAAAATAGCTTAATCAAAGGAAGTACCCATCTACGAATCTATGCTAGAAATAGTGTGATTCCCTCAAGCATTGAATTGGTTGATCAAAAGTAATAGCTATGGCGCTTGAGCAAATACTGTAGTATATTTATTTGTAGGGTGGAGACACTACCAATTCTACCCATACCTTTTATCGAGAGTTTCCTTAATTAATCAAGTCCCTAACCCATTAGAGAATCCCATCGGAAGTATTCCCCTAGTCTTCTTTCTCATTGATTAATAAGTCGTGTTTACATTAATCTTCTGTTGAAATTGATATGTTAATTCCCATTCCTTTTTCCCCACTTTTAATTTTTTTGTTTGAACATTAACTCACCTTAGTGATTACTATTCGATGATTTCTTAGGGAATCAACACTCCATTCCCGGTGGATACGACCCCGACATCCGTTGGGTATATTTATTTGTTTTGTATGACGAGTGTTACCATTTCCTATGGGAGAGTATTTTTGAATGTCATTACTAACCCTTATGTTCCTCCACTAAAAGTCGATGTGTCTCCCTACCAAATAATGGTGAGTAACCTCATACATTCCAAGATTGAGGACATGTTGTCTCAAGTATTGAAAAGATTTGAATCGACAGATAGCGGGGTGAAAGATTTAAAAAGTGAGGTATCCACTCTTTATCAAACAGTGAATTCCCATTCAGCATCTATCAAGTATTTTGAGGCCAAAATAAACCACCTCTTCTATCAAATAAACCCTCGTTTGAAAGGCACCCTTCCAAGTGACACACATGCGAACCTAAAGAATGATGGCCATGTGATGGTAATAGTCACTCGGAGTTGAAGGATGCTTAGTTGGGTAAGGAAGCCAAATATTAAGGTTGTTGTGGAGCATGAGGACAAGATAAAAGAGAATGTCATGATTGAGAACAAAGTTGATGAGATTCTGAATATTGGTGTGAAGCCTAGTGCACCCAATGTGATTGAAAATAATGAAGACCCACATGCAGAGAGGGATGAGACCGAGTCTCCTTCTCAAATTTCTATTGAGATTGAGGTGGATGATCCAAGTATGCCAAAGCCATTACCAAAAGGGCCCCCTCCATATCCTCACTGGTTAGCCAAGAAAAAGGAAGATGTTCAATTCAAAATATTTGTCGACATGTTTTTCAAGCTAGCCATCAATATTCCTTTGGTTGACGCTCTTATACAAATGCCTAGGTAAGCCAAGTTTATGAAGGAGCTGTTAAAGAATAAGTGAGTGATTGAAGTGGGGATTATGGAAGTGTCCCACAGTTATAGTGTGGTGATGACAAGCAACATTTCTCCCAAACGGGAAGATCTGAGAGCCTTCACCATCCAATGTACTATTGAAGTGTTTTTGTTTTAAAAGGCTTTATGTTATCTTGAGGCAAGTATCAACTTGATGCCCCTTGTTATTTCATAAAATTAGGCTTAGGTACTCCTAAGTCTACACCAATGAGATTGCTAATGGCTAATCAATGAATCAAATGCCCGATGGGGATTTTGTTCGATGTGTTGGTAAAGGTAGAAAAGTTCATCTTGCCGCCTGACTTTGTAGTCTTAGATTATGATATGGATATTGAGATGCCTGTTATATTGGAGAGACCACTTTTGGCCATCGAAAGGGCTCTTGTTGATCTGGAGCTAGAAGAGCTCATGCTTCGTGTGGGAAGTGAAGAGATGACGTTCAATATATGCCAAACTACTGAACCACTAGAGGAATATAGAGTTGGGTATGTGATTACCACCAAGGACAAGTTAGGTTAAGCCCTTGGTTAGTATGAGATGAAAGAAGTGCCCGAATCTAGGATGTTGCCACCTTGGCAATATGAAAATTTGATGGAAATTTTGAAGAAGGAATTCCATGGACTTTGATGGGGATGTGCCATTATATTGGCATGCTACCAGGAAATGATTAATCTTTGAGGTACTACCATTGAGCCAAGACATAAAATCAAGCGCTTCTTGGGAGGCAACCAAAGTGTTTTTAGTTGATTTCTTTTACCATTTTTTGTTGTTTTTGGTGTGTTTTTTAAATGCATGGAGATGGAAAAATGACTAAGTGGAAGCAAAACACTAGAAGGCATGTGCGATGGGCCATGCAGTTTGCACACCCTATGGTGCAGCCGCATATGGCACCGCCCACACAATATAAAAGATGGGAGAAAAAATAATTTGTGGAAGTGATATGCGATTGGAGGTGCAGGTTGCACCTCCCAATGGGTGTGTCGCATGTCGGTCGCACATCAAACCAGAAGCTTGGCAAAAGTTTGGCTCAAAACTCTTATGTGTAAAGTGACGTGTGAGATGCACAGTGGCATATGCGAATTACACATCATGGCACACTTGGGTAATTTTTTAAATTTTTTGTTGACCTAACCATTGATCGACCTGACCCTAAAATTGTCCCTCGACCTTTCTTCTTCTTTTTCTCCTATAAACTGTCACCCCCACCTTCTATTCTCCTATAACTCAGAAAAAACCTCCATTAATCTCTCCCAAAATTCTCCCAATCCTCTAAACATTCCCCAAAATATTCTTCCCTCTTACCCAAACTCCTTCACTGCCACTTTACCATTGTCCGCTGCTCCTTTTTATGGGCAAAAGGTTGGATCACCATTGTTGGGCACTAAAAGCTTAAAGTTTTACTCTTTCCTCCCTTATCTTCACTCATGGTAAGTTCCTTAACATTAAATCCATGTTTTAAGTAGAATGGGAACAATTATTGTGAAGCATGCTAATTTAATCTTCCATGTTAATTTTGGGTGAGATATGAATTTTGAGATCCCAATTTTGGGGCATATTATTGTTTTTGCTTGAGAAAAACATGGTAGATCTTGATTTTATGTTGATGCATGTAACTTGTGTTAAATTTTAGCCCTAAATTTTGTGTTTTTTTGTGAAGTCTTAGTAACCCACTTGAGTTGATGCTAGGTTTGGCCCTATGATAGATTGAGTGAAATCTGCGTCAAAGTGCGAAGGCTTGTAATTGAGTATTTTGCTTGTTATTTTCTTAGTTTTTAGAGTTTAGATTAATCTTGTGTGCACCCTTTGTGTTTTTGAACCTAATTCATTCCTTATGTTATGAGTATCCTTCTTGAGAACAAGGAATAGTTCAAGTTTGGGGGTTTGATAAGTTGGTAATCTACCAATCTATTGAGCCTTTATTCATGCAATATTGACATGTTTTGATAAGAATTATAGGTACTTATTGCCTTTATTGATTAAAATGCAGGTATTCTTTGTCTAGAGAAGTAAACAAGGAACTGAACCCAAAGAGATCAAAAAGAAATTGAAGTGTGAAGGTGATCAATAAAGATAAAGAAAGTGCAGAGGGGTGTGAGCTACATTTGAGCCGCACAGTGCAACATTCAAACTGCACCTCCATCATATCCATCACATTAGCATCTGCCATCACTTGTTGGAGAAACTAGCAACATGCGAGCCACAAAACCAAGTGTGCAATCGCATGTTGCATTGCACGTTGATCGCACTAGCCCCAAGGGGTATTTTTGACCAATACCATGTGACGTATGGGGAAGCTTCTAAAACCTATTTTGGGGTGTGTACCTGATATAAAATTTGAGTTTTACTTCCCCAAGGAAGATATTGAGAGTACACTCTTCTCTCTTGATCTTCTCCAATTGAAATCACCATTTATAAGGATTTGAGCTTGGATTTGGAGATTAGCTTTGATTTTGAATGGAATTATGGGTAACCCATTTGTTATATCCTCTTATTTCCTTAATATGAGAAGATAAATTACTTGTCTAGGGATTTGTACATGATGAGTATTTGAATTTGGGTGTGGGTATTGATTAATTGTGCTTATTATTGATAAATTAGTATGGGTCTATGGAATTCTTCATAATTTAATCATAAAATTGGTGGTTGCAGAAATTGATTGAGTTTACTTAATTGTGTTCTTGCTTGAAGGAGGAGTTCATAATTTGGATAGGAATTTAATAGTGAGAATTTGGGATTTCCACCTTAGATTGAGGCTAGAAATAGCTTAATCGAAGAAAGTACCTGATAATGCTCAAACGTACTCTCCAAAGATGGAGGTATCAACGATCGTTAAGCAAAACACATTTATAATTCCCAACAGATGTCGGGGTCGGACGCAAAGAGAAAAATGTAATCACGATCGAGCTAATAAAGAATCTAAGAAACTTATTGAAGTTCAATTCACAAATGAAAAGATATCAGAAAGGGGGGTTTTAGACTAACAACTAAAAATAAAGAAATGCATATACAAGATAGATTGATCAATGGCTTTCACCTTTCTTTCACCAAGCAAGGACAACAAGGGAGAATTTGGAAATGGGAATTCAATTCAATGACTTGCACCCAATTAACACATGGGTAGTCTTGGTTAAATGTGTAATCAACCATTTTTCAACTAATCAAGCAACTATCCCCATGGGTTCTCTCAAATCACCACAAGTATGTAATAACGAGCAAATTAACTTGGGTGAGTTGCCTCAAACTATTAGATGGGAGTTTTCGGTGAACTGAGCTATTTCCAGCCTCAATCTAGAATAGAATCCAAAATTTTCACTATTGAACCTTCCCAAATTTAAGAAAATCCTCTCTCAAGCAAAAACACAAATTAGTATGCTAAGTCAATGTTTGCAACTATTAACTATAAATTCAAGCATGGAAGATTCAATAGACCCAAATGATAAATCAAGAGAAAGAATTTAGAATTAAAAACCCAAATTAAGCATCATCTCTAATACAACCCGTCTCAATTAAACAATTAAATCATACAAATTAGCAATTAAGAACAACAGTTGAAAAATGGGAATTAAGATTTTACAATACAAAGCATCCAAATCTTCACTCCTATGGTGTAGGTTGATGAACTTGCTCTCCAAGATTTGCTAAAAGTTATGAGAATAGCCAAAGATCCGTCCCAAAATGACTGAGAAGAGTTTTATGTGAATTGGGGTTTCCAAAAAGGGAAATTTTGATTTCTGCCCCGCAGCTGGCATTTCATCTTCGCCTACGTGTATGGTCCACCGCATTCGTGAAGACTCTTCTATCTGGTTGACCTTCGCATATGTGAGTGGTCTGCCACATTCGCATAGCTTCAGCTAAAGTGATCTTCGCATACACGGAGGGACTGCCGCGTTCGCACAAGCAAATCAGCTGCCAGTTCCATATTTCTCCAAATATCTCCCTTTTTTACTTCTTTTCATCTGAATTCTTCCCGAACACTTCTAAATACAGATACCTGGAAAATAAAAGTAATTTGTATCAATTGCGCTATTTTCCCACTTAATATTAGCAAAAGCGTAAGATTAAAAGCTAAATAAGTAGGTACAAACCCCCAAACTTGAACTATTGCTTGTCCTCAAGAAACTAAAACTCTATTTCAAGAGGAACACAATACAGGTGCAAAGGCATCACTTTAAGTCAAGGGAATCCCATTTCAATCACCAAGTATGACTTCGGTTGGTACTAATGATTAGTCAATCAAAATATAACTTAATCTAAGCATTCTCCTCTATTCAAAACACAATTCAAGGATGCAATGGAACTTTAAGAACAACCAAGTGACAACAACCAATCCTCAAGATGTGACTCAAAGCACTAGCTTACCGAACATGCTCTTTTGAATCATTTTTGGAGTTTATCAATGTCACCAACTATCTTTATTTGCATGCCCTCACAAGAACGAAAGTCCCAAAAATTACATTATGTATAAAGACAATCACAAGGGACAAATACAAACACTCACACTCATGAGGAAGTTCAAGTGCTAACAAGTATCAACCATAGGCTTGCCCTTATATTAATTTGCCACTAGCTCAAGAACAATCGGTTTGAGATCCCAAAGGGCTTTTCTAAGCTTGTAATGTAGGATCGGGGATAGGTAGGATACGCATTTGGATTCAAGTGATTACATCCTCCTTGATCTCTACACAACTTTTTCAATTCAAAACAAAGGTCATTCCTTCCATTTTCATTCAACACGAGACACCATTTCACTTCTTTTTATTTGAAGCCCCAATTTTCATCATTTTCTTCACCTTGGAGGATTTTCTTTCTTTTCTTTCCTCTTTGCTTTTCTTTTCAAACATCCTTCTTCTTTTTGGCAATTTTTTTATGCAACAAACCAAGATAATATTAATTAGCACTCCTCCAAGTAACGTTTATAAACCCCCAAACTTAGGCTTTTACCCTCGATTTCACACTTGTGGAGTTCAAGGAGGGCCGGGTTCAAGAGAGGGATTCATTTTCAAAATAGTTCATGACTTGTACCAAGGTTGCCAAAGAAGAGGTATTAGGCTCAAGAGGGGTGACTAATCATTCAATTTAAGTGCAATGGTGGGTTTTTAGGCTAAGTAGGCTTCAATAATTACAAAGAAGGCCTAAGATCATTTCTCCAATCAAGAGTAATCAAGACTAGCACTAAAGACTAACCGGGCAAGTTCTAGTTGACACAGTAAAGTACAAGAATTATTCACCAAATCTCACCACACATGGCATGCAAATTATTCAAGAAGGAATAATTTTCACTTCCTAAACAAGAAAAAATGGAGTCACATTCTTCACTTTAATATTATCATCACCACTAGTGCACTAAAAGTTATAAGAAGATTAAAGGGTTGTCACGAACATTATTTTTTGCCATGCATTTTTCACAATTTTTTTGGAGGGGTACTCTTATTTCACTTAGCATGCAATACTACTTCATTGGTACAAAATAAGTCAATTGCAACCAAAATCTCAAAAGACGGCGATTTGCCCTTAAGAATGACGTCACTCAATCTATCATTGGGCCAATTCATCTATCTAAATCAATATGGCTACTAAAGGCTCATCAACAAACCAATCCCATCACAAACGCAACATGCAATTTGCATAGGTCAAACTGTGGGTCGCACGTGCAATGCATATGCCAGACTATGGGAATGTGCAAAGCTTGTGCAGTTTTCACAACAACATGGTGTGATATAGTACTCTCAGGTCCAGCAAGTTCTAACTAGCCTAAAATCTAAAATCTGACAAGGGCACCATAATGTAAAACAAGCCTGACAAGGGCACACCAATATCAAACAATCAAAATAGACAAGCCCGGTGAGGGCACAACAATATCCAATAATCAAAACACAACAAACATAATAGGATAGATAGAGTTCCAGCCACCCCCAACTAATATAGTGCAGTGCCCTCACGACATCAAAATAAGATAAGAGTTTAAAGGGGATCCCAGAATTTAAGCACAAATGGGGGAAATATTTAAAAAGAGAATAAGTTATGGAGCACATGCCTTTGTTGATTGAAGAGACTACAAAATTGAATTGATGCACGTTTATTCTTGCCTTAGGAGAGAAAATTAGCAAAGTTTCAAAGAAAATTTTGCTTTTGAAACTACTCCTCTGATCTTTTATTACCTGGAAATCTTTTAGTGCCTTGCGATTGCGAGGCTTTATCATGCGATCGCCATGAGTTAAAATAACCCAACTCCATGCAATTGTGAAGTGTTCACACAATCGCAAAGAGTCAGGAAGAATTTACCTCATCGCAATCGCAAGGGTCAGGGTTCGCAATTGCGATGCCTTAGCATCATCTGAGTTTTCTAAATTTTTGCACAGTGCACTATTTTGACGTGTGAAGCCGGGTGCGATGGGAACTTTGGAAGGGGCAAAATGCACCTCTTTCACACATGCCAGTATTTTTGCTCATTTCACTATTTGCTTAGGTGATGGAATATGCATCAAGCACTCTTCTAGTGCAAAAAGCATATTTTTCAGAGGTATTTTTGGTGCTTTTCAACACTTGGTTCTTCTTCTCCTTCCCTTGAACATCTAACACAAATCAAAAAGAAATAAAAAGTGAAGTAAAGCATAAAAATGATAGGTTTCTTCCCATCAAGCGCACAATTAAACATCACAAAGCGACACAAGTTACCTCACTATCTAGCTCTCCACTTAGAATATTTGAACCTTCGACCCAAATTTGAATCAAACTTCTGGTGAAAATCATGGAGTTAATATGTGAACATGAGAAGGACATTTTCTTGGTGTCTCATTTTGAACTTTTTAGCCTTCAAGTGAGGAAGGTCACTTTGCCTTCTATCCACGACAACTTTAAAACTGGATAAACTTTTATCCATCCTCCTTCCAAGGTCTTCCAAAAGCTAGATTACTTTGACTTTCGTCCATTCAACCAAACTCAAGGTCTAAAAGTGGTTGGAGTAGGATTTTGGAGTCTCCACCTTCAAACTTGCCTCATTCGTAACATCCTCACTTTTGAATGAACTAGAGTCTTTCAAAATGAAATGTAGGACTTTGCTTTGCAACTCTAGTACCATTCATTTAGGTTCGACACCATGATTCATATTTGGGGTAGTTGGTTGCCACAAGACCTTCAATTCATGATCATCCCTTGTGTCCTCCCCTTGTTTAGATTCAAGAACTCCTGCTACAAACTCTCTTTCGGGAGATTTCATATTTTGGCAATCTTCTTCATCATCCCCAAGGTGAATTTTCTCAGTATCAATGTTGGAGGCATGTTCATTGATTGGACTTGGAGGGGTTTCTTCATAAATTTTACCAAGAGGAGTAGACAATCCACTATGGAGTGCGTGGCATGATTTATCACCTCACCTTCCTTCATTCTCATGTCCACCAAGACTTTCTTTATGGATTTCACACACTCCTCTTAGGTTTATAGCAAGGCTAAAAGGGTGTGGAGCTTGGCACACATGCCTTCTTCGCTTGCTAAGTCTTGGTTCCTATTAAGATCAAAAGCACCGCTAGCAACATCGTTAGCATAAGAGGGGGGAGGAGGACGATTATTATTAGGGAATTCTCTCCAATGTCCATCACGACCACCACACAAATAACAATTGCGCCCATCATAGGAGCGAGAAGGTGAATAACTCCCTCTCCTAGGGCCAATTCTACACCTACGACCAAGGTGGGGTCCTCTGCAATAAACAGAATAGTCAGGAATATAAACTAGGATGTAACCACTAACATTTCTAGCATTTTGAGATGCCATGGGACCAATCAAAAAATAAAATTAAACAAAATAAAATATAACTATTCACAAAATTGAACTAGAGTAAGTAAACTCAAATTCTAAACTAACTAAATTTGCCATATTGTTCCTTGACAATGGTGCCATTTTTAATAACGCTCAAACATACTCTCCAATGATGGAGGTATCGACGAACGTTAACAAAACACATTTATAATTCCCAACAAGAGAATAATATAATCGCGATCGAGCTAATAAAGAATCTAAGCAACTTATTGAAGTTGAATTAACAAAAGAAAAGATTTCAAAAAGGGGGGTTTTAGACTAATAACTAAAAATACAGAAATGCATATACAAGATAGATTGGTCAATGGCTTTAACCTTGCTTTCACCAAGCAAGGACAACAAGGGAGAATTTGGGAATGGGAATTTAAATCACAAGACTTGCACCCGATTAACACACGGGTAGTCTTGGTTAAAGGTGTACTCAACTATTTTTCAACAAATCAAGCAACTATCCCCATGGGTTCTCTCGAATCACTACAAGTGTGCAATAACCAACAAATTAACTTGGGTGAGTTGGGCTATTCCTAACCCCAACTCTTAGATGGGAGTTTTCGGCAAATTGAGCTATTTCTAGCCTCAATATAGAATGGAATCCCAAATTCCCACTATTGAACCTTCCCGAATATAAGGAAATTCTTTCTCAAGCAAAAACCCAAATTAGTATGCAAAGTCAATGTTTGCAACCATTAATTAGAAATTCAAGCATGGAAGATTCAATAGACCCAAATGATAAATCAATAGAAAGCACAAGATTTAGAATTAAAAACAAAATTAAGCATTATCTCTAATACAACCTAAGTCTCAATTCAAAAATTAAATCCTACAAATTAGCAATTAAGAACAAGAGTTGAAGAATAGGATTTAAGATTTTACAATACAAAGCATACAAATCTTCACTCCTATGGTGTAGGTTGATGAACTTGCTCTCCATGCTTTGCCAAAAGTTGTGAGAATAGCCAAAGATTATCCAAAGATCCATCCTAAAATGGTTGAGAAGAGTTTTATGTGAATTGGGGTTTCCAAAAAGGGAAATTTCCATTTCTGCCTTGCAGCTGGCATTTCCTCTTCGCATACGCATGCAGTCTACCGCATTCGCGAAGAGTCTTCTGTCTGGTTGACCTTCGTGTATGCGAGTGGTCTGCTGTGTTCGCGTAGCTTCTTCTCAAGTGATCTTTGCATACGTGGAGGGACTACCATGTTCGCACAGGCCAATCGGCTGCCAATTCCATATTTCTCCGAATAGCTCCTATTTTGATTTATTTTCATCTGAATTCTTTCTGAACACTTCTAAACATAGAAACCTACAAAATAGAAGTAATTGTATCAATTGCACTATTTTCCCACTTAATATTAGCAAAAGCATAAAATTAAAAGCTAACTAAGTAGGTAAAATACAAACTTATCAGTACCCATCTAAGAATCTATGCTAGAAATAGTGTGATTCCCCAGAGAATTGAATTGGTTGGTTTAAAGTAATAGCTACAACACTTGAGCAAAGACTGTAGTATATGTATTTTGAGGGTCAAGAGACTACCAAATATAGCCAAAACTAATGCTACTCGTACCTTTTATAGAGAGTTTCCATAATTAATCAAGTCCCTAACCCATTGTAGAATCCCATCGAACGCATACCCCTTGTTTTCCTTCTCACTGATAAATAAGTCATATTTACATTACTCTTGTGTTGAAATTGATACATTAATTCCCACTCTTTTTCCCCCAACTTTTACTTTTGGTTGTTTGAACATTGAGTAACCTTAGTGATTACTATTTGATGATTTTTAGTGAATAATCACTCTATTCCCCGTGGATACAACTCATACATCCATTAGGCTTATTTATTGTTTTTTAGAACAATTATTACCATTTCCTATACGAGAGTGATTTTTAACATCATCACATGCCACCATAGTGCCAGAGGGCTCTTGGGTGCCATGCCATCATAGTTCCAACTTTGGTGTTTTGTAGTTCAGGGTCTGGGGTGACGCATGATAAGTTGGTAATCTACCAACTTATTGAGCCTTTATTCATGAATTATTGTTATGTTTTGATGAGAATTAGAGGTTCTTATTGCCTTTATTGATATAATTGTAGGTACTCTTTGTCAAATAAAGAAAGCAAAGGAATTGAACCCAGAGATTAAAATGAAGTTAAAGTATGAAGGTGATCAGAAGGAGGGAAGAATCTGAAAGATATGTGAATGACATGCGAGCCGCAGGAGGCACCTATGTTTTGTAGGTGCCATCACAAATGGAAGATTAGAAACTATCTGATCAGTTACCTACATGCGAGCCACACTTTGCAAGAGGTGACCGCCCTTCCTTTCACACCACACATTGCACAACTATTGGAAGACACTTCCTGAAGAAAGAGGCACCTACTATCTGCAAACGTCAAGATGCAATCGCAGGTACCGTTGCACATCAATCGCACAATCCCCAAAGGGAATTTTTGTCCAATTGCATGTGACGTATTTTGGAAGGTACTAAAATCCTTTTTGGGGAATGTGCTGACAGTAATGATTAGTTTTTACTTTCCCAAAGGAAGAGCATTGAGAGTACACTTTCTCGTTTCTTCTTACTCATTGAAAAATACTATTTGTAAGTAATTTGAGCTTCGAAATGGAACTTAGCTTATAATATGAACGGAATTTTGGGAAACCCAATTGGTATATTCTCTTGTTCCCCTTAATAGGAGAAGCTAAATCCTATTCTAGGCGTATGTGCATGATGGATGTTTGAATTTGGTTATGGGTATTGGTTAATTATGCTTATAATTGATTATTTTGTATGAGTCTATTGAATTCTTCATGGTTTAATTATAAAATTGATTGTTGCAAACATTGATTGAGTTTACTAATTTTGTACTTACTTGAAAGAGGAGTTCATAAATTGGGTAAGAATTCAATAGTGGAGATTTGGGATTTCCACCATAGATTAAGGCTAGAAATAGCTTGATTGAAGGAAATTCCCATCTAAGAATCAAATCTAGAGATAGTTTGATTCACCCAAATATTAATTGGTTGGTTAAATGTAAAGTTATGGTGCTTGAGAAAAGATCATGGCACATATATTTGGAGGGTTGAAAGACTACCCAATATAGCTCAAACCAAGCTACCCATATCTTTAATTGAAAGTTCACATGATTAATCAATTCCCTATCCCATTGTAGAACCCCATCGAAAGCATTCCCCTAGTCTTCCTTCTCTTGAATTCTCTAAATCGTGTTTATGTCATTATCTTGTTACTTGCAATTCAATAATTCAAACCTTTTCCCTCAATTTTAAGTTTAAATCGTTTGAACAATTACTCAAAACTTGTGAATTGAACTCTGACGTCTTGTGGCAAAACTATTATCCTATTCTCCATTGATTTGGCCCTGACATCACATTGGGTTACTTATTTTTTTGCTTAACGATTGCTACCACGTCCTTCAGGAGAGTGCTTTTGAATGTCATAAAAATAGCACCGTTGTTGGGGAATGGTTCTTGATTTGCAATTTTATTATCGTTTAATTCACTTTTGCTGAGTGTTTGTTTTCTTTTACTCTTTTGTTGTTTGTGTTGGATTTGAATAGGAAGAATGATCCATTCATGCATCAATGTGGTAGAGGATCAACATTCCAAATTACTAGTCTAATGCTCCAGTTATTTCACGTAAAAAAATTATTCGAGGACTCCATCATGAGGATGCCCACCAGCACATAAGGAATTTTGTGGAAGTATTCCAACCATTTTACATGGCCAACATCACTCAAGAATCCATTTGGTTGTGCTTATTCCCTTTCTCTCTAGTGGGAGAAGCTGTTATTTGGGTTGAAGAATTGCCAAAAGGTACCATATTTACTTGGGATGAAAAGCGCACCATACTCCTTGATAGTTTCTTTCCCCTCAACAAAACTGCTTCACTTGAGGGATGAGATCATTACGTTCAAAAAAATTCTAGGTGAACCCGTCCATGAGGCTTGGTCAAGATTTAAACGAAAAGTAGAAAAGTGCCCAACTCATGGCCTTCCGAATGATATCCTCCTTTAACAATTCTACCGCTCTTTAGACTTCATAAATAAAACTATAATTAACACTTTGGAGGGAGGAGCTCTAATGGACCAAACTTTTGAGTTCCCCAAAGTGTTACTTAAGAGGGTGACTAAAGTGAATCATGATTGGAATAATTAGAGACTGAAGGGGCAATGGGTGCTACCGCTGCTAACACATTTGATGAATGGAAGAAAAATGATGCACAAAGGGATAGAGTGTTAATAACCATCAAAACTTTCCTTGAATTCATGACTAAGCACATGATCAATCAAAAACTTGAGAGTATTAATACTATTGGAATTATTAGAGCTATAGAGTTTGTAGATGATGGGCATTATTCTTGTGAGGATGGTGAAGTGTCATCTGTTAAAAATCACGAGGTGGGTTCCCATGCAATTCTTTAAAAAGTAAATCAAAGTTGAGGGAGACAAAAACATAGGAATCAAGGTTGGAACCTAGAGAATGACCACTCAAAAGTCAAAAGCATGCTTGAGACGATATTTGAGAACGTGGAGTCCACTGATGAGCGCGTCAGATAGTTGAGATACAAACTTGGAATCCTTGGTCAAATGTTACATCCACACTCTTTCTCTATCAAGATTATCGAAGAGAGAATGCAATGGATTGCCTCTCAATTTGAGTTTGACCGAACAAAAAAAGTTGAGGAGGTCATTGTTAAAAAGGAGTAGTCAAGTTCCACATGAAATACAAGTCAGGACAGAGGCAAGCCTAGAAATAGAAGGGCTATTGGAAACTGCATTTTGGATAATCATGATCATCGGAATAAGATTGCCAAAGTTTTTAAGCCCTTCCCTATATGTCCACCTCCTTTCTCACAATGACTATTGCAAGCTAAATAAAGGAAGCAACCTAAAGTGTTTGATTCCATGTTAAAGAAAATTACAATCAATGTCCCATCAAGTCGTGTCATCACTCAAATGCCCTAACATGGTAAATTTGCTAAAGAAATGTGTACCATGAATAACTTTATGGAGTATAGGGTCATCCATATGTCCGCTCAAAGTAGCACTATAATATCAATCAAGTTTGCTAATAAAGTGGACACCCCGGGTTTTTCACCATTTGTGGTGCAAAGGGATTGCATAAATAACCAACGATTGTGTGTGATTAAAGTGCGAGTATAAATTTTATTTCTCTTGCCACCTTCAATGATTGGAACTCAGCCAGCACACCACTAAAAAGATGAAATTACTTATGGCAGACCGCTCAATAAAATTCCCCGTTGGAATTTGCTATGACATGCTAGCAAAAGTGGATCGGCTTGTATATCCGACAGATTTTGTGATACTTGATTGTACTGGTGGTTTTGAAATACCAATTGCATTGGGGTAGTTGAGTTTGAATACGGGGAAAACATTGAATGAGGTAAAAGGCAGAGATAACTTTTGATGTTTGTAGATCCATGAAGCAGCGCAATGACCTTCAAATGGTATTCGCAATCAATAAATTGAGGAAAGTGTCGAGCTATATTTGGAAGAAAGGTTTATGGATGAAGCATTGGAAGCTGTTTTGTTGAACCATGATTGTTAAGGAATAGAAGAGTATGAGGAAATATGTAGTGCTTTGGTAGGAAAGGGATCTTATTCCTACCCTCCAAAGAAATGTGATCTTCATTTAAAGAACCGACAAACTCCTCCATCCAAACCATCCATTGTTGAACCCCTAGTGTTGGAGCTCAAACCCTTGCCTTCGCACCTGAAGTATGTATATTTAGGTGCCAATGAGACCTTACTGCTAATCATATCAAACAAATTGGATGAAGAACAAGTACGAACATTACTCAATATTTTGAAGAAGCATATTCAAGCACTTGGTTGGACTATTGCCAACATAATTTGCATACCTACGTGGATATGCATGACCAAGATCAACCTTCAAGAAGATTTCACACCTTCAATTGAGCATCAGAGAAGGTTAAATCCTCCTATGCAAGAGGTTGTTAAGAAAGAAATCCTCAAGTGGTTAGATCCAGGAGTCGTCTTCCGAATATCTGATAGTACATGGGTTAGTCAAGTCCAATGTGTACCCAAGAAAGGTGGGATCACTATCATACCTAATGAGAAGGATTAAATAATATCTCTCAGGACGGTGACTTGGGGGAGAGTTTGCATGGATTATAGGAAGTTGAATACATGGACGGAAAAAGAACATTTCCCTTTTCCATTTATGGATTAGATGTTTGATCGATTGGCAGGGCGTGGTTACTATTGCTTCCTTGATGGGTACTAGGGCTATTGAAAAATCTCAATCTCCCCCAAATACCAATAGAAAATGATATTCACTTGTCACTATGGGACCTTGGCATTCAATAGAATGTCATTTGGACTATGCAACGCTCCAGCCACTTTTCAAAGGTGGATGATGTCAATGTTTTTGGATATGGTAGAAGAAACCATGGAAATCTTCATGGATGATTTTTCTGTTGTTGGAGATGCTTTTGAAGATTGCCTATCCCATTTGGAAGATGTGCTTAAAAGATGTGAAGAAACTAACTTGGTTCTAAATTGGGAAAAATGTAACTTCATGTGAATGAAGGGATCATGTTAGGATACAAAATATTCGAGAAGGAATTGAAGTTGACTAAGCAAAAATTGAGGTCATTTCCAAGCTACCTCCTCCAAAATCAGTAAAAGGGGTACGATGCTTCTTGGGTCACGTCGGATTCTATAGGAGATTCATCAAGATTTTTCTAAAGTGGCCCATCCTTTGTGGAAATTACTAGAGAAAGATGCTAAGTTTTATATGATGATAGTTGCATGAAAGCATTTCTCAGGCTGAAAAAAATGCTAACCTCAGCCCCCATCATCATAGAACCTGACTGATCAAAACCATTTGAGCTAATGTGTGATGCTAGCGGGGTAGCCTTGGGACAGTGCTTGGTTAATAAAAGTATATGCTTTTTACTCTGATCTATTATGCTATATATACTTTGAACGCAGCCCAAACAAACTACAGTGTGACCAAACAAGAATTTTTTGCAGTGGTGTTCGCTTTTGAAAAATTTAGGGCATACCTATTGGGGACCAAAGTATTTGTGCACACGGATCATGTTGCAATTAGGTATTTGATGGATAAAAAAGATGCAAAGCCAAGGCTTATCCGATGGTCTTTGTTACTTCAAGAGTTTGACTTTGAGGTGAAAGACTGACAAGGGTATGAAAACTAAGTGGCTTATTATCTGTCTAGATTGGAAGAAGAAGGACGGCCTTTGGGAGAACATAAAATTAATGATGCATTCCCCAACGAAAATATCTTAGCTGCATCTCATGATTTGATACCTTGTTTCACTAATTTTGCTAACATCCTAGCAAATGATCTAATGCATGAAGGTCTAACTTTCCGCCAGAAGAAAAAGTTTCTACATGACGCCCATAAGTTTTATTGGGATTAACCCTATCTCTTTTGGATTTGCGCTGATGGTATAATTCAAAGGTGCATTCCCGACTTGAGATGATGCCTATTTTGGAAACTTGTCATTCATCACCGGTCGGTGGTCATCATGGTAGTAGGTGAACAACCTCAAAAGTGTTGCAAAGAGGATTCTATTGGCAAACTCTCTACAAACATGAGCATGATATAGTTAAACAGTGTGACCAATACCAATGTGATAGGGGAGTATCTCATCACCATGATCTTCCATTGACACCGATCCTAGAAGTTGAATTATTTGATGTGTGGGGTATAGACTTCATGGGGACATTTGTAAGCTCTTTTGGAAACACTTACATCCTTATAGCTGTGGACTATGTATCCAAATGGGTAGAAGTGGTGGCTTTACCAAACAATTAGGGGAAGAGTGTCACAGCGTTTCTCAAGAAGCACATATTCTCTTATTTTGACACCCCTCGTGCCATTAATAGTGATAGAGGATTCCATTTTTGAAACTGGTTGTTTATTTCTCTACTTCAAAAAAATGGAGTCAAGCACAAGGTCGTCACCCCTTATCACCCACAAATAAGTGGTCCAGAACGCATGCTCCCAACATATCTTTGAGTGTCTAAATAGTGCGCTTGACTTTGCCATCCGTTTGTGGATGGAATACCGGGAACAATGTCCTTCAGCCATTATCTACTGTCTTAGACCATCTACATTAGTAACACACAGTCTCCCTCGGCACCTTAAGGAACCATCCTCCGCCATCTCAAATGCTGAATTTTTATGTTGTTGGATCCCTTCTCTATACTGGAGTAATAAGGGATCATCATATTGTTTTTCTTTCACTAACACCATTAATGATTACTCTGCAGTGTTATGCATAACCACAACCCCATCTTAAGAATCTAGAAGTTGAACTCCTAGACTAGCTAATCTGTGAACATCTCATGCTACTTCATGTTGAGCAGGTGTCAAATGTGCTAGGCTTCCCATAGACCCGCGACTGAGACCATCTGCCTTAATGTTAGCTTTACCGGTGTGGTTTAGAATATTGACATCGTAGTCTTTCAGCAACTCTAACCACCTTCTCTGCCTCAAATTCAACTTCTTTTGCTTGAAGAGATATTGGAGACTCTTATGGTCTATAAATATGTCAACATGTACCCGATAAAAATAGTGGCACTAAATCTTAAGTGCGAATACAACTGCTGCAAGCTCTAAATCATGCTTGGGGTAGTTCTATTCATGCTTTTCCAATTGTTGAGAAGCGTATTCTATAACCTTCCCATGATGCATCAAGATGCATCCTAGGCCGACACCCGAAGCATCATAATAAATGGCATACCCTTTTGTGCCCTCTAGTAAGGCCAATACAGGAGCTGTAGTCACTCTATCTTTCAGCTCTTGAAAGCTTCTTTCACAAGACTTTGACCACTGAAATTTGGATTCTTTCTGTGTTAATTTAGTCAATAGGGTAGAAATAGAGGAAAATCCTTCCACAAACCTCCTGTAATAACCGGCGAGCCCCAAGAAACTATGTACTTCTGTTGTAGTCGTAGGTCGAGGCCATCTCTTCACAGCCTCTATCTTCTGAAATTCCACTTTGATAGCTTCACTAGAGACCACATGGCCAATAAAAGCCATTGAGTTCATCCAGAACTCACATTTAGAAAACTTGGCATAAAGCTGGTGCTCTCTAAGAGTCTGTAGAACTAATCTGAGATTGTCTGCATGCTTTGCCTCATCACGTGAATATATCAAGATATCATATATAAATACAATCATGTACATATCAAGAAAGCATTTGAAAACCCTATTCATCATATCCATAAAGGTTGTTGGGGTATTCGTCAATCCAAATGACATGACAAAGAAACTCAAAGTGCACATATCTAGTTCTAAAATTTGTCTTTGGAATATCAACTTCACACATCCTCAATTGGTGATAACCAGATCTTAAGTCAATCTTTGAAAATCATTTAGCTCCCTGCAACTGATCAAATAAATCATCTATTCTGGGTAAGGGGTACTTATTCTTTATTGTAACTTTATTCAACTGCCTGTATTCTATACACATTCGCATTGTTCCATCCTTCTTACGTACAAATAGTAATGGAGCGCCCCAAGGCAATATGCTAGGCCAAATAAAACCTTTGTCAAGTAGATCTTTCAACTGTTCCTTTAGCTCTTTCAACTCTGTTGGTGCCATTCTATAAGACGAAATAGATATAGGCCGAGTGTCGAGATCAAGGTCGATACCAAAGTCAATATCTTTAACCGGAGGTAATCCAGGAAGTTCATCAGGAAACACATCTAGATATTCATTTACAACGGGTACGGACTGAAGAGTTGACACATGTACCTCATCATCAAGGTCTCTGACATGGACTAGGTGATATAAACACCCTTTTGTTATAATCTTTTGTGCCTTAAGATTGGAAATAAACCATCCTCTAGGAATCACAACATTCCCTTTCCACTCAAAGATTGGCTCTCCCGGGAAATAGAATCGAGCAATCTTAGCTCGACAATCAACTGTAGCGTAACAAGAGGATAGCCAGTCCGCGCCCATAATGACATCAAAATCAACCATGTCCAGCTCTATCAAGTTAGCCAATGTATCATGGCCACATACTATTATGAGGCACCAATAGTAGATCCTTTTAGCTTTAATAGAGTCTCCTACTAGAGACTATACTGCAAATGGCTCATGTAATAACTCTGGCTCTATTTCGAACTTCTTAGCAACAAATGGAGTAACATATTACAAGGTCACCCCTAGATCTATCAATGCATAAACATCATAAGAGAAGATGGATAAGGCACATGTAACCACATCTGGGGAAGCCTCTGAATCCTATCGGCCTGCTAATGCATACATTCGACTTGGGCCAGCTCCCAAACCTGAACCTCTACCTCTACCCCTACATGTAACTATGTATGTCTGTGCCTAGAGATCATGAGATAAACGTGGTGCTGAAAAAGAGGATGCTCCTATGGAGCCTATGGATGGTGATCTATCACACTTTTCCTCTGGTCTAAATCTAGGACAATATCGTATCTTGGGACTTTTGACTCCACACCCATAACAAGCGGTAGAGACATATAAGCACTCTCCAAATGAGAACAGCCATATTGTCTTCAAGTAGGTCAAGGTGGTGATCCCCAACTAGTATTTCTCTGATAGTGGGGGCCTGGTGCCCTAGAAGTCTGACTCTGATCCTGCTTGGACCTTGATCACTGAGCTGGAGCACTAGTTGTGAAGTGGGATGCCAACTATGCCTTCCTAGGTTGTCCACTTCATGAGAAAGCCCTATCACTTCTGTGATACCTTCCAGCTGCCCTGGCCCTCTTACTCTGCTCTCTTTCTGATCTGTCTGCCCTGCGGTCATAGATGCACTCCTCTGTCTGCTGTGCATATGTCATTAGTCTAGCAATATCCATATCATTATTAAGTGAAACAACTGCATAAGTGTCAATAAAATGATCTTTGAGGCCACCCACAAAGTAATGCATCCTTGCCCTCTCGGTGTTGACCATCTCAGTAAATCGCATGCTATACTCTTTGACACTGAGGTTATTCTGTCGTAAGGATAGAAACTCATCCACCCTTGCTTTCTTGAGCTCTAAAGGTAAAAAGTGATCCATAAAGGCCCTCGAGAATTCTTCCCAAACTGCTGGAAGGCGTTTGGGCCCCTGAAATCGACCCACATCTCATGCCAGGCGATGGCGACATATTTTAGCTAATAGGAGGCCGATTCAATAGCCTCAGTCTCAGATATATGCATAACCCTGAAGATTGTATTGATCTCATCTATAAACTATTGAGGGTCCTATTTCACACTAGATCCTGTAAACACAGGGGAATTTATCCTGAGGAAATCACGAACTTTGGATTCGGTAGTATCTCCCTAAATAGTGTTACGTGCAACAACATTCTGTACTTGGACCTGAGTAGTTACTAACTGGGTGAGAAACTGTATTGCTCCTCTAAGATCCTGCTCTTAGGCTCCTGGTGGTGGTACAGGTAGTATACAAACTACTGTCTATGCTACTGAAAGTGTAGGAACTCTAGAATGCCTTTCTGTTCTAGGCACCTGAGAACTATGAAGTGTAGGACTTGGCAAGCCCTCCTGAGCCCTGGTCTGATCCGCTAATAGAGGAGAATGCTCTACAGTGGCTTCCTCTTGAGTAGTGTTGGTACTATGGCCTATATTATCCGTATTTTTAGTAGACATGATCTGTATCACAAATAAGCAGAGTGTGAGTTAGAAGTAACTTTCTATCACTTAGCTCTATTGCACGATCTAGCTTTTAATAGAAGGTAAGATTCTTAAATGCCCATGTAGTCCCATAATTATAAATATGGCATGCAACACATTCATAAGGAAGGTCCTACTAGACACGACTTCTTAGACTCCCTGGGACACTTGAACCTTGTGCTCTGATACCAAGTTTGCCATGCCCCTAGCTAGGAGGGGCGGACATCAAGGAGTTATACGAGCACCTGCTAAACATATATACTAACCTCAAGCTAAAGTTTCAAACTGACAAGCAATAACATGCACATCAACATGTGTTTACATATACAGAAACATAGATAAATGAAGGGCCCACTGGACTAGTTGTATAACTGAAACAAAATAATGTCTAAGAAGCCTTTAATGAGTCTGTAACTGAAAATATGATAACTAGTTGGGACAGGGCTCCGACATACCCAACATATGATATGTACATGAATCCAAAACATGTGACCTAGGCATTTGATAGCTCTTGAGAGAGGTGGAGCTTACCAACTGATCAACAAGAAGCTAGTGGTCTACTGCGGATGTCTTCTAACCTGAGTGCCTGAGCCTGCATTCATAAAAATACAACACCCAAAAATAAAGGGACGTCAGTACATATAAAAAATGTACTGGTATGTAGAGCAGATGAATATCAAGTAAACATGTAAGAATGCTTACTGAATTGAATATTAGAAATAGGAAAATCTGAGCATACACATATAGGGCATGTAATTTGAAACTGAAATTGAAACTGGTACTATCACCAATACAGGGGACCTTATATAACGTCCTATGCTTTACTTAATTGCACATATTTAAAATTCCTAGAATTTGCCTAGGTAACATCTTTACCCTTTTATAAGGCATATCTATTCTTTATGTAATACTAACTGTCAGGAAGTCACAAGATGGCCTACTGTCGGCGATCGGTGACACCTGTTTGGCATATATAGCAAACTATCACAACCATGTGTGAAATCTCATAGTCTGGATAACATGGTCTGTCAAGGTACGCTATCCAGGGCTCCTGTAAGGTCTGCCTGCCTGCCGGCCTGTGTAGTAAGGGGAATCCACGATGGGAAGTTCCAGCTGACTCTATGTGAATTCTATGCACATAATAGCATTGCACATAGTGGCCCTAAAGATATCCACCCTACGCTGCAGAGTAGGCTATAATATCATCTTTCTTGTAAAGGCTCATAGTAGGCAACTTATGAATCATATAACTTGTTATCTGAATATTGATTACCTTCTTTTAGCTGAAGAATCATATATTTATATCATCTATATATTCAAGGCTATTCTGTGGCTAATTACTTCCTCTAAGTTTCATGACATATATGCTCGGTAATTTCTAGGAGTTTCAACTGAAGACACGCATGGTCGTATGAAACATATGACTTCTTTGACTATAAATGAGTACTATAACTCTATAGGTTTAGAAATCCACACGAGAGAGACCTATAATAGCAATAAGCTTTGCTTTCAAACAACATATAATCTATGACGACCTTTATAGGAGGAACATGTGACTCAAGACTCTTTCTCCCTTATGTCGTGTCGTTGATTCCATTCAAACACTCCTTGTCAATGACATAACAACATATGCAATAGTATTAGCAACTAACCAAGAAATATGGGTAGGTCAAAAACATTATAATAGCTTACGAGCGACAAGCTTAGCAAGTAAGATAAATAAATGGTGTATCGCCACACTTCTCTCTTTTCCCCTTATCAACTGAACTATGACAACCTATGAAGTCAATATTAATCCCTCCATCCTTTCCTTACAATATACAACCCATTCCATATCACAAACAAGGTCATAAACTTGACCCCTCGGCTTCCAAACACCACCTCAGGAGTTCTTTATCTAGTAGTGTGTAAATGACCCTTTAAGCTTATAGGTTAAGTTGAGGGCGAATTATAACATTTAAAATAGTGATAGGAGTCCAAATCATAAGCAAAGCTACCAAATCTCCTCAAAATGTGATAAGGACCCACAAAATGGGGACTAAGCTTCCCTTTCTTGCCAAATCTCATCACACCCTTCATGGGTGACACTTTCAGAAAAACCCAATCATCAACTTCAAATTCCAACTCGAATCTGGGCGGTCTTTAACCTCCTCCTAATAAGATGAACCTTCCCCATAGTCTCATGAACCAAATCTGGACCAATCAAAGCTGCCTCACCTACCTTAAACCAACCAATAAGAGATCTACACCTCCGGCCATAAAGTGCCTCATAAGAAGCCATCTGGATGCTAGAGCGAAAGCTGTTGTTGTAGGAAAACTCGATAAGAGGTAAGTGATCATCCCAATTATCTTTGAAATCAATCACCCAAGTTCTCAACATATCCTCAAAAGCCTGAATAGTACGCTCTGCCTGGCCATCCGTCTGATGGTGAAAAGTTGTGCTAAGCTTCACCTGAGTACCAAGACCTCTCTAAAATGATCTCCAAAACTAGGATGTAAACTGAGTACCCCTATCTGAAATGATAGACAAAGGAACACCGTGCAATCTGACTATCTCTCAAATGTAGAGTCTAGCATAATCATCCACTGAATCGGTAGTCTTAACGGCCAAGAAGTGGGATGACTTAGTCATCAAGTGACAATCACCCAAATAGAATCATGTTTCCTTCGATTACGAGGAAACCCAGTGATGAATTATATATTGATAGCTTCCCACTTCTAAGTAGGAAGGTCAATATCCTGAATCCTGCCACCCGATCGTTGATGCTCTACCTTCACTTGCTTATAGTTGGGACACTTAGCCATAAAACCGGCTATGTCCCTCTTCATACAATTACACCAACAGACTTCTCATAGATCACGGTATATCTTGGTGGTACCAGGGTGAATACAATACCTGGAACTGTGAGCCTCTTTGAAAATATGTTGTCTCAACCCATCTACATTTGGCACACACAGTCGGCCATGATAACGAAGTACACCATCTCGATATTGGGAGAAAACTTCAACCCTTTGTTGATGGACTGCACCCTTTAGCTGAAGTAAAATAGGATCACTATCTTGCTTTGGCTTCACTTCAGCCACCAAAGATGATTCGGAACCATTCTGAATAATGACACCACCTTCGGTCGAGTCCATAAGGCAAACTCCCAACCGAGCAAGCCTATGAACCTCCTTAACCAATTCCTTCTTCCCGCCTTCGACTAAGGAAACATTAACCATAGACAATCTACTAAGTGCATATGCCACAATGTTGGCCTTACTCGGATGTTAAATCACACTCCTAAAGTCTCCATAAATCTCATGTCGTAATCCTTAAGAAGCTAAAGCCATCTCCTTTGACAAAGATTCAATTCCTTCTTAGTGAACACATACTAAAGACTCTTATGATCGGTGAATACATCCACGTGAACACCATACAAGTAGTGTCTCCAAATCTTCAAGGCAAAGACCACGGCTGCTAACTTAAGATATGAGTAGGGTAGTTCTTCTCATTAGTCTTAAGCTGTCTCAAAGCATAAGAAATCACTTTACCACACTGCATCAACACACAACCCAAACCAATCCTAGAAGCATCACAATACACAACAAAGTTATCTAGGCCCTTGGGTAGAGCCAACACTGGAGTTATGATCAACCTAGTCTTCAATTCCTGGAAGTTCTTCTCACAAAGGTCAGACCAATGAAACTTAACCTTCTTCTGAGTCAATCAAGTCAAAGGGGCAGCAATAGAAAAAACCCCTCCACAAATCTAATGTAGTAACCGGCCAAACCCAAAAAGCTCCTAATATCATACGGGGAAGTGTGTCTAGGCCAGTTCTTTACTGCCTCGATCTTTTGAGAATCGACTCGAATACCATCTTTAGTCACAATATGACCCAGAAAAGTAACAGACTCGTCCAAAACTCACACTTTCTAAACTTAGCAAACAAATGTCGATCCTTAAGAGCTTGTAACACAACTCTAAAATGGTCTGCATGCTCCTCATCACTCCAAGGGTAGTTAAGGATATCATCAATGGAAACAATCACAAACATATCCAAATACTGTTTGAACATGCATTTCATCAAATCCATAAAAGATGCAGGAGCATTCGTTAGACCAAATGATATAACCACAAATTCATAATGGCCATACCAAGTTCTGAAGGCTATCTTTTGAATATCACACTCTCAAACACGAAGATGATGATAATTGGACCTAAGGTAGATCTTGGAAAAAAACTAGCACCTTGAAGCTGATCGAATAAGTCATCAATCCTAGGAATGGGATACTTATTCTTGATTGTGACCTTGTTCAACTGACGATAGTCAATACACATTCTGAGGGAACCATCTTTCTTTCGCACAAACAAAACCAGGGCACCCCATGGAGAAATTCTAGTCCTGATGAAACCCTTATCAAGAAGATCCTTCAACTGATCAATTAACTCTTTAAGTTCCGTGGGAGCCATTCTATAAGGAGGAATAGAGATAGGATTCATATTTGGAAGAAGATCTATTACAAAGTCGATCTCCCATTTGGGAGGGACTTCGGGCAAATCTTCGGGAAACATTTCTAGGAACTCATTTACAACAGGAACAGACTGAAAAGATGGGGTTTTGGACTCCGTGTCCATAACCCAAACTATATGATAAACATAACCCTTTGAAATCATCTTCCTAGCCTTAAGATAAGATATGAAACGACCTTTCAAGGATGGGGGACTACCATGCTGCTCTAAGAAAGGTTCATTTGGAAACTTGAAACTGACAACCCGAGTACGACAATCAACCGAAGCATAAAAAGCATACAACTAATCCATACCAAGAATAACATCAAAATCTTTCATCTCTAACTCTACTAAATCCGTTGAAGTAACTCTATGAAGGACTGACATAGGGTAGTTTTGGTAGTTTCTTTTGGCTAGGACTAACTCACCAATAGGAGTAGACATACAAAAGGGTTCTAAAAGTGATTCAAGACAAACTTTTAATTTGCATGCTACCTAAGGGGTCACAAAAGATAGGGATTCACCGGGGTCCAACAAAGGTTACACATCAACAGAGAAGACTTTCAACATACCAGTGACAATGTCTGGAGAACTCTCCTGGTATTTATGAGAGGACATGGCATAAAGGCAGTTCTGGCACTGGCCACTGAAACTAGAAGTTGTGCCCTGCTGGGCTGGTCAACCTCCTGGGGCTGCTGGAGCATACTGAGCCCTACTACCTCCCTGCCCCTTCTTACCCGCAGGGCAACTCTAATCATGTGTCCAGCCTGTCCACACCCAAAACGTGCACCCGTGCCCAAACGACACTTTCCCGGGTGATTCTTTCCACACTTGCTGCCAATAGGGTGGGAAGATCCCTTAACAACACTCCTCTAAGACTGTGAATAAGAACCAGATCCTCTACCAGTCTGATCATGATGAGGCCTCGGGGCCTGGGTAGGACAACTAGCAGAAGAATGAATGGGTCCTGATGACTTTTTCTAAAATGAGGAGCGATGTCTACCACCGGACCTCTGATGGCCAAAACCTGAACCCTTGGATATAACTCTCTTGTTCTCCCTAGACATCTCCATAAGCTTGTCCCTCTTGATCTTGTGAGCATGGGTCATGTTTCTGGAAATATTCATATCACTCAACATCATAGCGGACCTACACTCCTTCTTTACCATATCTGAAACCCCATAGATAATCTTACTCATCTGATCATACGGGTCTTCTACCATAGAGGGGGCATACCTAGACAGCTGAGTGAACTTAAACTGTACTCCTGGACTAACATCGATCCCTGCCTCAAGTTCACAAATTCCTTGGTCTTAGCTTTCCTCAACTCTTGGGGAAAGAACCGATCGAGGAAAGCCCTCTCGAAATACTCCCAAGTCATAAGGACCACATCCCTATCCCTAGATTCCTTCCATTGTGTGAACCATATATGAGCGACATCCTTGAGTTGATAGGATGCTAGCTCGACCCTATTAACACCAGCCACTTGCATCACATCAAAGACTTTCTATACTTTATCAATAAAATTTAGTGGATCCTCATTCACTTTTGAACCCCAGAACTCCGGTGGGTTCATAAGGATAAAATCATGAACTCAGGCTGCTACCCCACCTTGAGGGTGGACGGGGATAAGAGCGAGCTGGTTGGCCTGAGCGGCCATTGTAACACTCTAAAATTCTAAGTTAAGACCCGAACCTCTTTTTATAGGTATCACGATCATTTCCCTAGTATGGTGACTGCTTTGGATGTGAATCATGTTCATAAGAAACTTCTATCAATAAGTGAAGTTGAAAGCACCCCAACCAAAGAAGTTTTCATGTAAGACTTAACTAGGGTCAACTTCAAACGATCATAAATACTAGAATATTAAGAGTTAGGTGGCCCAGTACCCACTAAATTAAAGTCCTTTTAGTTTACTTTCCAATTCCACTAACCTCATAATAATCTTATTCCGAAGTAAAAAGTTATGTCTAATTTACTGCAGAACTACCAGTGACTACGGACGGGATGATGAACCATGGTCCTGAACCATGGTCTGTGCTGTAACTCATGAAAACAGATATGTAACTTGGAATTTTCACCTCCAAAATGACGGGTTAGTTCACGACCCATAGACCAAAACCATGGTCCATAGTATAACCCGTGGTTTGTTAATATTCAGCCTTCCTTCCAGGTTTCCTTGGGCCACCACGAGTCACACCATGAACCATCGTTCAGAACCACAGTCCGTCCTGTGGACTCATGGAATTAGATAATCAGAGGCCCTTAGCCCTTGTTCCAGAAACCACGAGTCAGACTATGGACTGTACTTTAGAACCACGGTCCGTCCTTTGACTCGTAGAATCCTCAGACCAGAAGACCCTAAGCTAGAGGCCCAGGAACCATGAGCCGTACGACGAACCGTCATTCAAAATCGTAAACCATCATGTGGAGTCATCGTTTCCTCAGATCAGAGAACCCCCCAAGACTCATGGACAAAACCACAACTTAGTTGACAGTCCATCATCCAGGACAATGGTCCGTCAATCAAGTCGTGGTACCTGAGTCGTAATTTTTAGCAACTTTCTTTTAAACTTCCCAGGGGTATTTCAGACCTTTCCTTCTTCTTTTAGCCCCCACTATAAATAGTTTTAGGCTTATTTTATTAGGTCAAATTCCTCCAGACTATCAGTTTTCCTCATTCTCTCTCTTAAGTCATAAAAGAAAAGAAAGAAGAGCGTTCTCTCAGGCCTAGGGTTGTTCTCCAAAGCTTCAAACCTCAGTTTCAGTTCAAGAATCTTCTTCCACCAGGTATGTGGGTATTCAGTGAGGGTTTAGTTTACCCTTATGCCCAAAACATCAATCTTCTATTTAAATTTCATGATGTTAGAGACTAGGGTTCTTACCCAATCATGCTAAATCTTACAAAACTCAGTCCTTATAATTTCTACATGACTAATATCTTCTTTTAGAAGATTTCTACCATGCTTTCAGTGACTTGCATGAGCCTTTACAAGAACTTTAAGAAATCAAGAATTTAGCCTGAAATTATAGTATTTCCATGAGAATTTGTTTTCTTCAGAATTTAACCTAGAATACTAGCATTCAATTTTAAGCATGAAATTAGCCAGTTTTTAGCTTATAGCTTTTTCTTTAAACTTAACCTGATTTAGCTTTTCCTTCAGAATTCAGTTCCGCTTGTCAGCATTCACTCTAAATAATTTTAAGTTTCCTCGTGATGATTTCACTATGGGTTTTTCTTCCAGACAAGTATTCATAATTCCATGAGAATTGGTTTTCTTCAGAATTTAACCTAGAATACTAGCATTCAATTTTAAGCATGAAATTAGCCAGTTTTTAGCTTATAGCTTTTTCTTTAAACTTAACCTAATTTAGCTTTTCCTTCAGAATTCAGTTCCGCTTGTCAGCATTCAGTCTAAATAATTTTAAGTTTCCTCACGATGATTTCACTATGGGTTTTGCTTCCATACAAGTATTCATAATTCCCAATCACTTCAGTCCAGTTGTTTTAAGTACAAAAGAACTATGCATGGTTTAGAAGGATTTGGCCTACCTTCAGTACGATCTACAAAATATGTTTTAAATATGAACAGTTTTGACATTCAGATATGTTACATTATACAAACCATTCTCATGCGTTATTAGTTTGGTACTCAGTCAAGCAAAATTACATGATTAGAATGCTTCAGTCTCAGCAATAGTTAGCATTCTCAGATTATATTAGTATTTTAAGCTATCAAGTATTTCAGTTGCATTCATAACTTTATATTCAGTTGGGAGTAGACTTAGCACCGAGCGGATAAAGGGATGAATGCTCACCCATCAGTTTAGGCTGAGACCTTTAGTAGCAGTCCCTAAGTCCTAGAGCTACGGTGCCACCATGGTTTCTTAAGTGGTCACCCGTCAGATTAGGCTTGACATCTTTGTCCCTTGTGGACATCTGTTTAGTGGATCCATGTCAGATTTGTTTGTACCCTTGGAAAGGTATGAACATCCTTCTAACTAAGGTTACGGGTTAGCCTCACAATTAGGTAAGCTTAGGGTATGTCGGTTAATAATAGCTCCCACTGTACATATTAATTATTGCATGACCTTGTATTCAGTTATCCAGATCAGTTCAGTACTATACAGTTTCATGTTTATATACTTGGTCATTGCATCAACTTATACCTTTCAGGTAGCATTCAGTATACTATATCAGTACTTACAACATGCTCAGTAGAAGAAATCCCTCTAACGATTTTACTCTAAACATGACTTTTAGCATGACTCATGACTTTCAGCTCAGTTCCACTAGTTCAGGATTTACAGATATATTTTATCCTCTCAGTCTATGGATCCCAAAATAACAAGTTTACTTATCTTTAAACATCATGATCTCACAGTCATAGTCAAACAACATAATTTACATTCTCTTCAGTAAAAGAATCTATATTATGTAGCTTTTACTTATGCACTTTAGATATTATACATAGTCAAGTTTTTAGCCATTCTTTTAGTATACATGTATCTTCCCATGATTTACAGTAATTGCATATCTCACATGCTTAGTACATTCAAAGTACTAACCGCATACCTTCCTTGTGCTGCATCATTTTATGATATAGGTTCCAGGGCTAGCTCCCAGGATCATGGTCAGATAGCTCGCAACTTCTAGCCAGCAAAGAACGAGTTATTCTTTTCTTGGAACTCCAGTCAGTTAGTAGTTATAGCAGTAATTTCAGTTGTTGTACATTGATTAAAGATAGTTGGGAGTCATGTCTCAGCTAACCATAGTCAATGTTAGTAGAGGCTTCATTTGCATTTGACTTCTCAAACCTCACCTTGAGTGGCTAGATCACGCTAAGTGTAAGTCAAGGTCGATCAGTATACCTTCATTTGTGATGCCCATGCTCCCACTCTATTCCTTAAGTGATCTTGGTTTATGTTGCCATAATGGTTAGTGAAGAAAGCCAAATAGTAGACTAGATAGGGAGTACTAGATTTTCCTCTTCTTGGTGTCCCTTTGTAAATGTTTTTATAGTTACAATTTCTAGATATCCTAGGGAAGAGGATAGGAGCCTCAGATAGTGCCAGCTCTAAACAAGCCATAAGATGATCATATGACTTGGCTTGAATATCATGGTGAAATACATGTGAGCCTTTGCCTTGTGATAATAGTAACCCATTGATTAGAACTCAAGGTTAGTCGAATTTCATGATAAGAAGGAATACCATTCTTGGGAGATGACTCTAGATGAAAAAGATTTAGTCTAGATAGGCTTGAAAATGTTGAAATAATATAGTTAGGCTCAGACCTCAGTATCTATATGTCCATTGGTGGGAATTTTAGTTGCAAACGGTAAGCGTGGTATTCAGAGAAGTTGGTATAGTTATAAAGGGTGTTCCTATGCTTAAAAGCTATCAATTGTATTGTTAAGGCAAGAAATAGTCCTATTCTTAATCCCTGCCCAGGATGCTCATACCTTATGTCCAGTAGCTTGAGATAAGATAGTAGACTCCTCTTATAAGACCAGTTCAGACCTGCCAGTAATTATTCCTAAGGCCAGAATCCCTACGCTCAGTTCAGTCCATGCTAGTAAGTTCAGTTTAGAAGAGAATAGTTTTCTCGCATAAGTTATTCCTCTCAGTCTTATGTACCTTTCAGCTAACTATTATTTCTAAAAATGCATTTGTTCTTTATGAATTTCAGCAAAGTCCCTACTCTCATTCTAGACCAGTTATCATGCTGGACATTCAGTTTCATGTCCTATTAGTGTTCTTATGCTCTCAGTATGCAAACATGCCTCACAACCCAGCTCAATTCATATTTCAGTCAAAATTCAATTGCGATGTCAGTACTTCAGCTTTAAGAACTCAGTTGGTAGGATTGCAGATCTTTCCCCATAACCTCAACCTGGTTAGTCTTCATTCGAGCACGAATGATCCCTAGGGGGAGATATTGTAACACCTCAAAATTCTAAGCTAAGACCCAAACTGCTTTCCATAGGTGTCATGATCATTTTTCTAGTGTGGTGAATGCTTTATATGTGAATCATGTTCATAAGAAACTCCTATCAACAAGTTAAGTTGAAATCACCCCAACCAAAGAAGTTTTCATGTAAGACTTAACTAGAGTCAAGTTTAAATGATTATAACTACTAGAATATATATGGTTAGGTGTCCTAGTACCCAGCAAATTAAAGGCCTTTGAGTCTTCTTTACAACGCCACTAACCGCGCATTAATCTGAGTAGAGAGTAAAAAGTTATGTTTATTTTACTACAGCACTGCTAGTGACTACGGATGGGATGACGAACCGTGATACTGAACCATGGTCCATGCTGTAACTCGTGAAAACAAAATCTGCAACTTGGAAATTTCTCCTCCAAAATGACGGGTTGGTTCACGACCCATAGACCAAAACCACGGTCCATAGTATGACCCATGGTTTGTTAATTTTCAGCCTTACATCCTGATTTCCTCAGGAAACCAAAAGTCACATGATGAACCGTCGTTTAGAACCATAGTCCGTCCTGTGGACTCATGGAATTAGAACATCAGAGTCCCTTAGCCATTGTCCCAGAAACCATGACTCAGACTATGGACCATACTTCAAAACCACAGTCCATCCTTTGACTCATGGAATCCTCAGACTAGAGGACCCTCAGCTAGAGCCCCAAGAACCATGAGCCACACGATGAACTGTCATTCAGAACCACAGTCCATCCTTTGGAGTCGTGGTTACCTCGGATCAGAGAACCCCCCAAGACTCATGGAAAAAACCATGACTCAGCTGACGGTTCATCGTCCAGGACTACGGTCCATCAACCAAGTCCTGGTACCTAAGTCACGATTTTCAGCAGCTTTCTTTTAAAATTCCCAAGGGTATTTCAAACCATTCCTATTTTTTTAGCCCCGACTATAAATAGTTTCAGGATTATTTTATTAAGTCAAATACCTCCAGACTATCATTTTCCCTCATTCTCTCTCTCAAGTAAGAAAAGAAAAGAAAGAAGAGCGTTCTCTCAGGCCTAGGGTTCTTCTCCAAAGCTTCAAACCTCAGTTTCAGTTCAGGAATATTCTTCCACCAGGTATGTGGGTATTCGGTAAGGGTTTAATTCACCCTTATGCCCAAAACCTTAGTCTTCTATTTCAAATTTCATGATGTTAGAGACTAGGGTTGTTACCCAATCATACTAAATCTTACAGAACACAGTTCTTATGATTTGTACATGACTTATATCTTATTTTAGAAGATTTGTACCATGCTTTCAGTGACTTGCATGAGCCTTTACAAGAACTTTAAGAAATCAAGAATTTAGCCTAAAATTATAGTATTTTCATGATAATTGGTTTTCTTCAGAATTTAACCTAGATTACTAACATTAAATTTTAAGCATGAAATTAGCCAGTTTTTAGTTTACAGGTTTTCTTTAAACTTCTCCTGATTTAGCTTTTCCTTCATAATTCTATTCAGCTTGTCAGCATTCAGTCTAAACAAGTTTAAGTTTCCTCACGATGATTTCACAATGGGTTTTGGTTCCAGACAAGTATTCATGATTCCCAATCTCTTCAGCCCAGTTGTTTTAAGTACAAAAGAACTATGCATGGTTTAGCATGCTTCGGCCTACCTTCTGTATGATCTATAAAATATGTTTTAAATATGAACAGTTTTGACATTCAGATATGTCACATGATATAAACCATTCAGATGCATTATTAGTTAGGTACTCAGTCAGGCAGAATTACATGATTAGAATGCTTCAGTCTCAACAATAGTTGGCATTCTCCAATTATATTAGTATTTTGAGCTATACAGTACTTAAATTGCATTCATAGCTTTATATTCAGTTGGGAGTAGACTTAGCACCGAGTGGACAAAGGGATAAAGTCTCACTCATCAGTTTAGGCTGAGACCTTTAGTAGCAGTCCCTAAGTCCCAGCGCTACGGTGCCACCGTAGGTTCTAAAGGGGTCACCCGTCAGATTAGGCTTGACACCCTTGTCCCTTGTGGACATCAGTTTAGTGGATCCACGTTAGATTTATTTGTAGCCTTTGTAAGGTATGAACACCCTTCTATCCAGGGTTATATGTTAGCCTCACAATTAGCTTATCTTAGGTTATGTCGGTTAATAATAGCTCCCACAGTTCATATTAAATATTGCATGACCTTGTATTCAGTTATCCAGATCAGTTTAGTACTATACAGTTTCATGTTTATATACTTGGTTATTGCATCAACTTATACCTTTCATCTTGCATTCAGTATACTATATCAGTACTTACAGCATGCTCAGTAGAAGAAACTCATCTAAGGATTTTACTCTAAACATGACTTTTAGCATGACTCATGACTTTCATCTCAGTTGCACTAGTCCATTATTTACATATATGCTTCATCCTTTAAGTCTATGGATCCCCAAATAACAGGTTTACTTATCTTTAAATATCATGATCTCACAGTCACAGTCCATCAACATGATTTACGTTATGTTCAGTAAAAGAGTTTATATTATACAGCTTTGACTTATGCACTTCAGATATTATACATAGTTCAATTTTTAGCCATGCTTTCAGTATACATGTATCTTCCCATGATTTACAGTAAGTGCATATCTCACATGCTTAGTACATTCAAAGTACTAACTGTATACCTTCCTTGTGATGCATCATTTTATGATATAGGTTCCACTGCTAGCTCCCAGGATCATGGTCAGACATATCACAGCTTCCAGCCAGCAAGGAACGAGTTCTTTTTTTCTGGGAACTCCTCTCATTTAGTAGTTATAGCAGTTATTTCAGTTGTTGTATATTGATTAAAGATAGTTGGGAGTCATGTCCCAGCTAACCATAGTGAATGTTAGTAGAGGCTTCATTGATAGTCAGTCAGTCAGTCACTCAGTTGTATCAGTTTTCAAATTCTATTGTATATCATTTTATAATAGTTCAGTTTGTTATAATATTTTCAAAAGAGCTTAGTATATTTTAGCTTCCACATTTGCTTTCAGTGTTTATATCAGCAGTATGCCAGGCCATAGGTTAGCTTAGGGTCACTTGTGACTCTAAGCACCGTATTGCGTCCAGGGTATAGACTCGAGGCATGAAAAACTTAGTATCAGAGCACAGAGTTCAAGTGTCCTAGGGTGTTTATGAAGCCGTGTCTAGTATAGTTATGTGGAATGGTACGGAGACATCTGTACCTTTCTTTAAGGAGTTATAGGGCATTTAGGAAATGTTTCCCTTCTTTCATACTCCAGATCATATAGTAGAACTGTTTCCTCAGAAACTTATGAAAATTTATGTGTTGATCTAATTCCTCTAATCATGCCTCATCCTCGAGGTAGTGGAGACAGTAAAGTTCAGATTTAAATTAGTAACATTCTCTCAGATAGAGCCATCAGAAAGTTAACAGACTGCATAAGGGCTTGAGAGAAGCCCACTAGTGCATTAAAGTCTAGGAATCCAAAAGCATGTATTCTTTTCCACTCGTGCAATTGAGCCTATAGTAGAACGTGCTCTCAGACCCTTGATGTGCCGGTATTCTACGAAACATTTGACGCCTTTAACTAAGAATACTCGCAAGTTTTTAGGAAACTTTTGTGTTTTTCTGATGTTTTTATGTTGTATTTGTAGGAAATGGAGACAAAGATAGAAAGGAAGTAAAAAATACTCAAAGCTAAGTAACACTGGTTAGGCTTGACGGAGGGCCTGACGGCTCATCACACGAGTGACTGACCGTCAGGGGAGCCACCAAACCTGGCAGCAGCTAAAAGAGGCAATGGATAGTGGCAACGATTGGCGTGACGGGCCGTCACACCCATGACTGACCGTCAGCCAAGCCATCAAACTAAGGCTAATGGAGATCATGCACTGGATAGTAGCGACGGTTGGCGTGACGGTCTATCACACCTGTGACTGACCGTCAGCCAAGCCATCAAACTAAAACTAATGGAGATCATGCACTGGATAGTGGCGACGGCTTGGAGTGATGGCCAGTCTCATGGTTGACGGTCCATCAGTCGACCCGTCAACGCGAAGCAGGACTCCGAAAATTCTATTTTTGGACTTTATTTCCTAGATTGCTATAAATACCCAGTGTTAGGGTTATTTTATATTATTCATTAACTAATATTTGATAGACGTTTTGAACGAGTTTTGGGAGGAGAAAACACGATACAAACTCATTTTCTTCCTCTTCTTCCATTGTTATTGGGATTTTCACCATTGGTGCTGGGATTCTACGAAGTTCAAAGTAAAGAATAAATTTTCTATTGTAAGAATTCCTTCTTCTCATATGAATACTACTATTTTTTTACTTCGCTTTGCTAGCATGAGTGGCTAAACTCCCCACAACTAGAGTTGTGGGATCCATGGCAAGAGTCACAATGTAGATTCCGGGTAGCATTGGGTTAAGTTTATATGCTGTCACGTGGTTAATCATTCGTTATTTACGTTTTCTAATGGTTGAAAATATTAGAACATACCTAGGTTTGATTTGCTTGAACAAAGAGATTAAAACCGGGAAATTTGATTTACTACGAGGATTCGAGACTACCAACTCTCGTCTTATGATTAATGTTGTAACTAGATTAATCTACTCGATGTTTAGGATAGAAATAAGAACGTTCACCTTTTCAAGTTCGAGAGAATTGAAAAGTAAATTTGTCTATTTAGTGGAGAAACGCTTAGACGATACCATGAATTCAATCACATCGTGATATGCATATAGAAGTAACCCGGTTAAGCTTTGAGTCGAAATTATTACGACGCCATGGTGAACACTTCCCTAGTTTATTCTCATACTGATTAATACTCGTTGAAACTCGCAATTAGTTACTTGCATTCTTCAAATATTGATTACAGAAACCCCCCCCCCCCAAATTTACCGGAAACTATTGATTACTAGTCAACTAATTCACTAACGATTTAATTAGCACCTTATTCTCTGTGGGATCGACCCCAACCTTTGTTGGGTTCTATATTTGACGACGACCGCTTACGCTTCGTAATTGGAGTTGTAATTTGGGCGTATCAAATTTTGGCGTCGTTGCCTGGGAATATAGTTGTTTATTAAGTTCGGTGTGTTTATTTGACTCTTAGTCATATTTCCTGCTTTTACGTTTATTTGTTGTTTTTGTTTGTTACAGGGTACTGAGTTGTGCATGCCAAGTACCCGACGCTCGGGTGAACCAATATTACCCTACGACCCCGAGCTCGCAAGAACGCTAAGGCAAACCATGACTGTACATCAGCAGGAGGCAACAAGGCTCACTGCAGAACAGCAGGCTTAACAGGATCAGCATCACTTGAATGTTGAGGATATAGAGGATGATATTGCATTAGATGGAATTGGTGCTACGGGCACCATTGTTCTTCCTCCACTATCGCCTGGGGCCAAGTTTAACATTACTAGCATAATGCTCCAGCTGTTGAACTTAAACGGACTGTTTCGTGGTGTTGTTGGTGATGATCCAAACCGACACCTGATGAATTTTATGGGTATCTGCAAGTCATTCAAACTGCCTGGAGTAAGTCAGACAACGATCAGACTCAGATTGTTTCCATTGTCTCTGTCTGATGAGGAAGCATTATGGTTGAATGAGCTAACCTCTGACTCTATCACAACCTGGGGAGAGTAGAAAGGAGCTTTCCTAGAAAGGTTCTTTCCTCCCTCTAGGATGTTACAGTTGAGGGACGAAATTAGCAACTTCAGACAACAACCTCATGGGGCTTTACATGAGACTTGGTTGCAGTTCAAGAAGAAGTTAACACAATGCCCGAACCATCAGTTGACCGACAATTTCCTGATGTAGACATTCTACAGGGCACTAAATTTGGCTACCAAGCCGGCACTGGATAATGCAGCAAGTGGAGCGTTTATGGGTCTCACCTTTCTCGATGCCATAGCTATTTTTGACCGGCTCACTAAAACCAACAGGGCCTGGCATACACGGGACACAGAGGTGGCTGCTAGCACTCATGCAGTCGGTATGTCAGCGGAACAGCACATGAAAGAGGAAGAACGGGATCAAGATATGGCCCATCTGAAAATGCAAATGGACCTACTGACAAAACATCTGCTGTCAGGAGACATGGAGAAAGTGAAAGTTGTGGGTTCCCAAGGTAGAGCAGCAGAGTTTGAGTCTTATGAGGAGGCAAACTATTTGGGGGGTTCCCAGGCCAATGGCCAGGGAAACCAAGGTCGGAACTATAAGAAGGACAACTACTATGAAAAAGCTGGCTACAAAGATCATGATCAGGGGAACTGGATGAATAAAACTGATAGAGGTGGGTTGTACGTACCACCTGGTAATCGAGAAAGAACTAGCAATGAGACAGGGACGTCCAAGTTAGAGAATATGATGGCAAAGATATTGTTGAAGGTGGAATCTACTAACTCCGGAGTCAAGGAAATGAAATCTGAATTATCATCAATGAGTCAGTTAGTTAATTATCATTCCACCTCAATAAAGCAGCTAGAGCAACAAATGAGTCAAGTCTCGGCGTCTCTAAATCAAAGGAAAGCTGGGACATTGCCGAGTGACACCATTCAAAACTCGAGAAACAACGGAAATTGTATGGCAATCACCACCAGAAGCGGTAAGACATTATTGGAATCACATCCGGTAATTCAGACTAAGAAAGGTAATGTTGCCGAGGAAGATGAGTTAGTAGATGCTGAAAATATTGTCGATGAGGGTGTGAGAGTTTCTGTTGAAAAACTCGGTGAGGTAGAGGATGCTACTCAAGTGATACGGATAAAAGCAAGGAAGTTGAAAAACTTCCAACTATGATGCCTCGGCCACCGCCTCCGTTCCCACAACGGTTGAAGAAGAAAGTGGAAGATAGCAAGTTCCTAAATTTCATGACCATGCTCAAGCAGATATCAGTGAACATCCCTCTAGTGGATGCGCTTGAACAAATGCCCTGTTATGCCAAGTTCATGAAGGACTTGATCTCAAAGAAGAGGTCGGTAAGTTTTGAACCGGAAGATAACCTCCACCATTGTAGCGCCATTTCATCAAGGTCGCTAGTCCAAAAGAAAGAAGACCCGGGTGCGTTCACTATTCCGTGCACCATAGGGGAGTTTAACTTTGCAAAAGCTCTTTGTGACTTGGGGGCTAGCATAAACTTGATGCCGTTATCCATCTACGACAGTTGGGCTTAGGAGCTCCCAAACCAATAACTATGAGACTGTTGATGGCTGATAGATCGGTTAAACGCCCGGTGGGTATTTTGTATGATGTGCTTGTGAAGGTGGGGAAGTTTATATTTCCGACAGACTTCGTGATTTTGGACTGCGAAGTGGACTTTGAAGTCCCTATTATTTTGGGATGACCCTTCTTGGCAACCAAAAGAGTATTAGTAGATATGGAGAGCAACAAGTTGACTTTCATGTTGAACGATGAAGTAGTGAAGTTTAATGTGTGCAAGTCAAGGAGGCAACCGAGGGACATGAATGTCGTCTCGGTTATTGATGTTATTGTCGAATCTGATGTGATTGTTTCTGTTGAAGAGAGACTTGTTGTAGAGACGTTGGCAGTAGTCATGATGAACTTCGATGATGATGACATCGAAGATTATGAAGAAATTGTAAATGCTGTGGTTGGAATGGGGTCATATTGTTACACCCCAAAGAAATTAGATTTTGACTTAAAGAACAGACCGACACCTCCTGTAAAGCCTTCTATTGAGGAAGCGCCGATATTAGAGTTGAAAGAGTTGCCAGGCCATCTGAAGTATGCATTTTTAGGTGACAAAGATACCTTACCTGTAGACATTGCGATAGACCTTGTGCAATCTCAAGTTAAAGCTTTACTATCCACACTGAGGAGACACAAGAGAGCAATTGGCTGGACCATTGCGGATATTATTGGCATCCCACCAGGTATTTGTACTCATAAAATATAGTTAGAAGAAAATTGCACTCCCACCACTGAGCACCAGAGGAGACTGAATCCGCCAATGCAAGATGTGGTGAAGAAAGAGATCATCAAATGGCTCGATGCTGGAGTGGTTTACCCAATTTCTGATAGCAAATAGGTAAGCCCAGTGCAATGTCTTCCTAAGAAGGGAGGAATGACTGTGGTAGCAAATGACAAAAATGAGCTGATTCCATTAAGACCTGTCACGGGGTGGCGAGTCTGTATGGATTACCGGAAGCTAAACTCCTGGACTCTCCGTGATCATTTCCCCATGCCCTTTATGGATCAGATGCTGGATAGATTAGCTGGCAGGGGTTAGTACTGCTTTTTAGATGGATATTCAGGGTACAACCAAATATCTATTGCCTCGGAAGATCAGGAGAAAACCACTTTCACCTGTCCTTACGGTACGTTTGCTTTTAGACGCATGCCCTTTGGTCTTTGCAATGCTCCTGCAACTTTCCAAAGATGCATGATGTCTATCTTTTCTGATATGGTGGAGAACACATTGGAAGTCTTCATGAATGACTTTTTGGTAGTGGGTGATGCATTTGATGATTGCTTGACTAATCTGGGTCAAGTATTGCCAAGGTGTGAAGAGTCAAACCTCATGCTGAATTGGGAGAAATGCCATTTCATGGTGAAGAAAGGCATTGTACTAGGGCAGAAAATATCTATGAGAGGTCTAGAGTTGGATAGATCCAAGATAGAAGTCATCGAGAAACTACCTCCACCCATTTCAGTAAAGGGTGTGAGGAGCTTTCTTGGTCATGCTGGTTTCTACCGAAGATTCATTAAAGATTTCTTTAAGGTTGCTACCCTCTTGTGCAGGTTGCTTGAAAAGGAGACTAAGTTTGTATTTGACGCTGAGTGTTTGGGAGCGTTTGAGTGCCTGAAAGAAAAGTTAGTGGATGCTCCTATTATAATTGCCCCGGATTGGTCCAAACCATTCGAAGTAATGTGCGATGCGAGTGGTGTTGCACTTGGAGCTGTTCTGGGATAGAAGCGAGACAAACTTTTTCACCCTATTTATTATGCTAGTAAAGCATTGGATGGGGCGCAAAAGAAATACACAGTGACAGAACAGGAGCTGCTGGCTATTGTATATGCTTTTGAGAAATTCAGAGCGTACTTACTTGGTACAAAAGTGGTGGTGCACACAGATCATGCATCCTTGAGGTATTTAATAACCAAAAAGGATGCAAAACCTCGACTAATCCGATGGGTGCTATTGTTGCAGGAATTTGACTTTGAAGTCAAAGATCGGAAAGAGTGTGAAAACCAGGTAGCGGATCATCTGTCCATGCTTGAGAGGGAAGAAAATGTAGTAGATGAACCAGAGATTGATGATGCATTCCTGGATGAGTAGGTAATGGCCGCATCACTTGATATGGTGCCTTGGTACGCTGATTTCGCAAATTATGTGGTGAGTGACATGATCCCGAAAGAGCTGAACTTCCACCAGAAAAAGAAATTTCTCCATGATGCAAGTAAGTTTTTCTGGGATGAGCCGTATTTATTCCGGTTGTGTGCTGACAACATAGTGAGGAGATGTGTACCGAAAGTGGAAATGACAAGCATCTTGTAAGCTTGTCACTCATCCCCAGTTGGAGGACATCATGCGGGTAATCGAACCGCCTGAAAAATCTTACAGTGTGGTTATTATTGGCCGACAATCCAGAAATATTCATATGAATTTTCCAAGTTCTGTGATCAATGCCAACGAAGAGGAGCAATCTCTCGCCGACAAGAGTTGCCCATGTCCACTATTTTGGAGGTTGAGTTGTTCGACGTATGTGGAATAGATTTCATGGGTCCTTTTGACAGCTCTTATAGGAACCATTACATCTTGGTAGCGGTGGATTATGTTTCAAAGTGGGTAGAGGCAGTTGCTTTGGCCAATAACGAAGGGAGAAGTGTGGTGGTTTTTCTAAAAAGAAACATCTTTGCTCGGTTTGGCACCCCTCGCACAATCATAAGTGATGGAGGTTCATATTTTTTCAATAAGGTGTTCCGGGCTGCTCTAGCAAAATATGGGGTGAAGCAACACAAGGTAGCCACACTTTATCACCCCCAAACCAGTGGGTAAGTCGAAGTGTCGAACCGTGAAATTAAAGAGATATTGGCAAAGTCTATTAATGTGAACCAGCGAGATTGGGCAAGAAAGCTGGATGACGTACTTTGGGCATACCGAACAGCGTTTAAAACGCCAATAGGTATGTCTCCTTACCAATTTGTTTTTGGTAAAGCTTGTCATTTGCCCATGGAACTTGAGCACAAAGCCCTTTGGGCGCTCAAAAAGTTAAATCTCAGTTGGAAAGATGCAGCGGAACTAAGGTTGGAACAATTGAATGAGATGGACGAGTTCCGATTGCGAGCATATGAGAGATCCACTCTCTACAAGGAACGAATGAAGCTATACCATGACAGAAAAATTGAGAAAAGGGAGTTCAAAGTTGGGGACTTGGTATTGTTGTTCAACTGCAGGTTCATATTATTTCCCGAAAAACTCAAATCCAAATGGTCCGGACCATTCAAAGTACACCAAGTGTTTCCATCCGGTGTGGTTGAACTCGAAAATAACGATGGTGAGTTGTTCAAAGCTAATGGGCAGAGGGTAAAGCAATATCTGGGCCTCCCAGAGGAGGTACATGTTTAGTCTCTGGTGTGTCTTGATGAAGTTTGAGTAATAAAGACACCTGCGTCGTTCCGCGATGTTAAATCAGGCGTTGTATGGGAGGCAACCCATGAATTGTTGTTGTATTATGATCTTAGAAAAATTTGATTTGTTAAAATTGGTTAATTTGTGCGTTGACTGTGCAGGTACAAAAAGATGGAAGTAATAGTAGGTTCTGTCTACGGGTGACGGTTCCTGTTGGAGGGTCGTCAACTGAGTGACAGACCGTCACACAAACCGTCACAATCGGACAAATATTTATACGCACTGTTAAATGGTGATGGTTAAACTGACGGACCGTCAAAGCTTTGGTGGACCGTCAGTCCAGGCCGTCACCAAGGCACTCACAAGGGATCACTATTTATGAAAGACGCAGTAAGTGAAGGGCCGCCAGGTTGTTGACGGACCGTCACTTGGGCCACCACATCAGGTAAGTATTAAACTTTTGGTGCCCCGACCCAAAACCAACCCGACCCGCTGCTCACCTAAACCCGCCTAAATATATTGAAATCACCTTCATCATCTTCCCACTCATATTCTACTTTAAAGCTCCAACCCTCCATTAAAATCAAGATCCTCTTTTCCCCAAGCAAATCCCATATCCCCATCGTCCCTTGTTCACCAGTCGCCCAAAACGCAAGAACCAAATTTCCCGTCAAAGAATAGGGTTGTCCATCGGTTCTGTAAATCCAAAAGGAATAGAAGTTTTTGTTTTCTCTCACTAACAAAATCAAGGTATGATTCTAAACTCTTCCTCGTTGGAATTAGTGAGTAACATTATGACAAAATATCGGAGGAAATTGTTGGGTTTGTATATTTGTGAAATTGTGATAATATAAATGTTGTTGGGTATGAGTGGTGTTGTTGTTTGGAATCATAAATTTGACATGGGTGAAGTCTTGAGTAACCCATGGGATTAAATACATGATGGGTGGTGACTTTGTGAAACCAAATCCCACAAAGAATGGGAAAACCCCGAAGAGAGCACAAGGTGTTCGAGGAAATGCCTCAAAGAAAGTAAATCACGTTGTCTCAACCTGACGGTTGGCATGACAGCCCGTCACACCTATGACTGCCCGTCAGCCAAACCATCAACAATAAATAGTTCATTATCTTAGAGTGACGGCCGGGGTGACGGTCTGTCACCCATGTGACTGACCGTCACCCAAACCATCACTCTGAGACAGTGGCAATAGTTGAATGTTTTCCTGTTCTCATATGTTTGAACTTGTTCACGTGCAGGTACATGGCCCCCAAACAACAACCACCTCGCGGTCAAGCAAAAAAGAGGAAAGAAAGATCCGCAGTAGGTCGGGGAGTGATAGTGGCTCTGAAGAAAGTGGTAGCTCCAGCCCCAGTCCGGAGGATGTAAGTGGTACTGAAACCACCAAAAATGCAGGAAAGGCACCCATGGATAGAGAATCGATCCGGTGGGCATTTTAGGGTGCTCGGAAGCACTATCTTGACTGTCTTACAAAAAACAATATCAAGGAGCCACAAAAGACCGATAGCTGAAGAAGTGCAAATTATCACCACAGATCTGCCAGAATACCCAGTTCTTCAGACACAGTTTCAGAGGTACCAGCTTGAGTGGATGAGCTCACCTCCAGGATTCTATTATCCAGAACTAGTCCGGGAATTCTATGCCAACTATTTGGCACTGTTGGAGAGCAAATGTGAAAAAGGAAAAGGGGTTAAAACAGCACCAAGGCAGGACCGGGTTCCGGTTCGTGGTAAACAAGTAGACATCTCCCGAGAGACGATTAACAGAGTCGTCTTCGGTCCTGAATACATTCCTCCACCTGATATGCCGGAGTTTCATGACAAAATTGCCAACACATACTCGTAGAGACCATGGTTAGCACGGACATTGACTGATGGCTCACCATCTTGGCTAACTCAGATGGGATGGATATCGAAGCAATCACTAAGCTTCGTAGCAAAGTTTTGGTGGGCTATTGTACGGTACATGCTATTTCCAACAGGTGGAGACGCTAATTTGGATGAGGGAAGAGCCATCCTTGTGGCAAGTTTAATAGTCGGGTACGTCATCAACTTCGGAATGATAATTGCAGACGAGATGCGGACCAGGTCCATAAAAACTACTTCTTCTTTGTCGTTCCCATGTCTGGTTACTGAGTTATGCAGGCGTGCATAGGTGCCGATATTGGAAGGTATTGATGAGCAAGTGACAGCGTCATCCATGCAAAATATTGACAAATCAAAGGATGACACTAAGTTTGACACGAGGATTCATAAGCCTCAGATCTTCGAGGAACCAACCACAACCACCTTCGAGGCAACCGTCACTTCATCAGGCACAGAGATGCCACTTGCGATGTTTGATCCGAAGACTTCACAAACAATCAGAGCTACTACTGAAAGCTCTGGCACTGCAGCAAGGCCTCCTCTACAACCGTAATATCACATGAATCCCCGAAATTTTGCTAAAATGGTGCAGAAGCAGAAACAGATGGATAAACGAATTGCCGCTTGGACAAACTTGTTCAAACCCACCATTGATGAAGCAATATGGAAGGCTCTGAAGCCATTTGAGGGGCTCTGTGCAAGGGTCGATGCGATGGAAACCCGGATGGAGGCAAGGCTAAATAAAATAAGCATCCCGGACCTGGCAAGATTTGATGTTGAACTGAAGAAGGTAAAAGATGATATCACCTTCCTCAAGCAAGAAAAAGCGCTTTATGATGAGACTTCGGAGTTCGTGGACTTGGAAGAAGAAACCACGATAGTGGATTTGATGGGTCGGCCACTGAAAATTAATGAACCCCAAGTAGGTGAAAGTGGGGTAAAGAAGTCAAAGAAGAAAAAGCACAAAAAGAAATCAGCTGAGGAGGACGAGTTAGAGGTTGCAAAGCAGCGGTCGGTAGTAGATGAGCAGCTGCGACAGGAAAGAGTGTGTGTCCAAGCAGGTAGGGCATCATCCAGTGCAGTATCGGAGTCTGGAGAGACTCCAGATGTTGATGAGCTGCGTACGGAAACCTAGGTTTCCCAGGTACCCCTATTCCTTTGTTCTGTATATCTGTTTCCTTGAGCATTGAGGACAATGCTAAATTCTTTTTTTAGGGGTAGGGGTATTACCACCGGAGGTTTTTGTTGCCCTGTTTCTTTTCCTTCGATGTGCTATCTAGTAGAACCGGCATGTCTAGGATGTTTTTACTTTTATTATTGGGTGATGTTGTAGCAAGCATGGCTGTGAATGGTTAAAATAAAAAGGAGCCCCCTCCGAAACTTTTGCTATCTGTACTTGTGTGTGGAAAATGAATTGTTATGGATCCTTGAGTGTCTTTGTAGGCATGTGCGAAGAACGATCTTGTTTAGGCTGAATTGTTGTTTCAATGATTGGTAGTGGTATGGTTTCTTGATGCGAAGTGTGTGTGAGCTTTTTATTGAAATTCTTACTTTGTGCATGCATCTAGAACTTGCCCGGTCTATTTTGTTGAAATTGGATAATAGTTGCGTAGGAAAGGACCACAAGCCCTTTTTGCGCATAGTCCACTTATACCAAAAGACTGCCCAGATGTAAATAATCCCTTTGATCCCTGTTTGAGCCTTGATTGACCCCGTTCTTTCTATACCCTATCACCTTCCCTTTTTAATCTTAGAATCCCTATTTTGGCCCCATTCGCCCTTTGGACATCGTGCACCTCAACTCAGGCAATCAGCCTAAGTTGAGGGTGGTTACTGTAGCAGGAAAGTAATAAGAAGAAAAATAGGAGGGAAAAGATTAGTCGTGGATGGAATGGAAAAGTCCGGGTGCATGCCTAGAAAAAGAAAAGAAAAAGAAAAGAAAAAGAAAAGAAAAAGAAAAGAAAAGAAAAGAAGAAATGAAAAAGGAAATGTCAAAATGAAAAGGCCAGAGAAGGAAATAAAAGGCGAATAAAGTTGGATGAGGAGCTTTTAGTGGAAGTAGTGTGTCAGCGATTCCAAAGAGGGCTTAGTCACTAATCCCTAAATGTACCCTACCTACGCCCGAAGCCTCATTGCAAGCCGTAAAAAGTCTTGTAGTGATCCTGAGCAACTTGCTGAAAATTGAAAATAGAATAGTAAGGGCAAGCCTATGGCATCGCTCGTGCATTGTTTGAAATCATTTTTGAGTGTGAGCGTCTTACTTAGTTCAAAAACTCTGTGTGTAGGACTTCCTTGTAGTGAGGGCATCGGGATTTCAATATTACTTTCTGATTGATTGGGATAGCAATTCATGTATTTGTAGATTGTTCAGTCACATCGGCAAGACACCCTTGGATCCTGACGAGTTAGCTTTTCAGAACACCTTTGTAGTACTGGGGGAGCTTGGTTTGAATTGCTTGAACCATTGATTATCCATTGTTGCTGGAAACATATTTTATAGCGTCGTAGTTGAGGCGTCAGTTTTGTCTCTATTGTCATGTTGCTTGAGGACAAGCGAACGTTTTAAGTTGAGGGCATTGTGTTTTTTTGATGTTTTAATGTTGTATTTGCAGGAAATGGAGACAAAGATAGAAAGGAGGTAAAAAATACTCAAAGCGAAGTAACAATGGTTAGGCTTGATGGAGGGCCTGACGGCTCATCACACGGGTGACTGACCGTCAGGGGAGCCACCAAACCTGGCAGCAGCTAAAGGAGGCACTGGATAGTGGCGACGGTTGGCATGATGGGCTGTCACACCTGTGACTGACCGTCAGCCAATCCGTCAAACTAAAGCTAATGGAGATCATGCACTGGATAGTGGCGACGGCTTGGAGTGACGGCCAGTCTCATGGTTGACGGTCTGTCAAGCGACCCGTCAACGCGAAGCGGGACTCCAAAAATTCTATTTTTGGACCTTATTTCCTAGATTTCTATAAATACCCAGTGTTAGGGTTATTTTATATTATTCATTAACTAATATTTGTTAGATGTTTTGAACGAGTTTTGGGAGGAGAAAACACGATACAAACTCGTTTTCTTCCTCTTCTTCCATTGTTCTTGGGATTTTCACCATTGGTGCTGGGATTCTATGAAGTTCAAAGTAAAGTATTAATTTTCTATTGTAAGAATTCCTTCTTCTCATATGAATACTAGTATTTCTTTACTTCGCTTTGCTAGCATGAGTGGCTAAACTCCCCACAACTAGGGTTGTGGGATCCATGGCAAGAGTCACAATGTAGATTCCATGTAGCGTTGGGTTAAATTTATATGCTGTCACGTGGTTAATCATTCATTATTTATGTTTTCTAATGGTTGCAAATATTAGAACATACCTAGGTTTGATTTGCTTGAACAAAGAGATTAAAATCGGGAAATATGATTTACTACGAGGATTCGAGACTACCAACTCTCATCTTATGATTAATGCTGTAACTAGATTAATCTGCTCGATGTTTAGGATGGAAATAAGAAAGTTCACCTTTTCAAGTTCGAGAGAATTGAAAAGGAAATTCATCTATTTGGTTGAGAAACATTTAGACGATACCATGAATTCAATCACATCGTGATATGCATAGAGAACGAACCCGGTTAAGCTTTAAGTCAAAATTAATATGACGCCATGGTGAACACTTCCCTATTTCATTCTCATATGGATTAATACTCGTTGAAACTCGCAATTAGTTACTTGCATTGTTCAAATATTGATCACAGAAACCCCCCCCCCCAATTTACCAGAAACTATTGATTACTAGTCAACTAATTAACTAACGATTTAATTAGCATCTTATTCTCTGTGGGATCGACCCCAAACTTTGTTGGGTTCTATATTTGACGACGATCGCTTACGCTTCGTAATTGGAGTTGTAATTTGGGCATATCAACCCTCTTCCAGAAAATTTACTACGAGTGGCACCTTATCCAAAAGGTATAGTTGGTAAGCACTTGGGTAGTGGAGTCACTCAACAATTAGTATGAATAGAGATGTTATGGGCCATAAGTGACAGAATGACCCAGGACTAGGTTTATGGATTCAGAATTATAGAAGCTATAAGATGTATATGTGACGCCTAGGTGAATTGGTAAATTGTGACTAGGCCATGAGATAAAGAAGAGAGCCTTAAGCATCAGAAAGATAAATGTGCACCCAAAGTAGTTGTTGTTGTATGATGTTTAGAAGATAATAGATAGGTGATGTTGAGTCCCTTAGCGTGGTTTAATTCAGTTTATTTTGGCGGATGTGAACTTAGAGATGTTATGTTACTAGACGAATAGGCAAGGGTCAGATTGCTAAATATTAGAAGAAGTGGTTATCCACACCAGTAAGAGTCTGAGTACTCTAGTGATAGCCTTACGGGTAAACATGAATCTAAGAGATGCCTCAGAAGGAGACCTAGCAAGGGTTTAGCATCTTCAGTTATAGCCTAGTTCAGGAGAGAGATCCACAGACTTAGAAAGGTGACTTCAAGCTAAGGGGGACATGATAGAATGATGAACCAAGTCAAATCTTGTGACTCAACCAGTACAAAATTCTAGAAAGGGCTATGACGGGATATGGATCCATTCTTATTCCAGTGGATTTCCTAGTACTTCAGTAAAGAGACACTATACTCAGACGTATTTGTGTCATACTCATGGCTATGTTCATGCACCCCATACAGATTATGTCCATGCTCAGCTCTTAAAACAAATAGAAATTGCTCCAGACAACGATTCCAGTCTTACTCTCTGACTCTATAAATTCCAGCTTTATGCCATGAGACTTGACATATATTTAAACTCATGTCTCACAGTATGCTCAATTCAGTCCTCAGGATACGCCTTAATGGCTAATGGCACTAGGCTATATCCTGTATATGCTCAGATTAGATTTCTTAAATAGTTTGTGCTTATGATTCCCTTAATATAACTATGCTTCATATATCCAGAATGTGAGACACTCAGGCCTTTGCACTTGACTTCTCAGACCTCACCTTAAGTGCCTAGATCATGCTAGGTGTAAGTCAACGTCGATTAGTATACCTTTATTTGTGATATCCATGCTCCCACTGTATTCCTTCAGTGATATTGGTTTATGTTGCCACAACGGTTAGTGAAGGAAGCTAAATAGTAGCCTAGATGGGGAGTACTATTTTTTCATCTTCTTGGTGTCCCTTTGTAAAAGTTTTTGCAGTTACAGTTTCTAGATATGCTAGGGAAGAGGATAGGAGCCTCAGATAGTACCAACTCTAAACAAGCCATAAGATGATCATAGTACTTGGCTTGAATGTCATGGTGAAATACATGTGAGCCTTTGCCTTGGGTGACTAGTGACCCATTGATTAGAACTCGAGGTTAGTCAATTTTCGTGATAAGAAGGAATACCATTCTTGGGAGATGACTCTAGATAAAAGAGATTTAGTCGAGATAGGCTTGAACATGTTTAAAGAAGATAGTTAGGCTCAGACCTCAGAATCTATATATGCATTGGTGAGAATTTTAGTTGCAAACGGTAAGAGTGGTATTCAGAGAAGTTGGTGTAGTTATAAATGGTGATCCTAAGCTTAAAAGCTATCAAATGTATTGTTAAGGTGAGAAATAGTCTTATTCTTACTCCTTACCCAAGATGCTCATACCTTATGTCCAGTCGCTTCAGATAGCAAGATAGTAGAATCCTCATATCAGACTAGTTCAGACCTTCCAGTAATCATTCCTAAGGCCAGAAGGACTTACGCTCAGTTGAGTCCATGCTAGTAAGATCAATTTAGAAGAGAATAGTTTTCTTGTATAAGTTATTCCTCTCAGTCTTATGTCTCTTTTAGCTTACTATGATTTCTAAAAATGTGTTCGTTCTTTATGAGTTTCAGCTAAGTCCCTACTCTCACTCCAGACCAGTTATCATGATGGACATTCAATTTCATGTCCTATCAGTGTTCTTATGCTCTCAGTATGCAAACATGCCTCACAACTCAGCTCAGTTCATATTTTAGTCAAAATTCAGTTTCCATGTTAGTACTTCAGCTTTTAGAACTCAGTTGGTGGGATTGCAGCTCTTTCCCCACAACATCAGCCTGGTTAGTCTTTATTCGAGCACAAATGATCCCAAGGGGGAGATATTGTAACACCCCAAAATTCTAATCTAAGACTTAAACCGCTTTTCATAGGTGTAATGATCATTTCCCTAGTGTCGTGAGTGCTTTAGATGTGAATCATTTTCATAAGAAACTCCTATCAACAAGTTAAGTTGAAAGCACCCCAGCCAAATAAGTTTTCACGTAAGACTTAACAAGGGTCAACTTCAAACGATCATAACTACTATAATATGAAGTGTTTGGTCGCCTAGTACCCACCAAATTAAAGGCCTTTGAGTCTTATTTCTAACGCTACCAACCGTGCATTAATCTTAGTTGGGAGTAAAAATTTATATGTATTTTACTGCAGCACTACCAGTGATTATGGACGGGATGACAAAACGTCATCCTGAACCACGGTCTGTGTTGTAACTCATGAAAACAGATTTGCAACTTAGAATTTTCACCTCCAAAACAACGAGTTGGTTCATGACCCGTATACCAAAACAACGGTCAATAGTATGACCCATGGTTTGTTAATTTTCAGCCTTCCTTCCATATTTCCTCAGGAAACCATGAGTCACACCATGAGTCGCGATTTTCAAATGCTTTTTTTAAAATTCCTAGGGGTATTTCAGACTATTCCTTCTTCCTTTAGCCCCGACTATGAATAGTTTTAGGCTTATTTTATTAAGTCAAATACCTCTAGACTATTAATTTTCCTTATTCTCTCTCTCAAGTCACAAAAGAAAAGAAAGAAGAGCGTTCTCTCAGGCCTAGGGTTCTTCTTCAAACCTCGGTTTCAGTTCAAGAATCTTCTTCCACAAGGTATGTGGGTATTCAATAAGGGTTTAGCTCACCCTTATGCCAAAAACCTTAGTCTTCTCTTACCCAATCATACTAAATCTTACAGAACTCAGTCCATACGATTTCTACATGACTTATATCTTATTTTAGAAGATTTGTACCATGCTTTCAGTGACTTGCATGAGCCTTTACAAGAACTTTAAGAAATCAATAATTTAGCCTAAAATTATAGTATTTTCATGAGAATTGGTTTTCTACAGAATTTAACCTAGATTATTAGCATTCAATTTAGAGCATGAAATTAGCAAGTTTTCAGTTTATAGGTTTTCTTTAAACTTCTCCTGATTTAGGTTTTCCTTCAAAATTCAGTTCAGCATGCCAGCATTCAGTCTAAACAAGTGTAAGTTTCCTCACGATGATTTCACTATGGGTTTTGCTTCAAGACAAGTATTCATGATTCCCAATCACTTCAGTCTAGTTGTTTTATGTACAAAAGAACAATGCATAGTTTAGCAGGATTTGGTCTACCTTAAGTATGATCTACAAAATATGTTTTAAATATGAACAGTTTTGACATTCACATATGTCACATGATACAAACCATTCTCATGCATTATTAGTTAGGTAATCAGTCAGGCAAAATTACATGATTAGAATGCTTCAGTCTCAGCAGTATTTGGCATTCTCAGATTATATTAGTATTTTGAGCTATCAAGTATTTTAGTTACATTCACAGCTTTATATTCAGTTGGGAGTAGACTTAAGATCGAGCGAACAAAGGGATGAAGGCTCACCCAGTAGTTTAGGCTGAGACCTTTAGTAGCAGTCCCTAAGTACCAGAACTACATCCCCACCGTATGTTCTAAAAGGGTCAACCGTTAGATTAGGTTTGACACCCTTGTCCCTTGTGGACATCAGTTTAATGGATCCACGTCAGATTTATTTGTACCCTTGGCAAGGTATGAACACCCTTCCATCCAGGGTTATAGGTTAGCCCCACAGTTAGCTCAGCTTGGGGTATGTCGGTTAATAATAGCTCCCACAGTTCATATTCATTATTGGATGACCTTGTATTCAGTTATCTAGATCAGTTAAAAATTATTCAGTTTCATGTTTATATATTTGGTCATTGAATCAACTTATACCTTTCAACTTGCATTCTGTATACTATATCAGTACTTACAGCATGCTTAGTAGAAGAAACTCCTCTAAGGATTTTACTCTAAACATGATTTTAGCATGACTAATGACTTTCAGCTCAGTTGCACTAGTCCATGATTTACAAATATACTTCATCCTTTTAGTCTATGGATCCCCAAATAATAGGTTTACTTATCTTTTAACATCATGATCTCACAGTCACTATCCAATAACATGATTTACATTCTCTTCAGTAAAAGAGTCTATATTATGCAGCTTTTACTTATGCATTGGAGATATTATACATAGTACAGTTTTCAGCCATGCTTTCAGTATACATGTATCTTCCCATGATTTACAGTAAGTGCATATGTCACATGCTCAGTACATTCAAAGTACTGACCGCATACCTTCCTTGTGTTGCATCATTTTATGATATAAGTTCCAGTGCTAGCTCCCAGGATTATCATCAGACAGATCACAGCTTCCAGCTAGCATGGAATGAGTTCTTCTTTTCTGGGAACTCCAGTCAGTTAGTAGTTATAGTGGTTATTTCAGTTATTGTATATTGATTAAAGATAGTTGGAGGTCATATCCCGGCTAACCATAGTCAATGTTAGTAGAGGCTTCATAGACAGTCATTAAGTCATTCACTCAGTGGTATCAGTTTTCAAATGCTATTGTATATCAGTATATAATAGCTTCCACATTTACTTCCAGTCTTTATCTCCACACTATGGCAGGCCATGGGTTAGCTTGGGGTCACTTGTGACTCTAAGAACCATATCGCGTCTAGGGTGTAGGCTCGGGGAATGATAGCCATGGTCTAGGCTAGCATATGGATGGCATTCCTAAACTCCTCATTCGTGACCTCGGGGGCCAAAACTGGAGGAGCAGCATTCCGAGCAACTTGGTGAGGCATAACACATCGAGACATAATCTGAGACATACAAGGAAGGGATTGGAGGGATGTTAGAGTTAAACTCTATCACATGATGTGATCATAAAAGAGGTGAAGTTTTTCTAAGATATCTCATAGCTTTCCTCTCATAAGTGTGGCGCGCTTCATACAAATTAAAGAGATTCTACTTGATGAGGCTTTCAAACATTCTAAGACTCTTGAAGCTGAGGCTGTGATACTAAGTTTGCCATGCCCCTAGGCTACCCCCTGGATGTGACATGGGACATGAGACCATGAGTGTCCCAAGTTAACCCTTGGTCATAGCATACTCAGTCATTCATAACGCAAATATGGCGGAAGCATAAATAGAAAGTTACGCAACCCAACACATAAATAATAAGTCAAGGTGAAACACAATCCGAAATAAGAGACTTGAATATTGTCTATGTCTGAAAAGCCTCTAATATGACATAAGGAGTTGCTAGCACAAGACCCTAGCTAACTCAAGGTACGGAAGTAAATAACTAAAAACTAGCTAGAATCATAACTAGCCCTCGAACAATGAGGACTCACCAAAACTAACTGGAAATGGGATGCGGTCTCTAGCCACGTGCCTGAGGGAGGGAACCTGAATCTGCATCATCAAGAGGATGCAACACAAAGTATGTGTCAGTACTATATGATGTACCAAGTATGAGAGATATGAATGATCATGATAAAAACATACTTAAAACATGCTTAAGATGAGCTCGTTCGTAAAAAGAGATAGCATAAGAAATTATCAAGATATAAGACATAAAACATGAAGTAAAGTCAAGGTTCAAGAATAGAGTATCATATAACTTCATATCTTGAAAATATTTATGTAGGAGTTTCTCTTAGCCGACAGTAAACCATGATGAGCTACATGGAGTCTAGTGTCATGAACCCACACTGAAAAAAGGTTGTCCTAACAGGACAAGGTTAAAACCATGTCATAAGGATCCTTTCATAAGCCACAGAGGGCAACCTACGGTGATAACATAGTTTTGTACTTGGGTTATCTAGAACCCTCATCGCTCGGTGCTAAATAATACTACAAAAACATATAGTATAAAGCTAACATAAATGTGACATATCTAGATGTCAAGCTTTTTCATAAACATGTTCATAACCCGAATCTTCATACTACTCACAAATCACAGTTTAGAAAATATTCATGAGCATTGATGGCACATCGGGTGTCTTGCCTTGCAAAATAATTCAAAACTTGAAAACTTGCATGACTCTAGTTCAATTTCATAATAACATATATTTTCATAGAACATAGGAACTAGGCATGCACTTGCTTAAAAATCTATGAAAACATGCTATCAAATACCCAATTTACTTAAATCAATTCATGCATGTAGTATTTACTATAATTACCTTCAATTCATGAAATAGGAGTTCACATGTAAAAACCCATGCAAAATCGTGCAATTTAGTATAAATTTCATAATAGAATCATGAGAAGACAATTTATAGCAAAACCCATAAGAATTGGGTAAGAACCCTAATTTGAAAGTTCATGAAATCAAAGTAAAAATTAGGGGTTTTGGGCACAAGGGTGAAAGAAACCCATTGTTGAATACCCACATACCTTGATTCAAGCTAACACACTTGAAATTGAAAAGAAAAGGAGACTTGAACTTGGAGCTTGAGACTTGGACCTTCAAGGAGTTCTTTTCCCAATTTGGTAGATGAATGAGGGATAATGAAAGACTTAGGCTAAATGGGAGTAAAAACCATTCTAGAAATAGTCAAAACAACATCATTTAAGAGTTAAAAGGATGGGCAATGACTAAAATACCCCTGGAACATAAGTAGGAAAAAGTTGGAAAAGTCAACTTTCAGGGACCACGGATGGATTCCACGAGTCGTAGACCAAAGTCCACAATTCGTAGACCAAACCACGGCTCGTGATTTCCATTCGTAGTTCCTGGCCAAAATAACAGGCTATAGCATCCCAACTATGTGTCAGTAGGATGGACCCATAGAATGGATTACGATTTGTAGAACCAGTCTTCATCTTGGACCTCAACATTTAGGCTGCATGAGAGGAACTACGAGTCACAATGACGACCTGTCGAATAAACTACGATCTGTGATTTTCACTCGTGGTTCCTGGGAATAGAACTGATCTTAGACCTGAGTTCCACGAGTCTACTTTACGGTCCGTAGAACAAATGATGGTCCATAGAGTTTACTCGTGGTCTTAGACCAGAGGCTAGATTCTGCAGAGTCTAAACCACAGTTCCATTCCATGAGTCGTCATTTAAACCATGGTCTATAGTTTAGACCCGTGATTCCTGGAAACTTAGGATTTTTTAGAAATTTCAACTTAGAACGTTGGTTTGATTTCCAGGGTGTTACAAAGAATGGAGCTAGGAATTTAATGAAAATGGTGGAAATTCGGTTATGGGGTGAATAAAACGTAGGGAAAGATTTATATACTGACAGTAGTACTTCTTCGGGATTGCGAATGGACCTCATGCGGTCATGATGACCAACCAAGCTAGACTATCGTGATCGTGAAGGCTAGCCACATAATCTTGAAGAACAAGGAGGCAGGGGCTGCATCACGATTACGAGAAGGAACCTCGCGATCGTGAAGAACAAAGGGCACCGGGTCTACAGGCCCTTCATCACAGTCGTGTGAAAGGAACCTCATAGTCGTGATGCCCAAAGAGGCAGACCTTCACGATTGCATGGAATCTCTCACGGTCGCTATTAAGGCCTGAGGCCTGCACCTGCAACAACAACCAGTAGAAAAAGCCTAAGGCAAAATGTCTCTGAATGGGCCTATGGAGCTCATCTGGGACCCCATACGTACAAATGAACAATGCTACTCAACTAAAAATAGCATTCTTGACTCAACAATATCGACAAAATTCCCAATAGAGGTCAATTTAAAGAAAAGTGGTCCCCATGCCCAAAAACCAACCTTTAACAAAAATAGAAACCAATACCTCAAAATGAGTATGGAATCCTCGGGAACCAAACCAAAGGTCCCTCTAGCCCAAAGTAAACATTCCAGAGCTAACAACATTGGCAAAATTTCCATCCAAGGCCATCTTTTCTGGATGTTGAGTGTTGACAAAAGTCAACGATTTTCAAAGATAAAGCTCTAAAGCAGGGAAATGGTCATAACGACCCAACGAATGACCCAGTCTCTGAACTACCTCTCTCAGCAAGCTATAAATGACTTAGGGACACTATAGGAAATCTCTAATAGTGCAATGAAGGAAAAAATTAAAACTTGACCAGGAAGGTCATTACAAGGTCAGTATGAATCCTCCCATTCTCTTAAATAATTGGTTTGTGGCTGGCTTTGGTGTGACATTGATTAATGGTTTTAGTTAGTGTAGTCTCGATTTGTTGCTTACTTTAGCTTATGTTTTGTGTTAAATGGCCACTTTAGGTTGATTTTTTCTTAGGTTTGGGAGTTAGTGTAGTGTTTTCCCAAAAGCATCTACCATAGGCTAGTACCCATGTTTTAGTGCGTAGAATTTGGTTTTCCTTTGTGTGTTATGATTTGTATGGTTGTGATCTTTGACTATTTGTTCATATATCAGCATGGCATATGGTTGACTTGCTTTTTTAAATACTATTTCTGGTTAGAAAAATGATTTATGGAGTATTCTAAATGACTTTTGTCTTCCTTGAACGGAAATGGACAATTTCTAGAAAAAAACTAGTTTTAAAACTTGCATTCCAGAGGATACACGTGTTGTGGGTAGTTTTACTAGTACTCATCTTTGCATGCCCAAGGAGTCCATATTTGGGTTTTACTTTCTGCATCTGTAGGTAAACCTTTGGGATGGACTACAGGGAGATGTGAGGAGCCCATGGGGTAGCTTGCGAATCCATTTCCCGAGGTTGTATATTTACATTTTGCATTTGTAATTGAACCTCCGGGCAGCCTATGGGAAGATTCTAGGTGGCCACGAGGCATCCTGTGAATCCATTCTTTAGGGTTGTTTACTTTTACTGCATTGGCCACACATCACATTGCACCCATCTCATACCATATGTCATGTCACGTCTTTCTATCTCTTATCTTCCACTCAGGTTGATTCCTAGTTAGTATTGCATGCTTCTTATATCCTCCGGGCTTATGGGGTTCCAGTTGGGTTTACTTGTTACCGCTCGTATCTCTTGAGGTATGTATCTTGTGTTTTCCCTATGTTATTTAGTTAGACAGTTGCTTTATATCCCCTATTAAGTTATTCTTGTGTAGTTATCATAAATTGTCTAGCTTTGGCAGGTTAATCTATTTTCTAACCTTTCTTTTCTTACCTTTAGTATATTCACATTTATATACTTATATCTTATTTGAGCTCAGTCGGCCTATGATGCCTACTCGGTATCACATGGATTTGGTACTCATACTACACTTCTACATCTTTTTCAGATGCAAATCTTAGTGCGGGTTATCACCGTTGATGTTGTCCTCGAGTGGTGTTGCAGATCAGAGATACAGCGTGAGGTTTTGGCAACCAGAGTTGATCCATCTCCTTTTACTTTTGGACTAGTATTCTGTTGCACTTCCATATACTGTTCTATTTTATTATGCCTATCTAGTACATCTATGTTATAGTAGCTCTTGTACCGACTAATACCAGGTCTTGGGGAAAATCTTGTATATTTTTGTTCTCTTCCCTCCCTATTTATTTATGCTTATTCAGTTACTTTTCGCTTTTATTTGTTGTACTTCCACTTCTGTTTTGTTCTCATGTCAGCTCGTTACTTGTTGTTCTAGTCTAAGGATTTAGCTTAACTACTGGTGGGTCAGAGTAGGTTCCATTACAACTACAGAAACCAGTCGTGACAATAACTATATATTAAAATATCTTATATTCTATTATTTATGAACTCATATTTTAGTGGGAGAGAATTATTATTAAAATAACTTTTAATAATATGGTGATCATGTCACTCATAGTATGTGAATTTAGTTAAAGTAGTTTACATATATAGTCGTAATTTCACTTACATTACATGTAACAAATAATTTAAAATTATATAAAGAAAAAGCATGAAACACATAAACAGAATTTAATACGCTATTAACTTGTATATGTTATTTACATATATATCTCATAATTTATATCACAAATAAATATATTCATACAAGAATAATATTACTAATTAACATCTCATGAATTCACAATAAAAGAAATAACAGCAAAGTGATGTGAGGCTAAAAGTGGCATTTTTAAGATATAGATTGCCTCACGTTTTACTTGTTTTAAGACACTTTTGAACTTACATTATATGAAATACGCTTACATGGCCTGTTTTGATGTGTAGATTGGAAACTAAAGGATTTTGCATGGATTTGGATCATTATGGAGCAATTATGGATCTTTGAAGCCTAAGTAGGAGTTGAGGAACATGATCTGGAGCATGTCCATGGTTAGGAGATCAAGACGGGAGCTTTATAGTGGCAAAATGGTCAATAAAAAAGGCAAGAAACACACTACGGAGAGGCCCTAGGCATCGCCATAGGTTCTCCCATTTTACAAAGCACAAAAGAAGGCGATTTGGCTGGCAAAACACACTATTGTACCAACCCAGGTGAGGTCACATGCCATTTCTAGGCCTAGCTCAGCTGGAATGGTTGTGTCGACCCAAATCTGACTCGAACCCCCCCTAAACCTTATAAATACTACTTTTCTTCAGATTTAAAAGAAAAATAACATAACTTAGAAGAATATGTCATGGAAGAGAGAAGGAGAATGACATTGGGGGAAGAAAACACGAAGGGACAAAGACCCAAGGGTTTTCTTCCTAGGTTTTTTGTTCCTTCCTTATATTTTATGATGGAATCTTTGCGTATTCATAAATTATTGCATTTGTAAATAGTTTATGAGTAGCTAATCTCTAGATTCTAGGGTCGTGATTTAACATGAAGATTGATGTTTAAATGATAATTTGGTTTGATTTGATTTCCATTATGAAGTTATTTATCTTTTCTTGTGCTTAATTGTTTGGTACCTTGATCACCTCTCAAACACTATCTATGATTTGTAAGTTTAACTAGGAATAGAGAACTTAATTCATACTAAGAAAAGGTAGATTTTGGTCCTGCATCCCTAATAGAGAGGGAATTATTTGCCAACGTAGATAGGAATATACTTGTTAGCATCGCTTAGTTGATATGGAAGATATATCACATGCACTTTACTATCAATCGATGACACGAGGAATATATGCATTAAGAATAGTTGAGTAGGAACAATGGAAGTTTGGAAAGATGCTCAACATCGCAAATATCAACCCATAATTAGTAACTTTGAAAACCAGTCAGGCAAATTATCAGATAAACTCAATTAGATTGTCATTAAAACCACAACCCTGGATCACTAGTCATTTTTAAATTCACAAAACCACATAAAGTCGTCTTAAGTATTAGAATTACTGTTATTTGTAGTTAATAATCTCAACCAAATAATCCTAGCTAGTTTACATCACTAAATAGTTAGAGTAGGAATTCAATTTAGTTATCAATTCATCAATTCCCAGTGAGATTGATAATATGAACTTATAAGTCCTATTTTACTTGTCAAACCGCGTACATTTTTGTGTGCGAAAGGATGCAACAAGTTTTTGGAGTCGTTGCCATAGAATGTTTAGAGATTAATATTCTATTTTGAGTTTCTATTATATTTGTTTAGTTTTTTTTTACTTTTAGTTGTTGTTTTTGTCGATCATAGGTTACATGTTAGTTTGTCCCAACACTTGGAGTCAAGGCAGTCCCTTGATTCTCATAGATCCTGAATTTGAACTAAAAGGAATCTCCAAAGGATTCCCACACTTGACTAAAGGTGAAGTAGAGTACTTCGTAGCTCAGAAAGATCCATTGGAGAATGACTTAATTGTGGTGAGAACTTGATTGAAGACAAGCATGTAGAAGAGTATCTCTACATGCTAGACACTTGCACATATGTTAGAGGGAGACCTTCATTTGAAGATCTAGAAAGAACTTCTAATTGAAAGAAACCAAAACCCTCAAGTGAGAAGGCACCAACTCTCAAACTTAAAACTTTACCTTCTCATTTAAAGTATGCTTTTCTTGGTAGTAATAATAGTTTACCTGTAATTCTTGTTGTTGCTTTGACTGATGTGTAGGTTAAAAAGGTGTTGAGGGTCCTTTGGGGTAACATAAAAGCTCTGGGATGGTCGATTGCTGAACTACAAGGTATTATTAGTTCTTCTTGCATGCATAAAATTGGACTCGAGGAAGACACCTATTCCAGCATTGAACAGCTGCACAGACTGAACCTTATTATCAAAGAAGTGGTGAAAATGGAAGTTATCAAATGGCTAGACACTTGTGTAATCTATCCCATCTCATACAATCATTGGGTAAGTCCAGTACAATGTGTTCCAAAATAAGTGGCATCACAATGGTTGAAAATGAAAAGGAGAATTGATACCCTAAAGAACTATTGCAGGATGGAGGATGTGCATTGATTATAGAAAGTTGAACAATGCAACACAGAAATATCACTACACTTAGCCATTCTTGGATCAGATATTAGACTGGCTGGCTGGGCATGATTAATATTGTTTTCTCTATGGGTATTCCGGTTACAATCAAATCACATTTTGTCCTGAGGACCAAGAGAAAACCGCATTCACCTAACCCTACAGTACGTTTGCCTTTCGAAGAATGCCTTTTGGCTTATGTAATGTACCTAGAATTTTGCAAAGATGCATGATGGAAATCTTCACTGATATGATAGAGAAATATGTTGAAGTATTCATGGATGACTTCTTAGACTTTGGGGATTCATTTGAGGAATGCTTGGGACATTTAGATACAGTACTTACCAGATGTGTAGAGACCAACCTAGTATTTAATTGGGAGAAGTTTCACTTCATGGTGCGAGAAGGTTTTGCATTTGGGCACAAGATTTCACAAGCAGGGATCGAGGTTGATAGGGAAAAGGTAGAAGCTATTGAGAAACTACCCCCTCCTTTATCAATAAAAAAGGGTGCATAGTTTCGTAGGCCATACATGGTTCTATCGACTTTTTATCAAGGACTTCTCAAGGATTTATTCCCCTACGTGCAAGCTACTAGAAAAAGAAGCCATATTTGAATTCTATGAAATATGTCACAAGGCTTTTGATGAGCTAAAACTAAAACTAGTGACTGCACTTGTAATCATTGCACCAAACTGAACATTGCCATATATTCTCATGTGTGACGCTAGGGACTTTCCTAATGGCGTTGTGCTGGGGAAGAATAGAGAAAAAAGATTTCATCCCATCTACTATGCTAGTAGAAGTCTTGATACAACTCAAAAAAACTACACTGTTACAGAAAAAGAACTACTAGTTGTCGTCTTTGCGTTTGCCAAATTTTGTTCTTATTTAGTGGGCAAAAAAGTGATTGTCTACGCTAATCATACAACGGTGAAATATTTGTTTGCAAGGAAGGATGCAAAACCCAAATTAATTTGATGGATTCTATTGCTACGTGAATTTGACATAGAGGTACGACATAGGCGAGGTACAAAGAACTAAGTAGCAGACCACCTATCTAGACTAGAGGATAGGGAGCATGTAGCAGACGAGAGAATCATCACAGAAACCTTCTCAGATGAATAGTTAATTGTAATTAATAACACTGAATTACCATAGTATGCAAATATGGTAAATTTTCTTGTCAGTAATATATACCCTCCTAGTGCAACTCACGAGTCTAAGAGGAGAATAAGGCAAGACAATAGATTCTATTTATGGGATTAGCCATATCTCTAAAAAATAGGTATAGAACAAATATTAAGAAGGTGTGTGCCACAACAAGAGTCTCAAGCTATCATAGAAAGATGTCGTTCATCTCTTTAAGGGGGGCATCGTAGTGGTGACAAAACAGCTGCAAAAATTCTACAATCAAGGTTTTATTGGCCAACATTATTCAAAGATACTCATGCCTTTATAATAACCTATGATAGTTGTCAAAGGAATAAAAACATATTTCGCCGACAAGAGATGCCCCTAAATGGGATTATTGAGATTGAAGTATTCAATTGTTGGGACATTGAATTTATGGCCCATTCATCCCATCGGGAGGTATTAGGTATACATTAGTTGTTGTAGACTATGTGTCAAAATGGGTGAAAGTCGTAGTGCTTCCCACAAATGATGCAAACATTGCGGTGAAATTCTTGAAAAAGAATATATTCACACATTTTGGGACACCACGAGCAATTATAAATTATGAGGGAACCCACTTCTATGATAGACTTTTTCATAATCTTTTAGCCAAATATAACATGAAACATAAAGTGGCTACTGCATACCATCAACAAACAAGTGTACAAGCTGAGATATCTTATAGAGAAATTAAGCGAATCTTGGAAAAAACTGTTAGTATGAATCGAAAGAATTGGGCCATGAAGCTGGATTGTCTATGGGCTTATAGGACAGCCTACAAAACACCTATAAGGACATCTACGTATAGGTTGGTTTTTGGTAAGGCTTGTCACCTACGTGTGGAACTAGATCATAGAACTTATTAGGCAGTAAAAAGGCTAAATTGGGATATGAATGCAACTGATAAGAAGAGACTTCTCAAACTCCAAGAGTTAGATAGATTTTGTTTGGGATCTTATGAGAATGCCAAGTTATACAAAGAACGAAAAAAGTGTCACGAACCAAACTCGTCACGAGGGAAACCCACACTAACCATCCGCTGGGCGAACCAATTAACTCCAATTACCCAAAATCCATACTTAATAGTTTTGAAATATTAAATAAGCCATTCCATTATAAAACAAGAATACCAGATAAGTAAAAAATCAAATGGTTCAAAAAGATGCAAATGTCTAAAATCCCTCTAGAAACTAAAATTCATTGTACCAAAACATCTAAATTCGAATATCTGAAAAATAAAATTACTAAAGTGTCTCTGTCCGAAACAAGTAGGCCAGAACATAGCATATGAAGACCCATTGTTGCTAAGAAAATAAAGCTCACCCTTGAATTAGAAATGGTCGTTGACTACAATTAAGGTCTCGTCAAAGCCGCTGGAATATACTCTGCACTCAACAAAAAGAAGAGAAGAGATAGTATCAGTACTAAACCACTATGTACTGGTTGGGTCATCGGCCAACTCAATTATTAAATATGAACATATAACTAACAAATTGTAAAAAAGTACAACCATGAACTCTTAGCATTATGCCTTTCCTTAGTCTTTTCTCTACAATAACCAAGTAATTCAGACGAGGATAAGACACTTACAAACAATCCACTAAGTCAAACCAGGAGTAATAACAATTAACTCAACCTTTCCACCATTTCCCGTTTTTCTTGACCTTAACCAATGATTACACATTTCAAGTAAGTTAATATCCCGGACCACTCATGGATCCAAAATACATCAACAATATAACTCAGTCCACTCATGGAACCCTCAAACTCATCAATATTGTGTACAAATATGCTATGGGTCTTATAAATTCTCACTAGCCATGGCCTATAGGGGAGGAGCTCAGTCCATGTACAAAATAACCCAGACAACTAGTGCCTTCCATCCTTATGCCAAACAATTGTTATACCACCCTTATTCCAACCCACCCTTATACCTCTCGAGTTTCACTGTGATAATGACCTTTACTGGTTCATATCATAATATCAACTCATTTCACAACACTTACAATCACAATATGAGATAACACAATTGCATTGCACTTAAAAATAAGTCTTTTTACAAAATCTGATTTCAGGTGATTAAACACTTTCAACATTACCCATTGAGTTAACAATTACAGCATGCGTTGCAATAAGTAAACAAAGAGGTGGTCAATATGTACAAATTAAGTAATTTGAGTCTTAACAACAATTCAATCATCACCTACGTCAATCAAAGCCTTGCACTGCTCTAGCAAACTTGAGCCTTGCCCTTTCCTGCAATCTCAGCCTGATTATGGTCTCAACAAAGGAATTAGGGTAGAAACTGATAGAGTTTGCCTTGATCACCTCTCCTAGGTCTGGAATGAAGATGGAATGAAAAATACACTTTAAGTCTAAAAACTGCATTTAATCAATGTGTAACCTACTATAGCATCCTGATTCCCGCTATAGAAGTATTGTTATAGCAAAATCTACCCGTTATGGTAGGGTAGACCCAGTTTGACCTCTGATACAACAAAAATATTCCCACTACAATGGGCTCATGACATCAGTTTATCTCCACCCATAGCGGCCTAGGTGAGATAGAATGTCCAACAATACTAGATTTTTTCTAGTTTTACAACACACTTCCAAATATTGACATCTCTAACTAACCCCTTTACATCAAATGCGCTAACACGAGTTCTACTAACCCGTATTCACTTCTGAGAGTTTTTACAAACTCCTTAAATTCTTAGCTATCATAATATGGTTCACATCTCATAAATGTTGCCCTATCCATTACTAGAATAATCTAGACTTTACAACACTCAGATTTTATCCAAGACTAGCCTAGCCTAAAATTTCTAACATATTATTCAAGGAGAATCTTGACTAAAATTTTTGGCACTCTAAACTACATTGTAATGAAGGGAAGGGTCATTACAATAGATACCAATTTATGCATCATTTGTTCCCGAATGATAAATCAAGAAAAATGGGTAAAATAAAACAAGGAGAGTACATGAGTCCTCAAACAAGTAAGGGTATTTGTCATGCATATCTGTTTGAGTCTCCCAAGTTGCCTCCTTAATTATGTAGCTGCAATCCCCATGGTATTTCTTAAGCATGGAAACATGAGACACCGGATGGACCCGTAACAGGCTTGGAGGTAATGCCAACTAATAAGTTACTAGACCCATATCATAATGAATCTCAAATGGACCGATATACCTGGGGCTCAACTTTCCCCACTTACGAAATTGCATAACTCCGTTCATGGGAGACACCTTTAATAATATCTGCTCACCAGGTTTGAAATGCATATCCCTTGCCTTGTGGTCAACATATTCCTTTTATCTACTTTTGGTGGCCAATAACTTGTCCTAAATAAACCTCACCTTCTCTTAGGCTTCCTGCACCAAGTCTGTTCTAAAGGCTTTACGTCACCCACCTTGAACTAACCTGTGGGTGATCTACACCTTCTCCCATAAAGTTCTTCAAATAGGTCAATGTCGATACTAGAGTTATAACTGTTGTTGTATGAGAACTCACACAACAGTAGGAATTTATCCCAATGACACCCAAAATCAACCACATATGCTTGTAGCATATTCGGAAGCACCTAAATGGTCCTCTTCGATTGCCTATCAGTCTAAGGATAAAAGGTAATACTAAAATCAAGTTTGGTGCCTAATTGTTCATGTAACTTAAGCCAAAATTTGGAGGTAAACTGCATACCTCTATCGGATGTGATAGATATTAGCACCCTATGCAATCTTAGGACTTTCTTGACATATATCTTGTCTAACTTCTCCGAGTTATAATTCACCTTAACAAGAAGGAAATGAGCGGACTTTGTCAGTCTGTCTACTATGACCCAGATTGAGTCATACTGCCCCAAGGTCTTAGAAAGACCCACTTTGAAGACCATAGCAATCCTCTCCCTCTTTTACTCGAGAATGGGAACCCTCTAAAGCAACCTACATGCCTTTGATGTTCATACTTCACATGCTGACATTTATGACATTTGTCCACATACTCTACTATATCTCTATTCATTCTGGGCCACCAATAGAGCTGTCTCAAGTCATGATACATCTTTGTTGCATCAGGATATATAGAGTGTCGGGAATTGCGAGCTTTGACAAGCAAACTCAGAATCACATAATCGATATGAGGCATACACATGCGCCCCTTCACCCTCAACACACCACACACATTAAGTGTGGCATCTGGAGCTTCATCACACACCACTTTGTTACGAATCCTGTTCAACTTTTAATTCTCAAATTGCTTAGCCTTGACTCTATCAAGGAATTTTGACATTGCCTCTATATAGCCAACACTCTACCCTTTTCGACACTCTAAGCTACATAAATCACATTGCTATAGTTTGGATCTCTCTAGCCAAAGGTTACCTCATCACACCCAAGCAAACCAAACTGCCCATACTTATGAATATCTGGCTCAATGTGTCTACCACCATATTGGCCTTACTTGAATAATACTAGATGGTCACGTTATAGTTTTTCAGTAGTTCCATCCGCTACCTCTGCCTCAAATTCAAGTACCTTTAATTGAAAACATGTTGTAAACTGCAATGGTCCATGAATACTCACACTTAACACCATAATTGTAGTGTCTCCATATCTTAAGTTCAAAGACCACTCCTTCCAACTCCAGGTCATGAGATGGGTAATTCCTCTCATGAAGCTTCAATTTCCTTGAAGTATAAGCAATCACATTTATGTCATGCATCAATATAGCACCCAAACTAGAACGTGAAGCATCACAAAACATAGTGAAATTCTTACCTTCAATCAGCAATGCAAGGATGTGAGCTGAAGTAAAAAGAGACTTGAGATTTTGACTGCTCTCTTCACACTTGTCAGACCAAACAAATGGTACATCCTTCTATGTCAACCTTGTCAAATGCGTAGCAATGGAGGCAAAGTTCTTGAATAATCTTTGGTAATAGCTATTAAAACCTATAAAGCTTTGAACATCCGTCATGGAGTTCGGCTGAAACCAACTCTTAAAAACCTCAATCTTCTGGGATTTACCATTACCCTTTATATAGAAACCATATTTCCTCAAAAAGAACACTGAAGATATCCAAAACTCACATTTAGAAAATTTAGCATAAAGCAGTTTTTGCTTCAATATACCCAGGACTATGTGTAACTGATGCGTATGCTCCTCCTTACTCTTAGAGTAAAATAAGATGTCATCAATAAACACATTTACAAATAAATCTAGGAAAGGTTTGAAGATAACATTCATCAAACTAATGAATGATACCGACACATTAGTCTACCCAAAAGATATCACTAAGAATTCATAATGCCCATAATGATTATTAAAGCCGTTTTGGGTATATCCTTAGGCCAAATCCTTAATTGGTGATACCCTTACCTCAATTCAATCTTGGAAAATACTGAAGCACCATGCAACATGTCAAATAAGTCATCTATTCAAGGCAAAGGATACCCATTCCTGATTGTAACCTTATTCAATTATTTGTAGTCTATACACATTCTCATGCTACCATCATTTATCTTAACAAACAATATCGGAGGTCCCCAAGGTAAAACACTAGGATGAATGAATACCTTATCAAGTAACTCTTGCAACTGAGTCTTGAGTTATTTCAACTCAATCAAAGCCATTCTATAGTGAGGGATAGAGATTAGGTGAGTTTCAAGCTCCAAGTCAATACAGAAGTCAATAACTCCATCCAGAGGCATACCAGGAAAGTTAGAGGGAAATACCTTCTAAAATTCAGAAACTGTTGGAACTGACTCAATAGAAGGGACCTCTACACTAATGTTTTGAAAATGTGCCAAAAAGGTCAAACACCCCTTCCCAACTAGATTCTTAGCTCTAATAAAGGAAATTATTTTCATATGTCCAGACTTATAAATGCCTTCCCATTCTAACTTATCCATCCCATGCATGTCTAAAGTCACAGTTTTAGTATAACAGTTCAGAACAGCATGATACGGGCATAACCAAGTCATGCCCAGGATGATATCAAAATCAAGCATATCCAGAATCACCAAATCCACCAAAGTGTGAAAACCCATAAACATAACAACATGCACGATACACTTGACTCACTACCATAGAGTTTCCAACCAGAGTAGATACATACACAGGTGAGTCAAGCATATCACAAACTATGTCTAAACCCAAGGCAAATTTAATAGATATAATGAATAAGTGGAACCCGGATCAAACAAGACCATAGCCATCAATTCACAAAGAGAATAGTACTTGTAATGACTGCGTCTGAAGATTCCACCTCAGATTTTCTTGGGAAGGCATAGCAATGAGGTCTTTCATCAATCTAAGCAATTTCTCTAGCAGGCTAAATACCACCTCTTACTGCATTACCACTACCTTAATTTCCAACTTGGCTTCCTTAATAACCACTATGCCCACCCTCTGGACGACCTCTAGAATTACCACAACCACTTATACCAGCTGAATCATAGCTATAGACTGCTATTGACCATGAAAACAAGTCTTTTTACCATTAGGACATTCCCTCTTGAAGTGTCCAACACCATCACAAGTAAAACATCCCCAATCTAGTGAGGGCCAGCTTAAAGAAGATTATGAAGCCCCTTCTTTTCTCACAATTGAAGACTTCAAAGTGGTCCCTGATGGACCCCCTATAGGCACTGGCAGAGGTGATTGTATAGGATGAGTTGGATAGGCTTATGCATATTTACACGCCTGCTTGCCTTATTTACCCATCTTTTAGCCTTGTTTCGAGGGAAAAAACCATATATATCCTTATGATTATTTGTATATTCGTGATGGTGAGATAATATATGTGATTAGATGTTTTTTAGGAAAAAATATAGAGAGAAACAATGCATGTACGCTGAAACAGAAGCATAAAGCATTGGAAAGGAGTAAGCAAAGTTCTTGGAGAAAAATGAGAAAAAGAAGAAAATTTGGGTTGTGGCACATTAGTCTTGCATCCTCCCAGACCCTAAACTATAAAACACCAGAGTTTGTGCTATGGTGGCATGGCACCCCAGAGCCCTCTGACGTTATGGTGATGTGGCACCTAGAGCCTAACCCAAAAATTTCCAGCTTTCTTCTACTCCAAATTAAAGTAGGAAAATGGGTTATTTTCCTCATACTCTATAAATACATCCCTGATCACAATTTTTACATAACATTTAACCTACGAAGAGCTAGGAGCCACCATGGAGGCCAGAGAATTTTTGTTTATTCTTTTTTTTCTCCTTTATTATTTTTATGTTTTTCCTTTTGATGAATTATCGTAATTGCTCCATGTCTATGTGGATTTAAACTTTTCCTTCTAGGATTGTGGTAGCTTCATGATTGCTATAGTAAACTCTTGATTTGATTTGCAAGATTTTTATATTAGTTGTTCTTATATTCTTGAGCTTACAATTTTACTTCTTTATGACCAGTCAAAATAAATATATATTCTTGTTGTGAAACCTGAAGAAGAATCAACAAGATAGAACAGGGATTACAAAGAGTAATATCTCTCTTTTGTTAAGTAAAGAGTAGATTTACGACTAGGATAGGAATATACCTAGAACGCCTTACTTGGTTTCAAATGGGAGTAGCTACTTCATTTACATGCTAGTCTTGTTCATAGGAATATAGACATAAATTTGCATGTGGATAGGTGATTAGAGGCTGGAAAGACCATAATCATATAATTAACCCTGTAATCAACAACAAGACAATCAAGCACGTCAATGAAATTGACTACTCAATATGATTATTAGCAAATTCATAATCCTAGATCGATTTTACCCTATTGACTATGTAAGAATCTGCTCTTTGGCTAGTTAATTGTTCATTAGTTAACTTTATTTTATTTTTAATTTAGTTTAATCATAAATTCATCTTTGGAATCTTACGTTTGAATAAATAATTAGAACTAGTTTAATATAGAAAAATAGTTAATTGACAAGTCTCTGTAGGTACGATATATTGACTTTAAATCCTATATTAGTTGTACGACCGCATACACTTGTGTGTGTGTTAGGATGCAACATATTTTTGGCGCCATTGTCGGGGACTTACAAATTAATTATTTATCAAAGTTAGACTTTTCTTTTTATTTATTTAAGTTTTTGTTTATATTTTTTTCTTGTAAAGATAGATTTTCATATATATATTTTACCACTCTTCTCAACATGACATCAAGGAATAAATATTGGTTTAATGATGAGTATTCACATGTTGGTAATCCTTGTCAGTACTGTGAAAGACTCCACTTGAGTATCAATTTCCATTATATTCAAGAGAGTGGGTTGTGCGCACCTACCCACTCTTTTGAATTGAATGAATGTCATATATCTGGAAAATCAAGATGGCCATTGGAATTGTTATCCTAACTCTTATTCCCCTCCCTCGAACCCTATTATGATTTTTTTCATTATTTGTGATGATGGCAGGGGTAATGAAGTGGAGGATGCGAATCATGATGCTTACCTTATTGATATGATGAAGCAAATACTGGATAATCAAGAAGAATTGAGGGAAGACACAAAGAGGATAGGTTCCCAACTCACAGATATGCAGACTATGACTGAAACTTGTATTGATCAGCAAGTTACAGTCTTAGCCAATACCCCAAGAAGAACCCCTAGTAGAAGAAGAAAGTGAGCCCCTACTATAAGAAAGTTATGAGGATGCAAACATAGTGAGCCAATCTTGCCTAATGAAACAAGAGTAGAAAATTAAATTTCATGAGTTTCTTCGTGATAGTCTTACAAACATAACGACATAAGCTAACAGAAGGTACATCTGATCTCAAACAAGAGATGGGCCAATTTGGCTCAGATATTCATAACTTGGGGGATCACTTGAAGAATAAGGTTGATGCATCTGTGGCTCAATAACCAATTATTGTGTATACTGGCCAACTAGTGAAGCGGAAAGTGGAATTCTAGCTATTCAACTATGTTTTATTCATTAGTGCTGATGTTGAGGAGATATACGATCATGAACATGTCATAAATAATGCAAGTTTAGAGTTAGGACATGTTGTACTTCATTCTACTGATTTTTATACATTATTCTATATTATGTTTGGATGATGATATGAGAATTGAATAAGTTGAACAAGGGGAGATGTGTGCAAATGAATAACAAGGCCCTTACATTCTAAAATTTGTCACACCAAAGAGACAAAATGATATTCCTCACTTAAAGGCCAAGAAATGCAAGATGCGACATCCTTTGCTTGGTTCATTCATCTTTGTACAACCACCCCTTGAGCAGAGCAGAAAATTTGATGCAAATTTAGGGGTTTAATTCATATCTTCAAAGTAGAAGAAATATTGGATAAGTGATGGCATCATGCCGCGATGTTAAATTTGGCGCTTATTGGGAGGTGATAATTGTCATGTCCTATCTAGGAGGGGAGGACATCAAGGAGTTATACGAGCACCTGCTAAACATTTATACTAAACTCATGCTAAAGTTGAAAACTGACAAGAAACAACATGGATGTCAATATGTGTTTACATATACTGAAACATAGATAACTAAAGGGCCCACTGGACTAGCTGTACAACTAAAACTAAACTACGTCTAAGAAGCCTCTAAAGATTCTACGACTTAAAATCTGATAACTAGTCAGGACAGGGCCCTGACATACCCAACATATGATATATACATGAATACAAAATAGGTGACCTAGGCATCTGATAGATCCAGAGAGAGGTAGAGCTTACCAACTGATCAACTGGAAGGCACGAGTCTACTGTGGATGTTTGCTAGCCTGAGTACCTGAGCTTGCATTCATAAAAATGCAGCACCTAAAAAATAAAGGGACGTAAGTACATATAAAACATGTACTGGTATGTAAAGAAGACTGAATAACAAGTAGACATGTAAGAATGCTCACTGAATTGAATATCAAAAATAGGAAAATTTGAGCATACACATACAGGGCATGTAATCTGAAACTGAAACTGAAACTGGTACAATGATCAATATCAAGGGTCCTTATATAACATCCTATGCATTACTTAATTACATATATTTAAAATTCCTAGAATTTGCCTAGGTGACATCATTATCCTTTTATATAGCATATCTATTCTTTATGTAATACTAACTGTCAAGAAGTCACAAGTTGGACTACTATGGGCCATCGGTGACACCTGTTTGGCATCTGGAGCCAACTATCCTAACCATGTGTGAAATCTCATAGTCTAGATAACATGGTCTGTCAAGGTACGCCCTTTAGGGATCGTGTAAGGTCTGCCCGCAGGCCTGTGTAGTCTGGAGAATCCACGAAGGGAAGTTCCAGTAGACTTTGTCTAAATTCTGTGCGCATAATAGAATCGCACGTAGTGGCCCTAAAGAAACCCACCCCACACTGCAGAGTAGGCTATAATCTCATCTTGCTTGTAAATGCTCATAGTAAGAAACTTATGAATCATATAACTTGTTATCTGAATATTGATTACTTTCTTTTAGCTGAAGAATCATATATTTATGTGATCTATATATTCAGGGCTATTCTGTGGCTAATTACTTTCTTTAAGTTTTATGACATATATGCTTGGTAATATCTAGGAGTTTCAACTGAAGACACGCATGGTCATGTTAAACATATGACTTCTTTGACTAGAAATGAGTACTATAACTCTATAGTTTTAGAACTCCACATAAGAGAGACCTATAATAGCAATAAGATTTGCTTTCAAACAACATATAATCTATGACGACCTTTATAGAGGAACATGTAACTCTAGGTCGTGCCTTGATGCCGAAAGAGGTTTTAGCTTTACATACCTTACTTCGAGACTCTTTCTCCCTTATATCGTGTTGTTGGTTCCCTTAAAACACTCCTTATCTATGACACAATAACATATGCAATAGTATAAGCGACTAACCAAGAAATATGGCTAGGTCGGAAAAACAATAATAGCTTACGAGCGACAAGCTTAGCAAATAAGATAAATAAATGGTGTATCGCCACACCTCTCTCTTTTACCCTTATCAACTGAACTATGACCATATATGAAGTCAATATTAATACCTCCATCCTTTCCTTACAATATACGGCCCATTCCATATCCCAAACAAGGTCATAAACTTGACCCCTCGGCTTTCAAACACCACCTCGAGAGTTCTTTATCTAGTAGCATTTAAATGACCCATTAAGCTCATAGGTTAATTTGAGGGAGAATTATAACATTTAATACAGTGATAGGAAGCCTAATAACATATAAACAACATCCTCAATCCACTTAGGCATTTTATCAAACATTTGACGAGCGACAAGATTGCAAGAGCCATAAAAATCGTGTTTGCTATACCTAGCGTCCCTCCTTATCGCAGCATGCTTGCTGCCTCAATACACACCTATTTTAATCAATAATACAACCATTACATCCCTCTACATAATACCTTCTCACCAATTATATCAACTACAATGGGCAAAACACGGACTCACGGCTTCCTATCACCGTCCCGTGAGTCCTACCCGTAAACTATACTTAAGACAACTCTTAGAGTCATATTTACAAGGATAAGAGATCCGCGATACCTTTATCAATAAGAATACAATCCCTGAAACCTTCTTATATTCAATAACAACACCTTTTCCTTCAATAAAACACTTGACTAAGTATGTTTCTGTGACCTACGATGAAAAATACACTTGATTCTTGAAGGAATTCACTTACCTTAGGCTAGGGAGGGGTTGAGATGAAGAAGAACTGAAGAAAACTAGTGTTAAGTAGGTACCTTATGTTCTGATATGTATAGGAGACGAAATCTAAAAGTTTCAATATAAATATACAACTTTTAGCCGACTTACCCAAGGCTGCCACATGTTCCTAGTGATTGGGCAGTGCATGTGTCTGTATTAAAATGCGCATAACATTTTTCTCCAAACTTGTATGGATGAGAGGTTTATTGATTTGCAAACTATACTCAAATATCTTTAATTTGGTACTTCATAGACCCTATAAATCCGTTTATATTGGTAGATATACCGATTATAAGTAAGACCTTGTACGAGCTTTCTTGAAATAGTCCACAGTAGTGAATCTTTCAATTTGAAATTTTGTTTCAATTCTCCCTTTGGTCTATAACCTTAGTATATCACTTCAAATGTATTAATATAAGTGTCCCTTTTTAGAATTATCCATTCATAGCCTTATCCTCTTGGTTCATAATGATTCCTTCGCGTTTATGAGTTGCACACGTTTCTTAAGTTTGGGGCATTACATTATCCCCCTCTTGGGATGATTCGTCCTCGAATAAAGGATACAACTTAAATTTATTCTAAATATTCCCCTTCTCAAAAAAAAATTAGCAGAGTTTCCCTTGTAATTTGGCCTATCCAAAATCTATCAGCTAACTAAAGCACATATTATACGCTTCAGAGAGCGTCATATCAAGAAAATAGTATTTACCATGTATCAACGAGGATCCGCTTGGCCTTACATGAATGAAAACTATAGTAGTTTATATAGCTTACCTCATACTCCTTTGACTTTAGACCTCAACTCTGAGGAACATATAGAACTCTTGAATCATAAGAACGTATCAAGTACCTGAACATTTAACATATCGATAAAGTAGTATTAACAAATATGACTAAAATTGATACTCGAATGAAAGTGTAATGACTTTAAGAACCTTCTGATTGTTCCTTGAATAAGTGAGGATATTTGTCCCTCATGTTGGCCTCTGCTTCTCACGTGGCTTCTTCTACATTCTGACTTTTCCATAGGACTTTAACTGAAGCTATTTCTTTCGTTCTCAATTTTCTAATTTGTCTATCTAGTATGTCCACCGGGACTTCTTCATATGATAAATATTAGGAGAGCTCTATACCCTCTAAATCGATAACTTGAGAAGGATCTACTAAGCATTTACATAACATAGACATGTGAAAGACTGGATGCACTGCTGCTAACTCAGGAGGTAAATCAACCTCATAGGCTACCTGGCCAACTCTATTTAGGATTCTATAAGGACCAATATATCTAGGGCTCAACTTACCTTTCTTTCCAAATTGCATAACCCCCTTCATAGGCGATACCTTCAAGAATACCCAGTTATCAACTTGGAACACTAAATCTCTGCGTCGCCCATCTGTATAATATTTTTGTCAGCTTGGAGCAGTCTTCAGCCATTCCTATATTAGCTTTAACTTTTCATCTGCTTGATGGACAATATCTGGTCCCAATATTTGAGTCTCACCTACATCAAACCAACTAATAGGTGATCTATATCGTCTCCCGTAAAGAGCTTCAAATGGGGCCATGCCAATACTGGAGTGATAGCTATTATTATAGGCAAATTATATCAAGGGAAAATGATCATCCCAATTACCTTTAAAGTCCAGAACACATGCTCTTAACATATCTTTGAGTGTCTGAATAGTGCGCTTGACTTTGCCACCATCTATGGATGGAATACCGGGAATAATATGCTTCAGCCATTATCTGTTGTCTTAGACCATCTACATTAGGAACACACAGTCTCCCTCGGCACCTTAAAGAACCATCCTCCACTATCTCAAATGCTAAATTTTTATATTGCTGGATCCCTTCTCTATACTGGAGTAATAAGGGATCATCATATTGTTTTTCTTACCCTAACACCATTAATGATGACTCAGCAGTGTTATGCACAACCACACCCCCATCTTAAGAATCTAGAAGTCAAACTCCTAGGTTGGCTAATCTGTTAATATCTCATGCTACTTTATGTTGAGCAGGTGTCAAATGTGCTAGGCTACCCATAGACACACGACTGAGAGCATCTGCTACAATGTTAGCTTTACCGGGGTGGTTGAGAATCTTGACATCGTAGTCTTTCAGCAACTCTAACCACCTTCTCTACCTCAAATTCAACTCCTTTTGCTTGAAGAGATATTGGATACTCTTATGGTCTATAAATATGTCAACATGTACCCCATACAAATAGTGGCACAAAATCTTAAGTGTGAATACAACTGTTGCAAGCTCTAAATAATGCTTGGGGTAGTTTTATTCATGCTTTTTAAGTTGTCGAGCAGCGTATGCTATAACCTTCCCATGTTGCATCAAGATGAATCCTAGGCCGACACCCGAAGAATCACAATAAATGGCATACCCTTTTGTGCCCTCTGGTAAGGCCAATACAGGAGCTGTAGTCACTCTATCTTTCAGCTCTTAAAATCTTCTTTCACAAGCATCTGACCATTGAAATTTGGATTCTTTCTGTGTTAATTTAGTCAACGAGGAAGAAATTGAGGAAAATCCTTCCACAAACCTCCTGTAATAACCGGCGAGCCCTAAGAAACTATGTACTTTTGTTGGAGTGGTAGGTCGAGGCCATCTCTTCACAGCCTCTATCTTCTAAAAGTCCACTTTGATAGCTTCACCAGAGACCACATGGCCAAGAAAAGCCATTGAGTTCATCTAGAATTCACATTTAGAAAACTTAGCATAAAGCTGGTGCTCTCTAAGAGTCTATAGAACTAATATGAGATGATCTGCATGCTTTGCCTCATCACGTGAATATATCAAGATATCATCTATAAATACAATCATGTACATATCAAGAAAGGGTTTGAAAACCCTATTCATCATATCCATGAAGGTTGTTGGGGCATTCGTCAGTCCAAATGACATGACAAGGAACTCAAAGTGCCCATATCTCGTTCAAAAGGCTGTCTTTGGAATATCAACTTCATGTATCCTCAACTGGTGATAACCATATCTTAAGTCCATCTTTGAAAAACATTTAGCTCCCTGCAACTGATCAAATAAATCATCTATTCTGGGTAGGGGGTACTTATTCTTTATTGTAATATTATTCAACTGCCTGTATTCTATACACATTCGCATTGTGCCATCCTTCTTACGTACAAATAGTATTGTAGCACCCCAAGGCGATTTGAATAAAACCTTTGACAAGTAGATCTTTTAACTGTTCCTTTAGCTCTTTCAACTCTACCGGTGCTATTCTATAAGGCGGAATGGATATAGGCCGGGTTCAAGATCTAGGTCAATACAAAAGACAATATCTCTAACTGGAGGTAATCCAAGAAGTTCATCAAGAAACATATCTAGATATTCATTCACAACGGGTATGGACTGAAGAGTTGACACATGTTCCTTATCATGAAGGTCTCTGACATGGACTAGGTGATATAAACACCCTTTTGTTATAAGCTTTTGTGCCTTAAGATAGGAAATAAACCTTCCTCTAGGCATCATAACATCCCCTTTCCACTCCAAGATTGGCTCTCCCAGGAAATGGAATCGAGCAATCTTAGCTCGGCAATCAACTGTAGCGTAACAAAAGGATAGCCAGTCCATGCCTATAATGAAATCAAAATCAACCATGTCCATCTCTATCAAGTTAGCCAATGTATCATGGCCATATACTGTTACTAGGCACCCATAATAGATCCTTTTAGCTTTAATAGAGTCTCTTACTAGATTCGATACTGCAAATGGCTCACGTAATAACTTTGGCTCTATTTCGAACTTCTTAGCAACAAATGGAGTAACATATGACAAGGTCGCCCCTAGATCTATCAATGCATAAACATCATAAGAGAAGATGGATAAGGTACATTTAACCATATCTGGGGAAGCCTCTGAATCCTATCAGCCTGCTAATGCATACATTCGACTTGGGCCAGCTCCCAAACTTGAACCTCTACCTCTACCCCTACATGTACCTCTTCTTGTCTGTGCCTGGATATTATGAGATAAATGTGGTGCTGAAGAAGAGGATGCTCATGTGGAGCCTATGTACGATGATCTATCACACCTTCCCTCTGCTCTAAATCTAAGACAATACCACATCTTGGGACCTTTGACTCCACACCCATAACAAACGGTAGAGATATATAAGAACTCTCCAAAATAAGAACAACCATATTGTCTGCAAGTAGGCCGAGGTGGTAATCCCTGACCAATATCTCTCTGATAAGCCTGGTTCCCTAAAAGTCTGACTCTGATCCTTCCTATACCTTGATCATTGAGCTGGAGCACTAGCTGTGAAGTGGGATGCCGACTGAGCCTTCCTAGGTGGTCTCTGCTGGAAGAAGCCCTATCACTTTCGTGATACCTGCCAGCTGCCCTGTCCCTCTTACTCTGCTCCCTTTCTGATATGTCTACCATGTGGTCACAGATGAGATCCTCTGTCTGCTATGCATATGTCATTAGTCTAGCAATATCCATATCATTATTAAGTGCAACAACTTCACAAGATTTAATAAAATGATCTCTGAGGCCACCCACAAAGTAATGCATCCTTGCCCTCTCGGTGTTGACCATCTCTGGAGAAAATCTGGACAACTTAGTAAATCGCATGCTATACTCCTTGACACTGAGGTTATTTTGTCGTAAGGATAGAAACTCATCCACCCTTGCTTTCCTGAGCTCTAAAGGTAAAAAGTGATCCATAAAGGCCCTCGAGAATTCTTCCCAAACTGCTGGAAGGCATTTGGCCCCTGGAATCGACCCACATCTCATGCCAGGCAATGCGACATCTTTTAGCTAATAGGAGGCCAATTCAACAGCCTCAGTCTCAGATATATGCATAACCCTGAAGATTGTATTGATCTCATCTATAAACTATTGAGAGTCCTCTTTCATACTAGATCCTGTAAACACAGTGGGATTCATCTTGAGGAAATCACGAACTCTTGATCCGGTAGTCTCTCCCTAAATAGTGTTACGTGTAGCAACATTTTGTCCTTGGTCCTGAGAAGTTACTAACTGGGTGAGCAACTGTATTGCGCCTCTAAGATCCTGCTCTGAGGCACCTGGTGGTGGTACATGTAGTATAGAAATTGTTGTTGATGCTACTGGAAGTGTAGGAACTCCAGAATGCCTTTGTGTTCTAGGGACCTGAGGACTATGAAGTGTAGGACTTGGTAAGCCCACATGAGCCCTGGTATGATCCGCTAATACAAGAGAATGCTCTACAGTGGCTGCCTCTTGAGTAGTATTGGTACTATGGCCTATATTATCCGTATTTTTGGTATACATGATCTGTATCACAAATAAGCAGAGTGTGAGTCAGAAGTAACTTTCTATGACTTAGCTCTATTGCACGATCTAGCTTTTAATAGAAGGTAAGATTCTTAAATGCCCGTGTAGTCCCATAATTATAAATGTGGCACGCAACACATTCATAAGGAAGGTCCTACTAGACACGACTTCTTAGAATCCCTGGGACACTTGAACCTTGTGCTCTAATACCAAGTTTGTCACGCCCCTAGCTATGAGGGGCGAACATCAAGTAGTTATACGAGCACCTTCTAAATATATATACTAAACTCAATCTAAAGTTGTAAACTGACAAGCAACAACATTCATATCAATATGTTTTTACATATACTGAAACATAGATAACTGAAGGGTCCACTGGACTAGCTGTACAACTAAAACAAAACAATGTCTTAGAAGCCTTTAACGAGTCTGTAACTGAAAATCTGATAACTAGTTGGGACATGACCCCGACATACCCAACATATGATATGTACATGAATTCAAAACATGTGACCTAGGCATCTGATAGCTCTAGAGAGAGCTGGAGCTTACTAACTGATCAACTGGAAGGCACTGGTCTACTGTGGATGTCTGCTAGCCTGAGTTCCTGATCCTGCATTCATAAAAATGCAGCGCCCAAAAATAAAGGAACATCAGTACATATAAAAAATGTACTGGTATGTATAGTAGACTGAATAACATGTAGACATGTAAGAATTCTCACTGAATTGAATATCAGAAATAGGAAAATTTGAGCATACACATACAGGGCATGTAATCTGAAACTAAAATTGAAACTGGTACTATAACCAATATCAGGGGTCCTTATATAACGTCCTATGCATTACTTAATTACACATATTTAAAGTTCCTAGAATTTGCCTAGGTGACATCTTTACCCTTTTATAAGGCATATCTATTCTTTATGTAATACTAACTGTCAGGAAGTCACAAGATGGCCTACTGTCGGTGATCGGTTACACTTGTTTGGCATCTGTAGAAAACTATCACAACCATGTGTGAAATCTCATAGTCTGGATAACATGGTCTGTCAAGGTATTCCCTCCAGGGTTCCTGTAAGGTCTGCCCGCAGTCCTGTGTAGTCACGGGAATCCACGTTGGGAAATTCTAGCTGACTCTGTATGAATTCTGTGTACAGAATAGCATTGCACGTAGTGGCCCTAAAGATACCCACCCCACGTTGCAGAGTAGGCTATAATCTCATCTTACTTATAAAGGCTCATAGTAAGTAATTTATGAACCATATAACTTGTTATCTGAATATTGATTACTTTATTATAGCTGAAGAATCATATATTTATGTGATCTATATATTCAGGGCTATTCTTTGGCTAATTACTTCCTCTAAGTTTCGTGACATATGTGCTCGGTAATTTCTAGGAGTTTCAACTGAAGACACGCATGGTCGTGTGAAACATGTGACTTATTTGACTAGAAATGAGTATTATAACTCTATAGGTTTAGAACTCCACATGTGAGAGACCTATAATAGCAATAAGCTTTGCTTTCAAACAACATATAATCTATGAGGACCTTTATTGAAGGAACATGTGACTCTAGGTCGTGCCTTGATGGCGAAAGAGGTTTTAGCTTTACATACCTTACTTCGAGACTCTTTCTCCCTTATGTCGTGTCGTTGGTTCCATTCAAACACTCCTTATCTATGAAATAACAACATATGCAATAGTATGAGCAACTAACCAAGAAATATGGGGAGGTCGGAAAAACGATAATAGCTTACGAGCGACAAGCTTAGCAAATAAGATAAATAAATGGTGTGTTGCCACACCTCTCTTTTTTACCCTTATCAACTGAACTATGACAACCTATGAAGTCAATATTAATCCCTCCATACTTTCCTTACAATATACAGCCCATTCCATATCCCAAACAAGGTCATAAACTTGACTCCTCGGCTTCCAAAAACCACCTCAGGAGTTCTTTATCTAGTAGCGTTTAAATAACCCTTTAAGTTGATTGGTTAAGTTGAGGGTGAATTATAATATTTAATACAGTGATAGAAAACCTAATAACATATAAACAACATCCTCAATACATTTAGGCATTTCAAACACTTGACGAGCGACAAGCTTGCAAGAGACATAAAATTTGTGTTTGCTATACCTAGCGTCCCTCCTTATCGCAGCAATCATTCTGCCTCAATACACAACAATACACACCTAATTTCGTCAAAAAAACAACCATTACAGCCCTTTAAATACTCCATGATCACCAATTAAATCAACTACAATGGGCAAAACACGCACTCATGGCTTCCTATCACCGTCCCGTGAGTCCTACCCGTAAACTATACTTAAAACAACTCTTAGAGTCATATTTACAGGGATAGGAGAGAAGCCATACCTTTATCAATAAGAATACAATCCCTGAACCATTTTTATCTTCAAGAAAAACACCTTTTCTTTCAAGAAAACACTTGACTAAGTATGTTTCCGTGACCTACGATGAAAAATACACTTGATTCTTGAAGGAATTCACTTACCTTAGGCTAAGAAGGGATTGAGATGAAGAAGAACTAAATAAAACTAGTATTAAGCAGGTCCCTTATGTTCCGATATGTATGGTAGACGAAATCCCAAAGTTTCAATATAAATACACAAGTTTTGGCCGACTTACCCAAGGCTGCCACATGTCCCGCAGTGATTGGGCAGTGCGCATGTATGTAGTAAAATGTGCATAACGTTTTACTCCAAACTCGTATAGATGAGAGTTTTATTGCGTTGCAAACTAGACTCAAATACCTTTAATTTGGTAGTTCATAGGACCTTTAAATATTTTTATTTTGGGAGATATACCCATTACTATTAAGACCTTGTACGAGCTTTCTTGAAATAGTCCACTGTAGTGAATCCTTCAACTTGAAATTTTGTTTCAAGTCTCCCTTTGGTCTATAACCTTAGTCTAACACTTCAAATTGAATAATATAAGTGTATCTTTGTATAATTATCCATTCACAACCTATCCTCTTGGTTCATAATGATTCCTTCGCATTTACGAGTTGCACGCGTATCTTAAGTTTGGGGAATTACAATAATGCTCAAATGTACTTTCCTAAAAGGAGGTATTAACGATCGTTAGAGCAAAACACATTTTTAGTACTAGACAGGCATCGGGGTCGATCCCACAAGGAATTAGAGCTTATCTTAAGTGATTGTAAAACAGACTTCACAACGAGAGTAGATTTCTCAACAACAACTAATGTAAAAAGGGGGGGATTGGGAATCTATCACAATTTGAATTCCAAACAAAGCAATAATTAAAAAGTTCAAGGCGTAAACAATACATAGAGGACGACTAGGGATGTGCTTCTAATGGGTCTTAAATACGGGTCAAGGTACTTGCTTAATTGCATAAATTCCTACTAATGAAATAGGTAACATTGGTTTTAGGCATGCTTATTAATCTCTCGATCAAACAAATATATATCCAATGGTTTTTATTCAAACACCATTGTTTAGGCAAATAACCAACCAACATATTCTTTAGGAGGTCACACTATTTCTAGCTTAGACCCTTAAATGGTTGTTTCCGGCTAATTGAGCTATTTCTAGCCTCAATCTAGGTGGAATCTCAAGTACCCACTAGCAATTTCACATTCGAAATTATAAATTTCTTTCTCAAGCAAGAATACAACCAAGCAAGGTATATCAATGTTTGCAACCATCAATTTTAGAGTTAAAACATGGTGAAATCACTAGACTCATATCATATTAGCAATTATAAACAGAAATAAGCAAGACCCATACACTTTTATCAAGTACCCATTATCTACACATCCCTATACAAGGAAACTTAGCAAGTTATGCTAAAGGATGAAGAAAGTATACCCATAGGGAAATTCAAATTCCTTTCATTAATTGTAGCAAGATTCTAATATCCAAGCTCAAATTTACAAGCCCAAGGTTGAAGATTTGAGAGAATGGATTGAAACCCTCTTTCTTGCCTTAGGAGAGAAACTTGCTTCAAAGGTGAAAACTATTCAAAAACTATTCAGAACTATCTAAAATAGTGCCTAAATTGGGTTTAGAAACATTCCCAAAACATCATACCAAATTAGACAAAAATGTCCTTTGGGGTCTGTGCGACATGACGTGTGGTTCGCATAACGTGAAGTGCGCATCACACATCACTCTTTAGCGGTCCAATGACTTAAGCTGATTTGGGAGCTATATGTGAAATGAGGTGTGGTTCGCACCAGGCAGTGTGCACATCACACAGTGACTGCACCCCTTAAAAGATCCTTCAGCCTAAGCATGAGATTTATGCGATGGGAGGTGCGGACCACACCTCGTGTTGTGCGTGTCGCACGAGGTCCGCACCTCTTGGCAGAATCTCCATCTTTTTCAATCCTTCACATTTCAACTCCTTTTCAGCTCTTTTGGGTTCAATTCCTTATTTTCCATCTTCGGACAAAAGTACCTGCATTCATGTCAATAAAGTCCATAAGAACCTCTAAATCTTATCAAAACATAGCAATAGTTCCTGATTAAAGGCTAAATGAATTGGTCAATTATCGACTTATCAAACCCCCAAACTTTAACTATTGCGTGTCCTCAAGCAAGATACTCACAAGGTAAGGAATGAATTATGCTCTAAAACTCCATCAAGGCACAAAAGACTACTCTATTCTAAAAAACTATGAAAATAATAAACAAAAAGACTCAAACAAAAGACTCAACTATTATGCTCATGTCAATTTGAACCACCACATTATCAAGGCAATTGATCATTTCAAAACTTTTTAAAAAGGGCTTCATTTCTCATTTAAAAATCAAGGGAATTTAGTCATTCAAAACAAGATATTAAGCTTCTCAAGTCATTGACATGGACCATCAAGGTTTGCCTCCAGATTCGGAACACAACTTGTTTCATTCATTCCTCTCAAATTAAATAGAGACTTCATGTTTCAATTCGAGTGCATGATGCCACTCACCCACAAGAGAAAATCCCAATCATAATCATGCAATTCACAAAACAAAGGGTTTATAAGAGAACAAAGAAGACTCTCACTCTCTCAAGGAAGTTCAAGTGTACACATATCGAACCATAGGCTTGCCCTTCATGTAAATTGCCACTAATGTAGGGTGATCAAGCTCGAAATCACTAATGACAAGCGAGTTACTATGTTGGCTAGGGGTAAGGCGAGGATTTCATTTGGCTCGAGTGACTACACCTCCCTAATGCTCTTTCTCATTACTTTGAACACCGCTCACATTTTTGAATTTTTGACTTCACCATATTTCTCCCTCTCACAACCTAAGCTTCTCCTTTTCAGTCATGATCATTCAAGACTCCTCGTATTGCCTTCATTTGGTAGAACCCATTCATTCTTTTCATTTTGCTCATTGGATTAAACTTTTTGGAGAAATTTTCCATTCAAACTTAAGGTTCTACCTTGCACTTGGAGTGCATCCTTCTTCTTTTCCTCATTGATCTCATACACCCCCAAACTTAGGCATTTTCCTATGTTGACTTTTCATTCCCCCCCCCCAACTTAGGATTTTAGACTACTTTTGATTTTCAAGCAATTAGGGAGGACGGGTGGCAAAATAGAGGTTCCAAAAAGGTCAAGGTGTTAAACAACGTGCCAAGAAATGGTCACAAGCTTAGAGGGTTTCACTAGGATCGATGTCGAGGAAAGGCATTTGGATGAAGTGACTATCGAAAAGGGCCTAAGATCATTTTCCAAGCTCGATCACACCTAGAATTTTTTCTTAAATAACATTCGGGGCAAGTTCTAGAAAATACACATGCACAAGAATCAAGGTAAAGCCTCACCATAAAAGGCATCATGCCACAAGACTTCTTTCATTAGTCTCAAGATCAATTGGGATAAATGACTTTTGACAAGATATTCCGAGTTTATTACACACTCGTTTTGGAATCAATCAAGCCAAAGTGAGAGGGTGAAAATCATGACAAGAGAATGCTTTCCTAAAAAGTTTCATTTTCTCTCTTTCCTTTCATTTTTCATAAACATCTTTCCAAGATTTTTTTTCCGGTGGGTCCATTTTGAGACAAGCACACTATGGACTCAAATTAAAAGTAAAACTATTTTCCTTAAGAAAGTTGCCTCTCAATCTATCATAAGGAAACACCAACTCGGTTTGACATAAAAACAAAAGAAAAGAAAAAGAAAAATAAAGAAAACATTTTTGCTCCATGGTAAAGAACCGTGGTATTAAGAAAACCCTAAGAGTTTATTGCTAAACTACTATTAACAAGGTGATAACCAAATCGCACGTTCATGAATCATTTGAAAAACAAGCCGCGACGTAGGCCCTTAGCACATTTGCAAGGCATGGATAGCAAGATAATGGAGTCGCGTAAGACTAACCTGGAACATAACCAAGAATTAAAAGTCAAGCTCATCGAGGGTACAATTAAGCTCAAAAACATAATAAAAAGGCCCGGAAAGGGCAATATCATCACAATCATCCAACATGCTCGACAAGGGCATAAACAAATCTAGCAAGAAAATTAAAAGTGTCAACAAGCCCCTGTGAGGGCAATAAAATATCTCAAGCACAACACAGGCAACCAACAATCACATCATATAATACCACCTCCCCCAATAAAAAAAAGCATTGCCCTCAATACTTTAAGATCAAATAAGGAGAGAAGGGGTGCAACTCCCTAGAGAACTATCCCTCATCATTATCAACTACTTCCTCATTATTGGAAACATCTCAACTAGGACCTGCACCACCCTTCCGGGAGTGTGTTGTCAATGTGGAGTCCCTGAGAGCCTGTTGAAACACTGGTTTCTCATCATTATCTAGCTCTGCATTTTCAGCCCCAAGCAGCTCAGCTTTATCATCCTGATAAGATGCAAACAAGTCATCCATGGGTCCACGAGTGCGATGGGGTAGAGGTAAGTTTCTTAAGTCTGCCTCCTCAATTGGTTTCTTCCCTTTGGCTTTGTCAACATCCTTCGTAAGTTTTCTAATGGACACTTCGATGAAATCCACCCTTTTGTAAAGCACAGAAATGCTCCCCACAACTTCTTTGATAGCCCTATTAATAGCCCTATCAATCAACCCTGGTAGATCTCTCGCTAAATCTATCAATTACCCCTAATGGTTGTATGTTTTGTCAACCATATCTTGGAGGCCACTTTTGGTCAAAGTGGGTGCGGGGGCATGTGCATGTGCCTCTGATATAGCCCCATAAAGGGATGAAGTAGTTTCTTCGCTATCTAAATCATCACTCTCAACATCCACTGATGCCTTTACCCTGTGCCTTTTGAATCTAGGGGCATCCCTGTCAGTCATCTTATCAAGATCGATCACCCCAAGAATATGAGTGACCTTGTCACAGCTTAAATATAGGATGTCAGCCTTGGCACACAGCTTGCTAATCAGCACTGGTTAAGGGAATGAGTCATTACCCTTGCATGCTTTCCTCCGAATCACCATGGCTGTAATTTCCCCAAAATTCACATGCTCCCTTATCATAATGGCAGCAACTAAAAAGGCCTCCTCTTTAGTTATCTTCTGGTCATTCTGCAAGGGTAGGAATCGTATACGGATAAGATCATACCACAGACGGGCCTCAAAGTATAGAGTTTTTCTCAGAATATCACCTACCATAGTAGCCCAATTAGGAGTGATAGGAGCAAGGATAGGGGTAGTCTCATAATAAGGTCGTCAACTTGTCCATGAGCCTAGGTGCAGGTTCGATTAGGTGTCCCCAATAGATGGCATTGATGGTAGCAGGGGTGATGCAAACTTTCTTGCCCCTTACTATAACTGAATCCAAATTGGGGAATTTCCCCACAACCCCTTTATATCCCTTGGAATATTGCGTAGCTTGATAGGCCGTAAAGAACTCCCACATGACTTCCTCATAGTACCCCCTGGGCATATCCTTAAAAGGGTACCACTCTTGTTCAGCAAAAATATGGTGCATATTGGGTAGCTCATCCCCAACTTCCCCCAATTAAAACTTTGCTCTTCATTGAATGTCCTATTCTTATCCCGCTTATAAAAGGCCTTCATGCCTTCCACCCCAAAGCAGATCCTTGCCTCTTCTGTGGCTGATAGTTTCCTTGGTTGGCTACCTGTGTTGTCCTTGCTAGAAGATATGTTCTTCACATGGAGATTTCTAGTACAAAAAAAAGCAAAATATTTTTGTGGTTTTTACATAAGTAGAAGAAAAAGACTAAAAAGAAAATAACAAACTAAAAAGGTGGGAATGCAAAGAAGTAAAAAACAAAGTAGGTGAGTGATGGCTCATGAGGACCATGTGTGAACCATACTAGATAGAGTGTGCTTCACACGTGACTTCTCCCAATCTAATAAAAACCTTCAATGATTTCTGCTTTGAGGTGCGAAGTTTGTGCGAACCGCACAAACGAAGGTGTGCGTCACACCATACTTCCCCTCTCATAACAGTGACTGACAACAAAAAAATTTAGCAGGTGCAATGCCTTGTGCATTTCGCATGTTAAAATCCACGCACCACATGCAAAATGCATAGGAGCACAATTGGAATTTTTGGTTCCTTGTGTTCTTGTGAATTACACATGTGATTCGTGGAGCAAGATTTTCATAAAGCACTTGGCACCAAGCTGTAAACCAATAATTTAAACATTAAGGGGCAAACATAACATGAGCACAGACTTATCCGAGTACTCAGACTTCCCCAAAATTCATTATCACAAATCAAATCAATAGAAGAACTCAATGATTTCCCTTAATAAGAACGTTACCCCGTCTATCATCGGGAACATCAACCCTTCGATTGTAACAATTAGGCACCAAGTTCAACAATTTCTACTTCCCACACAAGATCATGTACCCAACAAAATATTCAATAAAGTACATGGGCACAACAATAGTAGAAAATTTCAGTCCCACACAATAATTCTCAACAAAAACTTATGAAAAATGACGATTTGCCCTTAAGAATGACGTCACCCAATCTATCATAGGGCTAAATCATGCATTATTCACAAGTGGGTTACTCAGATTTCACCCCAAACATAGATTTTCAAGGCTAAAACCTACTACAATCAACATGTATTATCACAATACCAAGATCTACGAAGTTGATCCTAAGAACAATCCATAACACAATTCAAAATTGGGGACCCAAAATTTTTGGATCTTACCCAAAATCAACATGGTAATTCTAACAAGCATGCTTCATAATATGAGTTCCTAATCAACATAAAAACATGTATTTAACATCACAAAACATACCACAAGTGAAGATTAAATGAGGAGAAGCAAAAATTGAAGTTTTTGGACAGAAACAATGGTGACCCAACAACCTTGCCCAGAGAACTAATGATGGCGGCATGTGGGGGAGTGGCGGTGGAGAGTGGGTGAGAGGAGGAGGAAAGTTTGGGGAAGTTTGAGGAATTTGTGGGAGGTTTTGGGAGTGAATTTGAGAAGTTATAGGAGAGAATATGGAGAGAAAGAAAGAGTGGCAGAATAAAAAGGGAAAAGAAGAAGAAAATTTGGCCGGGTCAGTCTTTGGGTCGGGTCGGTCAATGGGATAGGTCAATTAAAATTTGAAATTTACCTTGGTGCACCATGAGATACGATTCGCGCAATCCCTTGTGCAAACCGTATGTCATTTCGCACCTTACGTTTCCATGCCCCAAACTTGGCCAGCTTTCTATTTCATCATGCAATGAAAGTGCGAGACGTACTTGGGCTCGTGTGGTCCGCACAGCCCTGTGCACATCGCCTCCAATTTCAACATTTTTCTCCTAGGCTTCTCTTTTGGCTTGTGTTGGGCTGTGCGATGTGCACAATGGCTTATGCGAACTACACGATCCTCTGCACATCTCCTTTTTTCCCTATTTTTCCACTTGTTCATTCCTCTGCTCCTTGCATTCCTAAAACAAACCAAAAATAACAAAAGATAACCAAAAATAAAGTAAAAACACTTGGGTTACCTCCCAATAAGTGCTTGACTTTATGTTGCGACTCGATGATAGTAACTCAACCTTAGTAGTTTTCGGATAGCATGCCAATCCGCTTGGTGTGGCCCCATTACAAGAAGGGGAATTGGTCCTTCAACGTCCTCAAAACATCATCATGTTGCCGACTTGGCAACTCTTGAATCTTGGGTGTCTTGCCCATTTCACACTCTTCAAGGGAATGACCAAGCTTTCCCTTAATATGAATCACCGAGATTACCCTCAATTCATCTGGAGGCTTTGTGGGTTGGCACACGTTCAATGTCACTACCTTACTTCTAACCTAGAATTTGACTTCACCGAGTTCAACATCTATAAGTGCTCTCCGTGTGGATAATAGTGGTCACCCCAATATGATGGGCACTTCAACATCTACTTCATAATCCAAGATCACAAAGTCTGTAGGGAGAATGAACTTGTTGACCTTCACCAATACATCAAAGAGGATCCTTGCTAGATGTTTAATGGACCAGTAAGCCATGATTAGATGCATGGATATAGGTTTGGGCGTACCCAATCCCAACTTATTAAAGATTACTATGGGCATCAAGTTGATGCTCTCCCCTAAATCACACGAGGATTTACGAAACAAAAATAATCCAATATTACACGATATGGTGAATGCACCTGGATCATCCCATTTTATAGCGACATTACTCGTCATCATAGTGCTATAGCTGTGTAAAATCTCAATGGTTCCCATATCAACAATCTTCTTTGTCTTGAGCAATTCTTTCATAAATTTGGCCTACCCCGACATTTGTGTTAAGGATTCAACCAAAGGAATATTTATCGAAAGCCTGCTGAACATGTCAAGAAACTTGAAAAATTTTTGCTCCTCCTTCTTCTTGTTTAGCCTTTGAGGGTATGGAGGAGGTCCCTTAGGTAGTGTGTTTGGCACACTTTGAACAATGGTAGGGTTCCCCTCAACATTAATAGAAACTTGGGGAGGAGATTCAGCCTCCTCCCTCTCATCATCAACATCAACATTCACCGGAACATTGGGTGCACCAAGCTTCACCCAAACTTCTGATTCCACATTTTCTTTGTCACACGGCTTCTCAATGGCTTCAACAATAGGTTTCTTTGCTACAACAACCAGCTCCACAATAGGCTCTCTCACTACACCACTTGTTCTTCCACTTCTAGTAACAATGGCCATGACATGAGCATCATTTTTAGAATTGGCCTTGGTGTCACTAGGAAGTGTTCCCTTCATATTTGGGTTTATTTGAGTGGATAGATGATTCATTTGGGCCTCAAGATTATTGATTGAGGCTGAATGAGAGCTCACAGTTTGATAAAGTGTTGAAACTTCACTTTTAAGCTCACCAACCCTGGTATTTATAGTTTTTACCCTCTTCAACACCAAGGACAACATGTCCTCAATTTTTGAGTGACCGAGATTGCTTATGGTGGATTGGTATAAGGAATCCAATTTGTTTAGAGGTATATATGGGTTTGAGATCCGGTGATTGAATTTATCACCATCTTTGTCATGATCTCTCCAATTCCCATCTCATTCCTTGTCCTTGTTCCAACCTTGATTCTCATCCCTCAAGTGATAATACCCGGGAAGAGAACCCGCTGTTACATAGAAAACTTAACCATCCATGATGGTCATGAGCTCATCATCACTAGGCTTGATCTCCGGTGTACTCAAAGCATTCACGATTTCAGAACTTCCATCCACCATCATATGCTTTGCCAAGAGGTCAATTCTTGTCATTATTTTCACCATGGTCTCATCCCTCTCTTCATACTTCCTCATCATCTCATTTGTTAATATGAATCTGGTAACTCCCGATGTAGGAATGTCAGCCTCCCTTGTGTGCCAAGCTTGGTCAGTCTTGGTCATTCTCTCTAGAAAGGCTGAGGTAAGAGAAAATTGTAGATCCATGAAGGTACCACCTCCAAGATTGTTGGTGACAGACTTATTAATCGAGATCAAGGATCTAAAGAAGCTTTGTAGTAATACATTGTCTGGCAATCCATGGTTAGGGCACAACACAAGCTTCTTCTTGAATCTCACCCATACTTCATGCAAGGGCTAATCGGGAAATTAGCGAAAGTTGGTAATTTTATCCCTCAACTACATCATCCCTGATGGAGGCAAGAATCTAGTAGTGAAAGCATTTACCAACTCAGCCCAAGAGGTGATTGACCCATTCGTCAATTCCTCCAACTAAGTCATGGCTTCCCCCATTAGAGAGAAGGTGAATAGGCAAAGTCAGATGGATTCTTGGCAAATATTTTGGATTATGAATGGTTGACATATCTCCACAAAATTTCAGATGTGCATGTTGGCATCTTTATGGGCTGCTCCTCTAAACATCCATTTTATTTGAATTACATGGAGCATTGTGCTAGTAACGTGGAACACCGCATTTCCAATAATTGAGGGTAGGCGAATTTCACCTACTCCCACTTAAGGCACAGGTTCATTGGTCTCATTCATGAACCCGTCAAGACTTCAGTTGACACTTTGGTTTTCACCCACTTCACTCATAGGTTACCTGCGCAAGGGACAAAAACAACAAACCAAAATAAAATGAACAAACACTCTACAAAATGATTTCAGTTCCATAATCAAAAAGGCTAACCAACTTAATTTTCCAGCAACGGCACCATTTTTGATAACGCTCAAATGTACTCTCCTAAAAGGAGGTATCGACGATCATTAGAGCAAAACACATTTATAGTACCCGACGAGCATCGGGGTAGATCCCACAAGGAATTGGAGCTTATCTTAAGTTATTGTAAAACAAACTTCACAACGAGAGTAGATTTCTAAACAACAAATAATGTAAAAAAGGGGGGAATTAGGAATCTGTCACAATTCGAATACCAAACAAAGCAATAAGTAAAAAGTACAAAGTGTCAATAATAGTGAGAGGATGACTAGGGATGTGCTTTTGATGGGTCTTAAATACGGGTAAAGGTACTTGCTTAATTGCATAAATTCCTACTAATGATATAGGTAGCATTGATTTTAGGCATGCTTATTAATTTCCAATCAAACAAATATATATCCAATGGTTTTTATTCAAACACCACTGTTTAGGCAAATAACCAACTAACATATGCTTGGGGAGGTCATACTATTTTTAGCTTAGACCCTTAAATGGGTGTGTCTGGCGATTTGAGCTATTTCTAGCCTCAATCTAGGTGGAAACCCAAGTACCCACTAGCAATTTCACATCCAAATTATAAACTTTCTTCTCAAGCAAGAATACAGCCAAGTAAGGTATATCAATGTTTACAACCAACAATTTTAGAGTTAAAACATGGTGAAATCACTAGACCCATATCATATTAGCAATTATAAATATAAATAAGCAAGACCCATACCCTTTTATCAAGTACCCATCATCTACACATCCCTAGAAAAGAAAACTTAGCCACTCATGCAAAAGGAAAAAGAAAGTATACCCATAGGGATTCAAATTCCTTTTCATTAATTATAGTAAGATTCAAATATCCAAGCTCAAATTTACAAGCCCAAGGTTGAAGATTGAGAGAATGGATTGAAATCCTCTTTCTTGCCTTGAGAGAGAACTTGCTTCAAAAGTGAAAACTATTCAAAAACTATTCAGAACTATCTAAAATAGTGCTTGAATTAGGTTTAGAAACATTCATAAAACATCATACAAAATTGGACAGAAATGCCCTTCAGAAGCTATGCAATGTGACATGCGGTTCGCGCGTCATGAAGTGCATGTTACATAGCACCCTTCAGTGGTCTAGTGACTTGATCTGACTTGGGAGCTTTATGCAAAGTGGGGTGCAATTTGCACTAGGCAGTATGCGCATCGCACAACTACTTCACCCCTTAATAGATCCTTCAGCCTAAGTATGAGCTTTTTGCAATAGGAGTTCCGGACCGCACCTCGTGTTCTGCATGTCGCACGAGGCTAGTACCTCTCAACAGAATCTCCATCTTGCTCAATCCATCACACTTCAACTCCTTTTCAGCTCTTTTAGGACCAATTCCTTGTTTTCTATCTTCGAACAAAGGTACCTGCATTCATGTCAATAAAATCCATAAGAACCTCTAAATCTTATAAAAACATAGCAATAATTCTGAATTAAGGCTAAATGAGTTGGTAGATTACTGACTCATAAGGAGGCAACCTAATTTGTAGTGTAGCTTCTTATTTTTTTTATAGTGTCATATTTTTGTTTATATTTTGATTTTGGAGGTTTGGAGAAGTCTGAATATCCAAATTTGGAAGCTATGAAGCATGGTTGAGCTTAAGTGTGGGTTCGTTCACCCCTTTGATTTATTATAAAGAAGCATGATGCTAGCTAGGCCCTAGAGGGCCTTAGGGAGTATCTCTCACCCATCTTCTTCATCTTTTTTTTATAAATTATTTTGGGGACAAATCATATTCTTAAGTGTGGGGTAGGAAACCTTCCAATATTTGTGAGTTAAGGGTGAGTATGCCATATATTTTTTACTTTATTTTAGTTTATATAAAAAATACAAAAAAAACATTTAATAATTTTTTATTAATTTTTTTTAGCGGCATATATCATCCACCCATTAGTTTTTCTTATGGTCTCGGTTCTTTTCTGAGGGGGGCACTTTGAACCGGGTAATTTTTATTTTTTTAGAGTAGTTTTATTTTTTTTACTCATAGGTAGAGATCTTTTCTCGACGATGGATCGATGACGATCGTCTTGAGGAAAAGTTCGTCAGAGGAAGAAGAAGTATTATAAACCATAACCTTTTGAATGCTAGGTGCTTAACCTAACTATACACTAGACGTCATGGGTAATTCACTTAAAAGAAGCATAAGAAGTAGGAAACTTTATTTAGAGACGCATAGGCTCTTTAACTTGACTCAAAAACATAAAGATAGGCTTAATAATGTTAATTCATTAAATTTGATTGTGTTGTGAATATGAAGTCCCAGGAAGCCATTTTTGAACCATTGTGCCATGTGTGGTGGGTGTTTGTGTATTTCTTGCATATCTTGATATTGGGAACTTTCCGCGTGTATTTACAAAATAAAACGTAGTGTTGAATTGTGGGATATGATTAAGGTATTTCTTTGTAATCCACTTCTTTTTTACTATTGTTTGTGACACCTTTATATTATTCTTAGTTAAGCCCCTTTGAGCCTTTAGCCTATTTATTTTGCTAGCCGCATATTTAGCCTATTCTCATTATTTGATCACCCTATATTAAGTTAATCCAAAGAGTCCCTAATGGACTTTGTAGCTGAAAGAAAAAAGGAAAAGGGGAACACTAGACGAGGAGCAAAGATAGAGGGAGGTTATTTTGGTAAGAATTAGATTTAGATGTGGTGTCCTTGTGAAAAATAATTTGTATGTTATTAGTCAGGAGAGGAAAAAAAAAAAAGAAATTCACAAAAACAGATAAATAGAAAGTTTAGAAAAATCTCCTTGCTAATAATAAGTGAATGAATGATAGAGCGAAAAACCAAAAGAAAATGAGAGCTTGAAGGGAAACATGAACAGAAGTCGAAGATGAGGTGATATAAGGAAAAGAGTGAAAAAGTTTGACATAAGTGTCTTAAAGTTCATAGGGAGAGTAGTCACTATTAGCCAAATGATTCCTACCCATCCCTAGCCGACACTACAACCCGGAAACGTCCTTTTGATCCTACAATGTTTGATGCTTTGTTACTAGAGTATTACACTAAGGGCAAGTTTATGGTATGTCTAATATGCATGGAACTTTCTTTGAAAGAGTAAGCAAATTTCCTATCTATATACCCCAGTTTGGATATACAAATACATGATGTGAGTGAGGGGCATCTCTCTTTAATGTGAGGGAACAAAATTGTGAGAATTTGGTGTACTAATGATTGATGTATTTGCAAAAGATCATGTTGGACTTATTTTTTTCATGAAGAGTCAGTTTTAGAGGTTGTGTGGTTTCAATGAAGGGTCTGTGAAAATATGATTGGTGTATGCATGTTGAGTGGATTATAGGTCATGATTAAACTGTCTAGGTAACATGGGTGTGAGTAGACCTGTTCAATAGGTGTCTTAAGATGTGAATTTTTTTAGGTGTATAGTGATTTGTTCGGGGAAGAACAAAGGTTTAAGTGTGGGGTGTGATCTTGGGCATATTTACACGCCTCCTTGCCTTATTTACCAATGTTATAGCCTTGTTTTGAGGGGAAAATCCATAGATATCCTTTTGATTATTTGCATATTCTTGATGGTGAGCTGATATATGTGATTTGATGCTTTTCAGGGAAAAATATGGAGAAAAATAACCCATGAAAGCTGAAATGGAATCATAAAGAATTGGAAAGGAGTTAGCAATGTTTCATGAGAAAAGGAGAGCAAAAGAAGAAAATATGGGTTATGGCGCATTGGTGGAGCATTTATGATGCTCAAAAGTACTCTTCTGAAGTAGGTGCTAGCGATCGTCAAGAAAAACAATAAGTAACTCAACAGGATGATAGGGTTGAATCCACGGAGAATGGGATAATAGTTTAGCCACTAGAAATCAGAGTTCAATTCAGTAGTTGTGAGTAATTGTCCAAACAATTTAAAGTAAAAATTAGGCGAAAAGGTTTGCGGATTATCGAATTACAAGTAACAAGAGAATGATGTAAACACGATTTGGATAATTCAAGAGAATTCAGACTAGGGGTATGCTTCATATAAGGTTCTACAATGGGATGGGGAATTGATTAATCATGAAAAATTTCAATTAAAGATATAGGTAGCTTGGTTCGAGCTATATTTGGTAGTCTTTTAACCATCCAAATATATGTACCATGGTCTTTTCTAAAGCACATAGTTTTACCTTTAACCAACCAATTAATACTTGGGTGAATCAAACTATCTCTAAATTTGATTCTTAGATGGGAATTTCCTTCAATCAAGCTATTTCTAGCCTTAGTCTATGGTGGAGATCCCAAATCCACACTATTGAATTCTTACCCAATTCATGAACTTCTCTTTCAAACAAGTACAAAATTAGTAAACTCAATCAATATTTGAAACCATCAATTTTATAATTAAACCATGAAAAATTTAATAGACCCATACTAAATGATCAATTATAAGCACAATTAATCAATAAACATACCCAAATTCAAACACCCATCATGCACATACCCCTAGAATATGATTTAGATACTCATATTAAGGGAACACGAGATTATACCAATTGGGTTTCCTAAAATTCAATTCATATTATAAGTTATGTTCCAATTCAAAGATTAAATTTCTTACAAATGGTAATTTTCAATGAGGAAGAAGAATAGAGAAAGTGTACTCTAAATATTTTTCCTTGGGGAAAGTAAAAACTGATCATTATTCTCAGTATACACCCCAAAAAAGGTTTAAGACACTTCCCAAATACATCACATGTAATTGGAGAAAAATGCCCTTCAAGGCTTGTGCAATTGATGTGCGACGGAACCTTCGATCCACCTTGAGGTTTGCAGATCGCATGTGCCTCTCTCTTCAGGAAGTGACTTCCAGGAGCTATGTGATGTAAGGTGCGAAAAGGAGGGTGATCACCCCTTGCAAAGTGTGGCTCGCATGTTAATAACTGCTCAGGTAGTTTCTAATCTTCCATGTGCGATGGCACCTGCGAAACACATGTGCCTCTTTGCGGCTCGCATGTCATTCACATCTCTTTTAGATTCTTCCCTCTTTTTGATCACCTTCATACTTAAAATTCATTTTAAGATCTTTGGGTTCAATTACTTTTCTTTCTTCATTTAACAAAGAGTACCCGCAATTATGTCAATAAAGGTAATAAGAACCTCTAGTTATCATCAAAACATGGCAATAATTCATGAATAAGGCTCGATAAGTTGGTAGATTACCAACTGATAAAACCCCCAAACATGAAATATTACTTGTCCTCAAGCAAGATACTCACAAGGGAAGGAATGAAATAGGTTCCCAAAATACAAGGGTTGTACACAAGATTATCTCGACACTAAAACCTAAGAAAATAACAATAAAAGACTCAAAGCAAAAAGACTCAACTACAATGCTCATCTCAAATGGTATCACCATACTCTCAAGGCAAGTGCTTATTTCAAAACTTCACCGAAAAGAATTTCATTTATTATTCAAATGAAAGGGATATGTTATTCAAAACAAGATTATCAAGATTCTCAAGTCATTGGCATGGACCTTCAAGGTTTTCCTTGAGATTCGCCACACAACTTGTGCCATTTATTCCTTTCAATTGAAATAAAGACTTCATTCTTTGTTTCAAGTGTGTGACGCTACTCAGCATAAGAGATAATCCAACTCACAATCATGCAATTCATAATAAAAAGGTATTATAAGAGAAACAAAGAGACTCTCACTCTCTCAAAGAAGTTCGAGTGCACACGCATTGAACTATAGGCTTGGCCTTCATGTAGTTTTCCAAAAATATAGAGTTACTAAGCTCAAAATCACTAAGGACTTGCGGGCTATGATGTTTGCTAGGATTAAGGTGAGGATTACATTTGGCTCATGTGACTAAACGTCCCTAATGCTCCTTGTGATTATTCAAAGTACCGCTCACATTTTTGAACTTTTAACTTCACCTTATTTCTCCCTCTCACAACCCAAGCTTCCCTTCAACTTATTTATTCAACAACATTTTACTTTATTTATTCGGTAGCATCAATTTCTCCATTTCCTTTTCATTTTTGCTTACTTCGTTGAACATTTTGGAGCAATTTAATTTTGAGCATAAGGTGATACCCTACATTGAAGTGCATCCCTTTTCTTTTCCACATTTTGTATATACACCCCTGAACTTAGGCTTTTTCTTATGTTAATATTTCAATTCTCCCCCAAAGGTAGGATTTTAGCCTACATTTCACTTTCTAGAAATTTGGGAAGATGGGTGCAAGAATAGAGGGTCCAAAAAGGGTTAAGGTGTCTAACAAGGTGCCAAAGATAGGTCACATGATCAAAAGGTCTTACTAGGGTTGATGTCAGGGGAAGTCGATTTGGGTGAAGTGACTATTCAAAAAGGGCCTAAGACCATCTTCTAAGCTTGGTGACATCTAGGATCTTTCCTTGAATCACATTTGGGACAAGTTCTAGGCAACATATATACACAATAATGATGTATAACATTGCCACAAAAGGCATCACAACACAAGAATTTCACAACTAGTCTCACAATCAATTGGGATAAATGACTTTTGACAAGCTATTCTTAGTTCTTCTACACACTCATTTGTGAATTGATCAATCCAAATGGGGAATATGCAAGTCATGAAAAGATAATGCTTTTAACAAAAATCATTTCCCTCTTTCCTTTAATTTGCAAATTTCTTGCTAAGAAAATTTTTGGTGGGCCCATTTTGAGACAAGCAAAACACGAACTCAATTTAACACTAAAACTTGACATTTTCCCTTAAGAAAGTAACCTCTCAATCTATCATAGGGAAACACTAACTCGGTTCGACACCAAAAATAAACAAAAGAAAACAATTTTTTTGGGCAAATATAATTACTGCCAATTCAAGATCATGAGTAGGGTAATTTTGCTCGTGCTTTCTCAGCTGTATCGAGGCATAGGCAATAAATTTACCATGCTGCATTAGAATGCATCCCAACCCAATCCTTGAAGCATCACAATAAACAACATAACCTTCTAGGCCCTTTGGCAGAGTTAAGACAGGCGCTGAAGTAAGCCTATCCTTCAACTCTTGAAAACTCTGCTCACATGCATCAGACCACTGGAACTTGGCTGCTTTATGAGTCAACTTTGTCAATGGTGTAGATATAGAATAAAATCCTCTCACAAACCTTTGGTAATAACCTACTAAGCCTAGAAAACCATGGATCTCTATAGCGTTCAAGGGCCTCGGCCAATTCTTTAAAGCTTCAATCTTTTGGCTGTCAACTCTAATACCTTCGTCTGTAATTATATGGCCAACAAAAGCCACCGAAGTTAACCAAAGCTCACACTTGGAGAACTTTGCATATAATTTATGATTCTGAAGTGTTTGCAATACTGCACGCAGATGATCTACATGTTCGGCTTTGGACCGTGAGTAAATCAGGAAATCATCAATAAATACAATCACGAGTACATCTAGGAAGGGCTTGAAGACCTGATTTATTAGGTCCATGAAAGATGTTGGGGCATTAATAAGCCCAAAAGACATTACTAGAAACTTGAAGTGGCCATACCTCATCCTGAAGGATGTCTTTGGCATATCTACCCCTTTAACTCGCAGCTGGTGATACCCGACTACAAGTCAATCTTTGAAAAATATTTTGTGCCTTGCAACTGATCAAAAAGGTCATCAATACTGGGAAGAGAATATTTATTGTTGATAATAACTTTTTTCAGCTATCGGTAATCAATACACATCCGCAAGGACCCATCTTTCTTACGAACAAACAAAACTGGTGCACCCCATGTCAATGTACTAGGCCTAATGAAACATTTTTCGAGTAGATCCTTCAACTGTTCCTTTAACTCTCTTAGTTCTGCAGGAGCCATCCTATAAGGGGGAATTGTTGTTGGCTGAGTATCTCGGAGTAGATCAATGGAAAACTCAATTTCCCTTTCTGGAGAGATTCCTGGAAGCTTATTCGGGAATACATCTGGAAATTGACTCACCACAGAAACCGATTGAAGGGTCGCTGGTTCATCCTCTGTGCTTGTTACTCGAACTAGATGATAGGTATAGCCTTTAGAAATCATTTTTTGGTCCTTAAGGTACCCCTTGGCATGGCACCATTACCTTTCCACTCCAGGATTGTCTCTTCCAGAAAATAGAATTTTACAACCTTAGTTCTACAATCGATATTAGCATAACATGCAGCTAACCAGTCCATACCCATAGTGACATCAAAGTCAATCATATCTAATTCAATTATATCAGTTGAAGTGAGACCATCATAAATCCACATTGCACAATCTTGATAAACTCGTCTAGCTATAATAGATTCACCAACCGATGTAGATACAATAAAGAATCTAGGCAACAACTCTGGATCTACCCCAAACTTACCAGTAATGAGCGGTGTAACATATGAAAGAGTAGAGCCAGGATCTATAAGTTCTTAACAGCATGAGTAAAAATAGTCAATATACCTGTAACAAATCAGGTGATGAATCCAAGTCCTAGCGACTGGCTAGAGCATAAGTGTTGTTCTGACCACCACCAAAACTTGATGCTCCTCCTCCTCCTCTACCTCTACTATGACCTGGTGTGGCCTGTAGGCCTGTCCTAGGGGGACGAATAGAAGATGAAGAAGCCATCATCGACCCTGTAGGCTGGGCCATCTCACCCCTACCTCTACTCGGACACTCTCACATAAAGTGACCAGGATACCCACATGAATAACAAGTATACGAACCCAGGCAACATATCCCAGGATGTGTCCTACCACACTGAACACAAGGTCAAAAAGGTGGCCTCATCTGGCCTGAACTCCCCTGATGATGGGAACTTGATGCACCTGAACTGTGGCCTGGTCCAGGCTGAGAAAAATGATCATACCTCTGCCTATGTAACTGGTGTAGGGCACCATGGTAGGGTGGGATGGTCGCCTATGAAGATGTAGCCTAACATTACCTCATGACTCTCCATAGAACCCAATAGATCTATCCCTTTTATTTTTATCCCTCTCTCGGCTTTGGTTATCTCTAATTTGTACCTCAAAATCCTCTACAGTCTGAGCAATAGCCTGCATCTTAGAAATATTCATATCCTCTTGTATAGATGCTATTATTAATACCTTAATCAATTCATCCTTAAGGCCACCCATATTTTGATGAACTTTAGCTCACATCGTACTCACAATATCGGCGGCATACCTGGCTAATGAATTAAGCCTGTGGCTCTACTCTCGAACACTCATATTTCCCTACCTAGTGGCTAGAAACTGATAAAGTCTGGCTTCTTGAACCTCCTTTGGAAGATAGTGAGCTATAAAGGCCTCTAAAAAATCTTCCCATTCAGCTGGGGGTGCATTTGATCCCCTAGACTGATCCCAAGCCTCGAACTATAAAATGGACATATCCCGTAACCTGAAAGATCCAAACTCTAGTTGCTCCACTACTGATGTATGCATGACTCAAAGTACCCGATAAATCTGATCAAAAAGGTCCTAAGGGTCCTCACGTGGGTCAGAACCTGTAAATATAGGATGTCACGGGCTGATAAACTCTCGTGCCCTAGAACTTTCTGAGCCACCTAACCTAGCACTCGCTGATGCCCCTATTTATTGCTGTTGTGTGGCTATTATCTGGGTCAATAAATGAACTACACTCCTGATGTCCTTGTCCTCTACTCCAGGTGGAGAAGATGAAGGCGCTGGTTCATCTCTAGCTATCTCAGGTGCCACTAGAGCAAGTGGGGTCAGGGGTGTTGGATCCCCTCTAGTCTCATCAGGTACCAGCTGATATGGGATCTCTGGAGTCGGTGATTTCTTTTGAGCCTCCAATCTATCCATCTTGACTAGTGGAGAATGACTAGTACCTTCCTTTGCATTCGTGCCAACTCGCCGGCTAGTCATTTGTCTGGTCACATGCATTTTTATAAACAAGGAATAGAAAAAGCGTGAATTAGACTTCAAGTATCTTATGTCCTTGCTCTATTGCATGATCTAGCAGATGAAAAAAGAGTAACACTTCCTAAATGTGCCATAGCCTCATGATTATAGGTATGGTGCACAACAAACCCATAAGCAAGACTCTACTAGACACGGCTTGTATACTCCCTTAGATTTGATGTGCTCTGATACCATGTTTTTCATGCCCCAACTAGGGGAGGCGGGACCAGCACTCGGAGCCTCAAAAGACCAAGACCTCCAAAATCAAGTGTATTTGTGTTGAACCTGGTAGGGGTCTGAGATTGACAAGGTCTCTAAATATAGTAATTAGAAACACTGATAGCTCAACAATAGATAAACACTTCAAGGCCGACAAGGCTAATATCATAGTAGATAGGTAATAACAAGGTTGACAAAGCCACATCCAATACTGACATACATATACACGTCTACAAGCCTCTATGAGTAAATACAATGTATCATATCTAGGATAGGGCCCTGGACTACCCATTAACTATGCATATACATGACCTGATCAAAATATAAGTTAGACCTCTGACTCGTGGGCTCCAAGATCATTGGAGCTTACCAAAATAGCTGAACTCTGCAACTCCTACTGAAGAGGTCTTTCCTGATTTCTATCTTGACCTGCAGGCATGAATGCAGAATCCCCTAGGCAATGGGCACGTCAGTACAAAAATAATGTACTGGTATGTATGGCAGAAACATAATAGTAAGTTGCAAATAGTAAATTTGAACAGGATATAATATGAAACTTGTAGACTGTAATCAGTAAGACTCGTTAAGCTATTTTTTCCTTAATTCTTTTTAGAACACAACACATGCATTAACTCACACCACAACTCACTCTTTATAACAAAAAATGAACCATAATAGCACCTCGGTGCACCCTATATAATAGCCTCAGTATGGCAGTAGCGCCTCGACGCACACTATGTATATAATGTCCTCAATATGGTAGTAGCACCTCAGTGCACACTATGTATATAATGGCCTAAATATGGTGGTAGCACCTTGGTTCACACTATGTATATAATAGCCTCAATATTGTAGTAGCGCCTTGGCGCACACTAAGACGTTATCCACGCGTAATAAGCGTATTACTTGGTTGACCTTCAAAGCTACTCTTATTAGTTATGAAGGTTCATTTAGATAACTTATTTAGCTTTGACTAACTAGATGTTGGAATCAACTTACCAAACACATATGAATGGGGATTTGACTTGATAACATCCTTTTCTACTTTCTAAAGCTTGATTAGCAATCAAAATACAAAGAAGAAACTCGACAAAAGGATAAGTTACATTTCGTGCAAAAAGAATCTGATTTTTATAAGAAGGTAACTTGAATCACCATAATGTATCACTTAGTTCCTTAAGACTTGTTAAATTACCAAATCATATCTCTTACAATAGAATACTCAAATACCTTCTTTCGGAGATTTAGAGTTCTATTTCTAGATTCATCCCGATAGGCAATAAAGAAGCCTTAACATACCTCATTCCTTCTGAAGATTGCGCTTACCACAACTTGGCCTTTCCTTTATTAAGTTAATCTACAACAAAATGGTATAATGAAGCTAATATTATCTCTTAAACCTGATGCAACATTGCCAAAATAGAAGCTAAACATTTCCCGGGCAGATTTACGTATTAGAATTAATTAAAGGGTGTATCGTCACACCTTTCTCCCCCATTTCAATACACATCACACAAACACCAACCTACTGCCTCCAACAATACAAAACACATCAAACAGCCCTTACACAACTCACCATAGTGAAATACAATAGCAACACATTGAACTCACGGCTTCCGATCACCGTCCCGTGAGTTCTTAACAACAATTCAACAACATTTGTCCATCCTAACTTCAATCCAAAAAGATGGTTATGGTAAGAGTACTTACCACAATTTTAGGGGTATTTTTATCCTCTTTTTATTTATGCCTTTCAAAGCTTAAGTACCCCCTACACATACACCAACAAGAGAAGAAGAAATCTCTTAATTGTTACATAACTTCTAAGTGTCAAACCTTAAAGAAGGGGCTGCCATAGTTTATGTATTTCTTACCACAGGATATCCTAGCTATATGTAGTAGATTAGTACCAAGATAATAAGTTGTTTAACTCACCTTAAGCTTGAATAAATCTTGATCTTCTTAGAACCCTAAATGGAGAGAGGGGTTGCCAAGAGGAAAGAAGATAAAGAGAGTTCTAGTCAAACAATTCCAGCTTTTTGTGGTAATATTGATCAAAAAAAGGTCTGTATAAGGGGACTATTTGGACGACTTTTTAAGTAGATTTGGGCTAAAATGGGTCAAGAAACTTGAGACAAAATTATCCTTTGCTTGGGCCTCAAAAGGGTTAAGTTTTTCCGCTGATTTTGGGCTTCACTTGGGTCAAAATATGGTCAACATTGGTGGCTACCTTTTGTAGTTATTTGGGCCAGATTTGGTTGTACTTTTATGGGAAAACTTTAAGCTTTATTTGGGCTACCATTAGGGCTAATAATCGATGGTGTTGCTACCCGTAATCAGCCCACTAAAATTAGTTCGTTAGCATAGGTAGGTGATGCACCTACTTGTCACCTAAGGGCTTAGATAAGTCGAGCAAGCACCTCACTTGTTGTATCTCATATCAAAACCCTCATCCTTACACTTTAACTTAACATATATATACATTTGGCCATTTCAAATTCCAGGCCAAGGTACTTCCTGACCACCCCGAGCTTAAGTACCTTCATCGATATTGACTTAGTCATATAGGTGTTGAAAGGTACGGGGTGTTACAGCAAGTGTCTATGTAGAGTCTTGCAGATTGGTATGATGACGTCCGTGTCCTATCTGCGGAGGCTACGAGGCATTATTAATAAAAGTTCCATATTCTTGGCTCTTTATCATGCACCCTAACTCCATTGACTTCTAAGAGTTTGTTGTTCCATTCCTTCTCAAATATCTAGTATGAGTACGACCACGGGTGATATCGAGGCTTCTGTGCTTATTGCTTCAGTGCTTCCTTCAGTGCCAAGATTTTAGAGTGAGAGCATACCACATCTGCTAGGGGGTTTAGGGCCAGCCCAGCCTCCAATAGGATTTATGGCTACCATAGTTCTTTAGGACACTGTGACTAGGACTTTGAGTCTTCTAGAGGGTATATCAGTACCCTAGGTAGGGGTATTAGTCAATTCTTTTAGCGGTGCTTCAGTTAGGTTTGAGGTTCCATTTCTCTAGTAGGGTTGTATGTCAGTTTTTGAGTATGAGGCAAGGTTTCACAAGGTGATTTACCATACTGCTAGGACTGTGCCTTCAGAGTTTGAGAGAGTTTTGGGTTTTGTTGGAGGATTGATTTCACCACTCCGTTTAGCGACCGAGCACTTGGTGAACATTAGGACTACCTTTCTTCAGGTGGTTGATCATGCTTTTGCTATTGAGGAGTTATGTCGTGAGGCATATGGAGGTAGTGGTAAGAGGCATCACTATCAGGTTGGTTTTCATGGTTCTGAGACTTGAGGTAGGGGATTCTCTAGTAGATATTGGTTCCATGGATCCCTATCTAGAAGGCCAGTTTCAGTGGCTCCACGGGTTTTAAAAGATGGTTGTACAGAGCATATTGAGCAGAGCAGGCATGGTGCAGGTGGGGGTTCCCATGGTTTGCATTCAGGGTGTATAGGCCGTGTTGGATGGTTAGGTTGAGTGAGATCCTCCCATCAGACTTCATTTGGTAAGGCTTGTTTTTTGTGCGGTGAACATGGGAACATTTCTAGGGATTGCCCCACAATCACACCTTCCAGTCCACAGGGTCACCAGGTTCTATCTTCCAGGGTTCCAGTGCCATTGGCTAGAGGTGTTGTGTGGTGTAAAGGAGTGGTCCCCAGGTAGCTAGAGGTATTGTGCAGAGCAGTAGGGGTTGTCCCCAAATGGTTAGCGGTGGCTTTTAGCTAGGTGGTTCAGGCATCCATCCAGAGTCGACAGGCATCGTGTGACAGAGTAGGTATTTCTTGGGTTGTTATAGTTGTGGGGTGATTGGTCACAATTTTAGATATTTTCCCTGGCAAGGGATAGTCGACCCTACAGCATCGATTACTCAGTCCATTGAGAGACACCCTCAGTCTGATACCTCTTTTGTTATGCCAGAGGTAGAGGTTCCCGATATCGTTGCTACTATGGATTTAGTTACCATTAGCTAGTGCTGACATTGTTTGCGTTGAGAACATACACTTTTTTGTGTATATACTCATATGCCTACTTGTTTCTTATTTGGTTGTATTACTATCTGAGTTATAGTGTTTATGCATGTAAATTCTCTATAGATTGATTCATTTTAGTAGTGGATTGGGTGTGTTATCCTTGACAGGTGACTACCTGGAGTTGTGACTCATGGGTAGGTCTGGTTGGCTTCATTTCTGATTTTGTTATAATTCTAGAATTGGTTTGAGTTTTTCCCTTCTAGTGGTCTTGGGTGGTTGTTGCCTAGGCCATTATCTAGCATTTTCTAGAAAACCTTCTATTGGTGTGCTGTGGTACCGGTGGTTTTGTACTGAGGGAAGTTGTTTTGCCTTAAGGAGGATGTGTTGGTTATGCAAGTGGATACTAGATGGTTTTGCTTTTTCCTAGGGGTTAGAGTAAATCCTCATTATTTTTGATTGGTTTGGGAAGTTGGCAGCTTTATGGGTGTTTTCATTGTGTTCCTCCATTTCATGTCTGGTTGAGTTATCTCTATTGCTTTCCCAGTTCCAGTTGGGTGAGTTTTGGCTGTGGCATTGTGGTTGAGTTTTGATGATGGTATTACAGTCGAGTTTTTGACCATAGGATTGGGTTGAGTTGGGCATTTGGCATATTCTTTCCTGCCTTATCAAGTGTTGTTAGTAGAGTTGTGGGAGCTAAGGGAACAACTCCAAGATCTTCAGAGAAAAAGTTTGCTAGGTTCAGAGTATCTTTGGAAAGGGTTTCATGTTGTTTGAAAAAGGAGGTAGATGGCTCCTTGTTTATATGTATGTGTTACTAGTAGTTGACTGATGTGACAACTGAGGGTTTGCTTGGGTCTGTGTGTGGATGACTTGATTCCACCGAGTACTGATTGTAGCGATATTTTCCTTAAATGAATTCGAGGTCAGAACTATTTCCAGTAGAGATCGATGAGGTACGTCTTTCCAATACTACCTTTGAGAGTTTGTTGCACCGACTGTGGTTTCCTATTTATATTGTTTGGATGACCCAAGTCTCAATAGCATCTATGGATTGGGCAAATTATGTATTCAGAGACTATCTGGCTCCAGCTTCTATAGTGTTCATCAGTAGCATATGAGTCTACTTAGGGGTTTGACAGAGGTATTGTTTGGCAATTAGAGTTGGGTTTCAGAATCGTGGGCTAGTAAGTTACTTTAGATGGTTCGTAGAGAGTTCTCTTCAGTTGCAAGTTCTTTGAGTCAGAAGGCAGTAAGTGCGGATAGCTTAGCTTCCCTATTTTAGTTTTAGAGTAGTCGTTGGCCTTAGACATCCAGTCCTTGGCTAACCTTTTGATTAGGTTGGACTTGCAAAATCCCAGTGGTATTCTTGTCAGTGCGAGGTTTATTCAACCTGGGTTGGATAAATTCATCGGCGTCAATTCGGGGATCAGCGATTGTATGTTATATATGACCAGGTTATGCGGGTTGAGGCCAGTAAGGCTACTTTGGATTTTGATCGTACTTTGAGAGTGATGGTCACCTTTGTGTTTTTAGAATTCGAGGTTTGATTAGTTGATTCTCCGAGGGTTGTCTGTTGCATGGGATTCCAACATTGGTTAGGCCTTACCAGTGTGGGCTAGGAGTTATGATATGATCGATTGCTTTCAGAGTTGGTGGTTTGTGTACTGGTACGGTAGAGAGAGTGTTTGATCCAGAAGGTTAGTTGAAGGTTTTTAAAGTTTTCAATAGCTAGGAGATGACCTTGGGATTCAAACATCCTTTCATTTGCCTACAGGGTGTTTTGACTTGATATTCGTGGCATGGTGTACTTCTTTCTGAGGTGAGACTAGTAAGGTGATTTCCAATCCAAATGGTGTTCCAGTATTTGAAGCAACAGTGGTATTTCTAGAGTTTGGAGCTTAGTTGGTGGGTATGGACTTTGTGGTAGGCTTACCACACTTATTGCAGAAATAGGGTTTTTATGTTTGGGTCCTCTTGGGAAGGTTTCCCTGGTTCATTTGCTTTCAGTTGTCTGAGACTTAGCACAGTTTAGCGATTTTGGTTCTGTTAGACAGTTGGGAAATTTCTCCATTAACACAGGGTGTTCTTAGAGGTCTTTCCCAACCCTGGTGTGCAAGTTTCAGTTAAGCTTCGATTGTTGGTTCAGTTGGGTTCAAGTAACGAGGTTGATCTTAGAAAAGGTGTCCATTCATTGGTTGATAGTCAGTCGGGGTAGATTACTACCATTTTTGAAGATGTGCTTTGGGTTGGTTTTTCAAATGTCAGAAAAAAGTAGACTAGAGCTTTGATTGGATAGAGTTTGAGTATGAAGGTGACCTCGTTTGAGGTTGACTATAGTGGGAACTATGGATCTCCGATGGTTTAGTTGATGTTTCGAGGGTGGCTCGAGTGTTTGTCTTGTATGAAGCTTCATGGTCATGGTTCAAAGGATTCAGGTTGGATAAAAGGTTTTTTGCAGGCCAATGGATTCCTGAGTTAGAGTCTTGGTTGATGGTTTTATGGGTGAACCAAGTCGTGGTATCGAGGTTTTGAGTTCCATTTGTTGATCGCCTTGGTTCCCTTAGTTTTGGTGTTGAGTTGGTGCATTTCGGTTGAGTTTCTTAATGTTTGGTTTGGTTGTTAGGCCTTTGGAGTTTTAAAGTTAAAGGTTGGAGTTTAGTTTGGATTGTGAGGTATTGAAGTTTGTGGTAGTGTTCCTTTGGTTTATCCCTGTGGGTGTCGTTCGGTCAAGGAGGCTACCTAGGTTTCTGAGAGAGTGGTGCGGACTTAGTATCTGCAGTTGTTGAGTCTCTGGTGTTTCCTTATTTCTTGTCTTCTATGGACAAAAGTCCTTTTTAGTAGTGGGTAATGTAATGACCCTTCCGGTCATTCTCGCATTTTTGCCTTCCTTGTATTGTTAGAGCTTGACTGTAGTGGCCCTAAGTCATTTATGGCTTGCTGGGATTGATAGTTAGGTGTTTGGGCTGATCGTTTGGTCTTTATGGTCGTTTCCATGTTTTAGAGCCTTAACTTAGGAAATCATTGACTTTGGTCAACATTCTTGGTAATCGTATTCTGAATCAAATTCTGATAGTTTGTTAGCTCTGAAGCATGGACTTTGGTCTAGATGGACCTTTGGTCAGGATCCAGGAGATTTTCAGCTTGTAATTCTCTATCATTTTATGCTTTCGAGATAGTTGGGCTTGTATGATTGACTTTGGTCAACATTCAGAGAAAACGACCTCTAATGGAAATTTCGTCAGTGCTATTAGCTCTGGATTGTCGAGTTTAGGTTATAGGGACCATTGGTTTAGGTCCCGAGGCTTTCGCACTTGTTTTTTGGACCTTAGGTTCAATTTTGGAATAATTAGCCTAAAGGTTGATTTTTGGCGTGGGGCCGACTTTTCACTAAATGGACCTCTGATGGGACTTTCATCAATTTTGTTGAGTCTATAATGCCATTTCTAATTGAATAGCTCAACTCATTTGTGTTTGCGGTACCCCAGATGCGTTCCTGAGGGCCCATCATGTGAAAATCTGCCTTGGCTTGGGCTGCTGCTGTTGATGGCTGCTGGTGTGGCGCCAGGGGGTATTCCTGGGCCGCACCTGTGCCTAGGTTCCACTCCTACGTGCTCGCCCACCTCAGTGTGCCATCACCCCTATGTTGTGCTAGCGCGCCTGCCTCCACGCTTGGGCGTGACAGCATTTAAAAGCTGGCCAGCCTCTTTTCTCTCTCATTTTCCATATTCTCCAAAAATGAATTTCAGCCATTTTCAAGTGCTTCCAAGCTCTAAATTCTTCAGGTCTGAGTCCAGATCATTGGGGTGGTATATTCTTGGTCCGGGATCAATTCCTCAGCTTTAAGTGGTATGTTTTGGTCGTCTAAATTATATTATCTTCCTTTGATTTCCCCTATCTTAATTCTTGAATGTATGGGATGTTTTCCCCTTCTCCCTTCCCGTTTTGTGCTCATTTTGGAGCATGTTCTCCCAGGAGTGTGGGGAACACCGTGGTATTTTTTATTTCTGGCTTTGGATTACGGGGCCCACGGACCCGCTTATGACCCAGATTTTGACCCGGCTATGTTTCTAGAATTATGGGTATCATTGAATTGGTCTTTGAGAGTAGTATATTATTTTGATAGTTTATTTTCAAATTGGGGCTTCTCAGAGCAGTTTGAGCTTGGAAGACGACGTTCTAATATCTAGTCATCGGATGCCAAGTAGGTTACGGTCTTCTCCATACTAGACTTTGGGTATATAGGCTATAATTGCATTAATTAGTATCCTTGGGTTGGTTATTCTAGGTTGGTACCCCAGACCTTGTCCATCTCTTCTGTCGTTCTTTCTTATGTTATTTGTAGTACTCGTTGCAGTATTGTTACCTTGTGGTCCTGTGTGGCCTTTGTATGCGCCTCTGTACCATAGACGGTAGGATAATTGGGAATGTTCGCGAGTCCTGGACATCGAGATGTTACTTTAGGTTGTATATCTTTGGTGTAGAGTTGATTGTGCATGTGCAGGGCCGATAGGTTGTTTGTGAGCCGTTGGGCTAATCTATTGTTTGCAAGCATATAATTCATGCAAAGGATTTTTCTATATGGTTTACCAGTGTCTTGGCTTTGGGCCTACTATAACTAGTTTTCTAAACTTTGCATGTCCCCAAGGGCCCATTTTCGGTAAAATGATTATAAAAGGAATTGGAAACTGATTTTATGAATTACTTGGAGTAAAGGAGATGTTATGATGATTTTATCACTAGTTTTCATACTGATACTAGACTCGGCTATGTCGTAGCGCTAGATAAAGTTTTACTATGAATTTAGACCTGGATACGCTCTGGGCACCCTTTATAAGGGTTGTTGAGACTTTGATCACTGATTTAGACCCGGATACACTACGGACACCCTTTGATAGGGTTTACTTATTTAGACCCAAATTGACTCCAGGCACATACTACGAGATTCTAATTATTGATCTAGACCCAGATACACTCCGGGCATTTACACTAAGATTTTGCGTTATAGTATGTGGTCAAGGACCTCCATGGACCTTGCCGATCCAGACCAGGGGCTACGTGCTGAGTGTGATGGAAAAGGGGTATACGGTGCAATTGAGGCATACGGGCAGTGTCCTTCCATGGATCCTACCTACTGGGCCTATAGGAACTGGAGGAGGTACATATAGAGTTACTATCATACCAGTTCCATCATATCACATTATCATGCATATTGTATTCATACTCCTCCCTTGTTTGTTGTGCATTTAGTGTATGCTCCAGTAGTATGAGATGTCAGAGGGTTTGTTTTCACTCGATTGTGTTCCTCAAGTGTATGGGTGCCTGTTGGGACTGTAGGTAGTTATATTGCTTTTATCCTATTATAAAGCTTGTTATGGCCTTCGGTTATTGGTGGATTGCTGGTTTCTATCCTGTTGAGGTTCTGATTAGATGGACTTTTGATCATTGATAGATTAGTGGGTCCTTCACTGTTGTGGCACTAATTATATGGACTTCTGAGCAGTTGTGGGTTAGCGGACTCTATCATTTATCGTGGTGCTGATTAGTGGCTTTCATTTCTTTATGGCATAGCTTATTCCACTCTATGGTTGTACTTGTGAGGTTGATTTTTGTCTGCTTATATCTTGAAGTTGGGTTTTTTGCATGTTTTCAGTAAGTATATTGCTTCTAGCTTAAGTATGTTTAATTGCTTCCCTTTTCTCCCTTTTTACTTGAGGTTACTGATATACCACCATATTTCTAAGATCTCTCTTTATATATATTATTGTTGCAAGGACTCCAGGTGCATTTTTCTTTCCTTAACCTGGGTTCTGTGTTATATATATCTTATGTGGCTGGCATAGCATGTTTGTAATTTTTGTCGACTTCTATGTGTGCTAGTTTCCATGTGCTTTCTCTATTCCTTTTGTGACTTCTTCTTTGTTATCTGCTATTTAGTGACTTTATATCTTATATGCACTCAGTCGGCCGATGATGCCTACTGGGTACCTGTTGCTTAGCAATTGGTGCTCATACTACACTCTTGCATCTTTCTGGTGCAGATTCTAGTGTGAGCCTTCATTGTTGATAGCGCAGATTCTCGTGCATCTTTTGGATATTCGATACTAGGGTGAGCTCCTACCGACCTAGACTTGACCACATCTCATATTTTGTCAGTGTTACTCTTTGTAAATTCGGAGACAGTTGTACTTACTATTTTGTAATCTCTAGCTCTTGTATTCTATTAGAAACTCCTGTACTTTCGATACTAGGTCTTTGGGCTGGTGTAGTTTCCTTTTGAATATTTTCAGGTTGTTGGCTTCCGTGTTGTTCTATTTTATATCTGCTTTCGCATATTTTTTCTTATATTGTGCATGTTAGATTAAGTAGTAGCCCATTACTAACTGTTTTGGGCTACGGGAATTGGTTCGCCTACTGGGGGGTTGTAGTTGCCATCATGACCTGTGAAATTGGGTCATGACACCAGGTAGGCTCTGAACACATGATTCATAAACTCTATAAATGATGCTGGGGCATCGGTCAACCCAAAATATATGACTAGGAACTCATAAAGGTCGTATCGAGTCCTAAATGCAGTCTTTAGGATGTCCACTGCTCTGATCCTCAACTGATGATAACCCGATCTCAAATAAATCTTAGAGAACATGGCTTCACCCTATAGCTGGTCAAAAAGATCATCCATACATGACATCAGATACTTGTTCTTAATGGTTACCTTATTCAGCTGCATGTATTCAATACACATACGCAATGAACCATCTTTATTTTTCACAAAAAGAATAGGAGCATCCCACAGAAATACACTAGGCCTGATAAACTCCCTCAACTCGACTGGTGTCATCTGATATAGCGGAATAAAAATAGGTTGAGTGACAATGTAACACCCCAAAGTATTTAAGCTAACATTTGTACTTCACTAGACAATTTCTTGATAAAAAGGAATGAACTCTACTTCACGCTTTCTAACTACAAATTTGCTTAACTTGGATTGCGACAGTATTTTAGGAAATTGTCTTGGGGTATTTAGGTTAACTACTAAAACTATATTTATCTCATAAATAAAAGTAAATACATGAGATATTTAGCATTTGGTGTAGCCAACTTTAACTTTTAGGCAGCCCCCTTTCTAATTGATATATATCCATGTTTGTGTGTAAAATATTATACCTCCTCTCATTATTTCATTTCCTAACTCTTAATAGGCCTCTACACACTCTTCTCACTAGATTATCCTAGCTAATCAACCAACAAACCTCATTCATTTTGTCTAAAACTCAAGGAAGCACCCTCCCTTGTGGTAAGTGTGTAAACTCATTTTGGGAACTTTGTAGTTGTTAGTAAGATTAGAATATCTTGTTGTGTAGAGGTTGGTTTTGATTGAACAAACATGTTTTGGAAATTTAATACATAGATCTACAACTCTTATGTTTATGTCAAAAGCTGGTTTTACTGTTATGAGTTCGAAAAAAGGGATACAATACAGGGAAGTTTTTGCCTAGTATTTCCGATTTAGAAACCTTCTATGTACTATTGTTGGTATCAGAGCCTTAGGTTTGCGGTTCTATGACTTTTATTACTACATTGTTCTTTTTAATACTTCTTAGAAAATACCATTTTCTTGCATACTTAGATGAAATATTTTATTGAGTTTATTGTGCATATGCATCATGTACATGTCTCTAATGCAATGTGATCTGCCCTTTTGAAGGAATTAAGTTGTGGTCTCTTTCCTCTAATAGACCTATGGAAGCCACTCTTGAGGGTTTGGGTAACTCTATTACCTAACCTCACCTACTAGAAGGGGTTGACGAAAATCATGTTGATCATAATTACCCTCGTCCCATTGGATCTAAAGTTGGAAACAATCAGGGTACGAGAGTTGAGCCACATCCTCATATGGGTCATAGTGCTCCTATTATGAATTCTTTCAATAGATGGCTAATTTCTTTCATAGCTTGGCTGGAGAAATGCATGATCCTAATGAAATGAACTATGATAAAATGAGAAAAATGGGTGGAGTTGAGTTCGAAGGCAGTGTTGATCCTACTCATGCTAAAAAATGGCTTGAGCATATGGAGAGGGTATTTGTGTAATTAGAGTGTTTGGATGCTGTCAAATTTAAGTATGTAGTCTCACTGTTACAAAAAGATGCTTATGACTTGTGGGTAAGTGTACCAAATACAAAAGCAAAACCTCCGGTGCTTATTTTGGATGATTTTGTTAAAGAATTCTTAACGAAGTATGTACCACCTACTTATTGTGATGCAAAGAAAAAGGAGTTTTTGAACTTAAGCCAATGAAGCATTTCTATTGCTGAGTATCAACAAAAGTTTCTCAGGCTTTCTCTCTATGTTCGAGGTATTATTAAGGCGGAACTCATGCACGGCCCCTTAAAGTTGACAATAACTTTTCCTTAGACACCTCAACTTTGCTTTTTTTATTTTAAACATCTCATGTTGGACTCCACTATGTAATTTTGACACCTTTTGATGACTTGATACATTGTGTGTACTACACCACTTCTAAGCGCGTGAATAGCATTTTTTTTATAAAAAATATTTTTTCGTTCTTCTTCCCTCTTTATCCCTACCAACTACTCCACCATCCACCATGAAAATCTTGATGGAAAATCTAAAAAAACATGGAAGAACAAAATAAAAAAAATTATCATACTAATTTTAATTTTTTTTACAATAACAAAACATCAAAAATTAAAAGAGCGGATTCAAATGGTAGATATTTTCCCAAGCTTAAACCCCTTCTTCCTCCTCGATTTAGTTAGAAAAAAATGATGGGAATCTGAAGAAAAAATTGGCAAAATTTATAAAGTTGGGGGAAATAAAAAGTGAAACCAGTTTTCTAGGGAAATTTTTTTGGTTTGAAAATTTTTTGTTACAACAACAAAAAAAAATTAGTCTTGGATTGAAAAAAATTGAAAAAAGATAGTGATTGAAATTTACAATCTTCAATATTTTATCCTCGGCCTTATTTACTTTTTAGATTGTTATTAGGAGTAATTTGGAGAAGAACTTGAACAGATTTTATTTTATAAAAGATAAAGAGAGTTTGGGGTATGATTGAGAAGACAAATGTGGTGGTGGTGGGTTGGGTGGGTGAGTAGGGGTGGGGGTGGTTCTGCAAAAGCAAGGTATGACAGAGAAGATGAATCGGGGGGGGGGGGGGAATTGTGGGGGGTTGTAAATTGATTTTTTTAGAATATCATTTTTATTTTGTCTGTTAAATAGTTTTTTCTTTTTCTTTTTACTTAAATGACACAAGTAATTATTTAATTGGTTGCTTGCCACATCATCAACGAGTGCATCACACACTTCTAATTTTTTTATTTATTGTCTAAGAATTATCAAAGTGACACAGCGGTACCCTACATAAAGTATTTAAAATGAACAAGGCTCATTCAAGGTGTCTAAGTAAAGTTGGTGTCAACTTTAGGGGGGCCATCGATGGATTCCCTCTATTATTAATGAAGAGAAAGATAAGTGCAGGTGCTTTGAAGACAGTTTGAATGACTCTATGCGAAAGAATGTGGCGATCCTACAACATAAAAAAATTTGCAAACTGGTTTTAGTTGCCCTCATTTGGGAAGGAGAAAATAAGGAAGAAGCGAGTAGAAATGTAAACAAATTCAGAATGCCTAAATTAGATTATGAAGGTTCATCCAAAAGAGGTAGGCTTGATGATTCCAGGGATTATAGTATTAACAGGTCAGCTCAACATAAGCAAAACAGATAATATTTTTCTATAGCTAGCACTCCAAATTAAGGCCAAGGCAAGACTCGCATAACCACTTGTGCACAATGTGGGAAAACCCACCATGGTACTTGTAGGAGGGCTTCTAGTGCATGTTTTAATAGTGGGGCTCATAAGGTTAAAGATTGTCCTAATTGTGAGACGCTATAATTTTTTTCGTATAATATATGTAGCGTGACGTCAGTGTATGAGGTATATATGATTTGGTGTAGCACGTCAGGAGAATAAGGTTGCAAATGGGTAGTATAGCAAAGAGTTAAACTAAAGTTTTATGTCAAGGATAACCCTTAAATAAAAGTTTGAGTTAAAGAAATGCCTCGTGTACCACCTCGCTCATTTGAAAAGTTTAAATTAACCCATAGTTTTGGGGTAAGACTAAGAGTATATAATATGCTAAGAAGGATGTATTATGAGATATTATAATCGCTCAATGTCGTATATTAAGTTTTGAAGTCAAGCAAGTTGCGAAATAAGAGTCGGCAAAAGTTATCATAAGTTTCTTTAATAAATTTTCTGAACTATGGATCAAATGTCTTGGAGCTTTTCTCCAAATAAATGAAGAGTTAGAGGCAGTACGACCTACTAAATCGAAGGCATACGAGTGTAGTATCCAATGCACAAATCCTTACATCAAATCGATCTCGGACTAAAAAGTTATGACTATTTTACCACAGACTGTCTGTATTGAAACCGGGTCGCGAACCGGGTCGGGTCAAGATTAGAATATATATGTCTATTAATGTTTAAATCGTGAAAAAAATTCTAAAAATAGTTCTGAAATAGGGAGAAACATAGAAGAGGGTTACAAAACAGTTCTTGAGTTATCAAGGTGCATTTTTGGTAATTTCTATCGCTAAAGTTTGCCCCCATGCCTAGAAACATGATCTCTACGCGTGGAAACCATTTTCCCCTTTGATAAGCCACGTTTCAAGTTGGTTTCAGCAGATAGGATTTGGTATTTCTTGGTGGTTCTTCAAGATTTACACTTGATTTGCTAAGGTAACCATCTTGAGGCTCTTTTATGATCATTTTTACAAAGTTCTATGGACGTTTCGTCAAGTTATGATCCTATGGCAAATCTGTCAATTTAAGCTTAATTATAAGCTGTTTTTAGGTTTGTATAAGATGCATATATATAGTGTTTGTGAAGCTTAGGACGTAAGGAATAATTTACGAGAAGGAACTGCAGGCATTCGAACGTTCGTTGAAAAGGTATATTAAGGCTAAGCATTGTCCTTCCTTTGAGCACGAATTTCAGAAAATTACTAAATCGTTAAAGGCGATATTTTACTATTCTACTGCTAGAAAGACCTTCTGTGAAAGGCATTGGGATCGCAGATGAAGTCTTTTCATGGTATTATTATGGGGATATTCCACGCATTCAGTTATATAGGATATTTGGCATCTATATGTCATTTTGTCATCTTCCTTAACTATATATCTATATGTAGGAGTTCTTATTCTGTTGTGACTCCAAATGATTGCAAAGGAACATTAAGAATTCACAACCAGCCCTCCTTCCTTGCTAAAATGATTTTCGGAAAGCTTTAAAATAATATGTTGATTTTCAAAACTCTGAAATGTAACTCGTATTTTTTAACTACCGAAGGACATGGTTTTTGAAATACTTTCTTTAAAAACTATTAAGTAAACACATATAGAAGTTAAGTGAAGCACCTTAAGCTTTTTATGAACATCCTCAGGTTTAAGTTACCTTTCTAAAGTCGAGTTAAGTGTTCAAATCTATTTTGATAGCACATAAGGTTCTACGAGGCTTTTACATGTTATTTGAAAGTAAATACGAGATTATGAAAACAAAAGTATCAACGGGCCAGGATTGGAAATATAATTATGATGACATACGTGCATTACACATTCATGATATGACATGCTATGCATCTAACTCTCAAGCTCTAATCGGGAGGTATGGGGCCTATTGCTTATATTTATACATATGAGATACAGATGGCCATGAATTGGCAAATATGATGCCGGTTAGTTACCGGAAGACACCACCATTGCTAGCACTTTGTTGGGTATGACATGCATTTTGTATATATATATATATATATGTATTCACAATATAAGATTATGAAAGCATACCATGCATTTTTAATTTATATAAAGTCGGATGTCGGCCATGGAGGCTATCAGATTTCCTTTTCAGGTGGTATCTCTATTACCTTTCTTATAGCAGCTATTTATGATTCTACTCTCTGTCTTACATACCAGTACATTTTTATTTGCACCTACGTCTTGTTGCCTGGGGAAGCTGCATTTTGTTTCATGTGTGCAGGTCCAGGTAGGGATTTTGATCAACCCCTCTGCTAGGATTCGGGTTTCAGCTGGGAGTTGGTAAGATCCACCTCTTCCCAGGGCTATCAGAGGATGTTTACTTTTATTGTACTGTTTGGGTATAGTTGGGGCCTTGTCCCGACCAGTCCTTATGACACTCTTAGAGGCTATTGTGGACATGGTATTTTGTGTCTCTTTTTGCAGCTTCCAGTCTCCATCCCCATAGGTTTGGCATGTATGTATATGTATGTATGTATGCCTTCAGTTGCGGCCTCATCGGCCTTCTAATACTTTATTATTTTTAGCTTGTCTACCTTTATCTATCTGACTTGTTGTCATGCAGGTTATGACCTTAAAGGTCCAGGCTTGGTATTTTAGATGTTATGTTGCCAGACTTTTTGGGCTCACAGTTTAGTCAGCTAGTATGTTTTAGTGGCTTACTCGGTCAAATAAAGTATCGAGTGCCAGATGTGCCTCCCTTAGTTTGGGGCGTGACAAACTTGGTATTAGAGCAGGTCGTGTTCCAGGTAGTCCACAAGGCGTTTCTAATACAGTCTTGCTTATAGGTGTGTTGTGCACCACACTTATAATCAGGAGGCTACAGGGCATTTAAGAGTGTTACATTTCTTTCAATTGATAGATCGTGCAATAGAGCGAAGTTATAAGAACATATGACATCTAAATCGTTCTTTGTGTTTCTTATCTGACAGAGTACCTACGCTAAGGAGATGGCACAACAAGATATAGTCATGGATCCCGGGAAAGGTACCAGTCGTTCCCCACTAGTTCAGAGGGATACAGTTCCCTTGGAGGCACACATGGAGTCTCTCACACCCCCAGTGCCAGCTTCCTCAGCACCTGCTAAAGCTATAGGAGATGCAATTCCCCCAGCCCCACCAGTTCCATTGGTACATGAGACAACTAGGGACGCAGGACCTCCAACACTTGTTGTTCCCACACCAGAGATAGGGGAGCATGGGATAAGAGAGGCGATTGGCTTGCTGACTAGGATGGTTTCTATTCATGAGCCTTAACTAGGGTCGAGAGTAGAGGCTAGGAGAGATTGGGTAGAAAGCTCGAAGGTACGAGAGTTTCTTCATTTGGCTCCTCTATTATTTATAGGATCTAGTTTGACCGAGGACCCCCAGGACTTTATAGACCAGGTCCATAGAGTATTAATGGTGATGCATGTCTCTGTCACCGAGGCTGTAGAGTTGGCTTCTTTTCAACTACGTGATGTTGCCGTCTTATTGTATGAGGCATGGAAGAGATCCAGAGAATCACCAGAAGAGTAGGATGACTTCTCTGAGGCCTTCCTGGCTCATTATTTGCCATGGGAGGTTCGGGAGGCCCGTCTTGACCAATTTATCAGTCTGAAGAAGGGGAATATGAGGGTCAGAGATTATAGCCATAGGTTTAATTCCTTGGCAAGGTATGCACCATATATTGCACGCACTATAAGGGCCAGAGTTCATCGTTATGTGGCTGGTTTGGGGGATCATCTTATTATAGAATGTATGGTAGCATCCGTACAAGATGATTTAGATATTTCTCACTAATGGGGTTTTGCTCGGACTATAGAGGACCTTTGTCACCGGATTTGGGACACCCGCAGGGACATGGAGCAGAGTAAGAGGGCTCATACAATGGGTCTTATAGGGAGCCACGGGGTGATTTTAGGCCCCTGCTCCCTCATTATCCACCATGCCTAGCAAGTAGTGCTCCACCACAGATGTGGGACCAGTGGTTTGATCATTATAGTCAGTCAGGACCAGGGCAGAGCTCAGGCCAGTCTGAGGGTCATCGGTTGGAGCATTCTAAGCATATGAGGCATTTTACCCCTCCATGTACACAGTGCAATAAGTTGCACACCGGGCAGTGTAGACTAGGTTCAGGTGCATGTTATCACTGTGGGAAGACATGATATTTTATTAGCCGGTTCCCAGGGTTAGGCAGAGGTGGGCCAGCTCAGCCTTCAGTATCCATAGTAGCCTCTTCACCTTCAGTCCTCCCCCTTTTACCAGGCCCAAATCTAGTTAGGGTCGTGGTAGTGGGAGAGGTGAAGGAGAGACCTCAGGTTCCAGCGATGACCAGAACCGCTTTTATGCTCTCACAAGCCAACAGGATTCACAGGCATCCCCAGATATTTTCAAAAAGGTATATTGACAATACTTTCTAAAGATGCTTACGCATTGATAGATCCTGGCTCTACATTTTCATACATTACTCCATTTATTACTGGTAAGCTTGGCATGAGATCTGAGTTATTGTTGAAGTCAGTTAAGGTGTCTATGCCGGTGGGCAACCCTATTATAGCTAGTTGGGTCTATCGAGGTTGTATGATGTTAATTAATGATTGTCCCACATCTGCTGATTTAGTTGAATTGACTATGCTATACTTTGATGTCATTATGGGTATGGATTAGTTTGTATCTTGTTATGATAATATTGATTGTCGTACGAAGCTGGTCAAATTTCATTTTCCAGGTGAGCCAATCTTCGAATGGAAAGGTAATGCAGCCACGCCCAAGGGTATGTTTATTTCATACCTTAGGTCTTGAAAGTTTATTGCTAAAGGTTGTATATACCATTTAATTCATGTTAGGGATATGGATAAGGAGCCACAGACTCTTCAATCAATTTCTATTGTGAATGAATTTCTGATGGTTTTTCCTGATGAGCTTCCAGGAATTCCCCCAAAAAGGGAAATTGACTTGGTTATAGACTTGCTTCCTCATACGCAGCCTATATCCATTCCCTCCTACAAAATGGCTCCTGTGAAGCTAAGGGAATTGAAGGAACAACTGAAGGACTTGCTTGATAAAGGCTTTATTAGGCCAAGTACATATACATGGGGTGCTCCGGTGCTATTTGTTCGAAAGAAAGATGGATCCTTACGGATGTGTATTGACTATAGGCAGCTAAATAAAGTCATGATCAAGAATAAATATTCTCTTCCATGGATTAATAACTTGTTCGACTAGTTACAAGGTTCCAAATACTTTTCCAAGATCGACTTGAGATCCGGTTACCATCAACTATGAGTTAGGGATGTTGATATCCTGAAGACAGCTTTCAGGATGAGGTATGTCCATTTTGAATTCCTTATCATGTCTTTTAGGCTTACTAATGCCCCAGTTTCCTTTATGGATCTTATGAACCAAGTCTTCAAACCGTTCTTTGATGTATTTGTGATTGTATTTATTGACGACATCCTGATATATTCATGGTCAGAAGCTGAGCATGAGAACCACCTGCGAGCTATATTGCAGACTCTCCAGGACTGCCGGTGATATGCTAAATTCTCTAAATGTGAATTTTGACTAACTTATGTAGCTTTTCTTGGTCATGTTATCACTGACGATGGTATCAGTGTTGATGGCCAAAAGATTGAAGTAATGATGAACTAGCCAAAGCCATTGAATCCAACAGAGGTACATAGCTTTTATGCTTGGTAGGATATTACCGGAGGTTTGTGGAGGGTTTCTCCTCTATCCCCGCACCACTGAAAAAGCTGACACATAAGGAAGGTAAGTTTTAATAGACTGTGGCATGCGACCAGAGTTTCTAGGAGCTAAAGAACCACAACTCATATGTTGACTCTTCCGAATGGAACTGAGGGTTATGTTGTATATTGTGATGCCTCGAGAATTGTACTAGGTTGTGTTTTCATGCTACATGGCAAGGTGTAATGACCAGGTTTTTCATTAGAGGTAAACCATTCGTGCCAAGTTTTGGGTTAAAAAACTTTCGGGTTTGGGAGTTGAAAATTCTGGGCTAGGCTAGTCTCGACCAATTTTGGAGCAAGGTAGGGTGTAGGACAATCTGGGAAAAGATTGGGTTAGATGTCTTGGTTAGAGCTAGCTTTCCTTGTAGCTAATACATAGAGGAGTCTGGGGGACTATTCAGAATCGAATTTGGGTAAGTAGAGCTCCCAAAATCGAGGTTGACGTGAAAGGATTATTCTGGAACGTTGGGGATTCAAGATGTGTTGTAAAAAGGGCTCTTTTCAGGAATTTTCCGATTCAGTTAAATCCAGAATGCCATTTCTAGTCTAATAGCTTAACTCATTTATGTTTGCGGGACCCTAGATGCATTCCCGAGGACCCATCGTGTGAAAATTTGCCTAAGGATTGGTTGCTGGTTGCAGGTGTGGGAAGCAGCGTGCGCCTGGACGCCCTGGCCCCTGTGCACATGCGCCTCAGCGCCTGGCCACCTTGGCCCCTGGGCTCTGACAGCTTATAAATGCTGGCCAGCCCCTGTTCTCCTTCATTTACCCAACACCCAAAACTCGTTCCTTCATTGTAATACAACCCAAAACCTCTATTAAAACACCTTGATCAACCCAACAACTTGGAGAAAATTATTATGTCGATCCTTGCTGGTTTTAGGACTCCTAAATCCGGTAAATTCTCTCTTTAAATATCAAATTCTCCATGGATGATGAACCCAAAACCTCCATAGCTCACCTTGATCATTCCAAACAATTTGGGGGTTGATAATTGTTGAATCTTGGTCGTTCGTTGTCTTCTAAACCCGGTAAGTTCCTCTTTAAATTTCGATTTTCTTCCATTAATTCCCTTTATAATTTCTTGATTTGTGAGTTGTTTTGAGCCCCAATTAATATTCGTTTCCACTCAAATTTTGAGCATGTGCTCCAAGGATAGTAATGAACATATGGGTTTTTTTGTTTCCAATTTTGGGTTGCGGGGCCTACGGGCTCGTTTGTGACCAGAATTTTGACCCGGTTATGTTCATAGCATTATGGGTATCATTGGTTTTGTTTTTATGTGTAGATTATTGTGTTGATAGTAGGTTCATGAATTGGAGCTTCCTGGAGTAGTTTGGGCCTGGACATGAATTGGAGCTTCTCGGAGTAGTTTGGGCTTTTATATTGCTGTCCCAGCAGCTTATCATCAGACGACAGGTAGGTTACGGTCTAACTTCTCTAAACTTCGCATATATAGGATAAAATTTTACTAATTGGCATCCTTGGTTTGGGTTTATAGCTTGTCACCACAGACCTTGACCGCTTTTCTAAATCCGCCTCGTTTCTTTCCTATGTTGTGTGTAATATTCTTGTAGAATGATATTATCACCCTTGTGGTCCTACGTGGCCTTGTATTGACTTTTGACAATAGATGGTGGGTTATATGGGGGTGTCTGTAAGTCCTAAACATCATTATCGCAATTTTTAGGCTGGCTATTTGTGTTGTAGAGCGATTTGAGCCTCTGCAGGGCCGATAGATTGGTTGTGAGTCATTGGGCTGCTATTTGTGATTGATCATGCCATTTCTATACATAATAAGGGACTTTTCTGCATATTTTACTATGATTTGGGCTTTGGTCCTACTTTTACTAGTTTTCTAAACTTGCATAGCCCTGGGGGGCTGTTTTCGGTTGAAATTACATTAAATTGGTTTGGAAATGCCTTGCATGGATCTTCTTGGGTTAAAAGAGTTCAAAGATGAGTTTTTATCACGATTTTCATACCATTGCTAGACTCGGCAGGGCTGTGGTGCTAGATTAGCATTTTACTAAATTGAGATGATATTAGACTTGGTCGGTTGGAGCATCTGAGCTATTTCACTACTATTTTAGACCCGGTCATGTCTGGGCACCCTTGATGGGGTTTTGAGACTTATTTCACTATTTTAGACTTGTACAGAGTCTAAGCATGTATATTAGAGGTTGGGCTACTAGATTGGATCTGGAACCACTTCATATGAGGTTTTTGAGATTGAGATTTAGTATGTGGTCGAGGACCTCCATGGACCTTGCCGATCCGAACCAGGGGATTTAGGCTGCATCTGTCGGAGGAGGGGTATACAGTAGAGTTGAGCTATACAAGCAGTGTCCTTCCATGGAACCTACTTGTTGGGCCCTTAAGGTGCTGAAGGGGGTACATACAGAGTTGTTCCACCCAGATATCATCATGCATCATACAATTCATTTGAGTGGGGATCCACCCTTGTTTCCTCTTTGCTGAGTGTATACTCTACTAGTATGGGATGCCATAGGGTTTGTCTTCACTTATTTGTATTCCTCGTGTGTATGGGCACTCGTTGGTACTGTAGGTAGGCTTATTATTGCTTAGTCGAGTTATTATTATCCCTTATGTTGATTTCTTACTACGATTTGGCTATTAAAAGTAGTATTTGTATTTTGACTTGGTTCTTATTCTTTCCTTCGAGCATGCTATTGTCATCCTATTTCCTCCTCCCCTTTTTACTTGAGGTTAACAGTATGGCGCCCATTTTATTGAAAACATCTTATGTATATTATTATTGCGAGGATCCCAAGTGCATCATTTATTTCTTCCACATGTTCTTGTAATATAATTTCTTTAGCTAGCTATGTATTTTGTTTTATGTTGTCTTTCTTCTATGCTAACTTTCGTGTACTTCTTCGTTGCTTTCTGTGACTATTTGCTTTTACTTTGCTTTTTACTACTCTTTTATCTTATATGTGCCCAGTAGGCCTATGATACCTACTGGGTACCATTTTCTTTGTATTTGGTGCTCATACTACACTCTACACTTTTGGTGCAGATCCTAGTGTGGACCCTCGCCTCTAGCCTATGGGCACTCATGTGAGGAGACTTTTGGACCGTCAAGGCCGAGAGTGAGCTCTTAGCGACCGGAGCTTGACATTAGTTTATCTTTTGTATTTTGTATTCTTTTATTACTCGGAGACATTATGTATATATTATTTTGATCCTTTGTACTCCTTATGTGTAGATCCGGCTCTTATACACTATGACACCAAGTTTTAGGTTTTGGTTTATCTTCCGTATGTTATATATATACTCATGTTGTTACTTTTCTTCTAGTATGACCCTTGCTTCTGCCTATATTATATGTTCTTCTGCTTTCTTGTTAGATGGTAGCCCATTACTAACCGTTCTGGGCTATGGGGAATGGTTCGCCTACTGGGGGTTGTAGGTGCCATCATCACCGAGAAATCAGGTTGTGACAGCTTGGTATCAGATCTCTAGATTCATCAGTGTCATTTTTATAGAAGCCAATGTCTAGTAGAGTCTTATGGATCGGGGTGGAGACGTCCATACTCAATCTGCGGGAGGCTACAGTGAAATCTTAGGAAATATGACTCTCTTGTTTCTTCTGTACCATATGTAGTCCTTAAGAGTTTCTTGAAATCTCATTTGTTCTAGTTCACTCTTCTGCAGATGGTTTGTACGACATCGTCGGCGTCAGGCGGAGATGGGCCTCCGACTCCAGCACCTCCAATACCAGCTAGGGGCCAGGGAGGTTATAGAGGTAGGGGTCGAGGATGTCCTCAAGAAGCGACACATGCTAGAGCCACTAGGGTTGAGATAGATCCCGAGCATGATTATGAGCTAGAGTTTGTTCCCAAGCAGCATCTTATGGACCCAAGGACAGCCCAGGTACTACCGGCCCCAGTGTCAGCTTTAGCACCAGCTCTTGTGCCAGCCTCTGTGTCAACCCCAGCTTAGTCTTCAGAAATTTAGGGCTTATTTCTTCAGCTTTTGGGTATGATCAAAGATTGGCCTTTTGAGGTAGCACAGACATCTTCTCAGGGGGTATCCTAGGTGCACAGAGTTCCAGAGCACAGCCTACTACTGCGGCTCCCCATGTTGAGGTTATTCTAGTTCCATCAGTTGCATAGTCTCTTGCTCCTCGCCCAGTTAAAACAGAGACGGAGCAGAAGGCATTGTGTAGGTTTCTAAGATTGGCACCTCCGAGGTTCGCTGGTACATCTGGATAGGATCCACATGACTTCATTACTACTTATGAGGATATGTTACATCACTTGGGTTTGTTAGAGACTCACACGTTTGGATATACTACTTATCAGCTGGAGGGCTCAGGTTGCTTGCAGACCAGTTTTGTCACCTTCGTTATCTTGGTCTGAGTTCTATGAGGCCTTTATAGACAAGTTCTTGCCTCAGAGTGATCGTGAGCATCACATGGAGCAGTTCACTAGGCTTGCACAGGGATCCATATTTGTATTTGAGTATGAGACTCGTTTCCATTCAGCTTGCCCCATTTGGATCTATGATTATTCCTACTAAGCTGGACAAGATTCACAGATTTGTTTGGGGGCTGCGGACAGAGCTTGAACTTCTAGCTAAGATCTTAGTTTCTAGTGTTCGGTCATTTCAGGCTATTACAGACTATGTCCGTACTGTGGAGGACTTGCACTGACATGATCAGGGGGCTAGAGATAAGGGGTCGCGTCATCAGGGTAGCTATAGTGGTTCCCAATATGGTGGCAAAGGTTCAGGCTAGTGAGGCTGAGGTTATCAGCCACAGTAGAACCAGGGTCAGTCTAGTACACCAGTTCAGGCTTAGCTTCAGGCTTCGAGTAGTTCTCAATTTGAGTAGGGTCAGTCTTCGAGGGGTGCAGCTTCTGGGGAATCAGGTCATGGTGTCCATACAGGTTCTGCTGGTTCATCTTGACAGTCCAGGTCGTAAGGGCCTTGTTATGAGTGTGGTATTGTTGGACATTATGCTAGAGATTGCCCCCAATAGGATACAGTTCTATCAACCGCTCAACCTATTGAGCCTTTGCGAGTAGTTCAGCCACCATCTAGAGGAGGTGGTGGTTAGGGTAGGGGTGGTGCCCTGTATGGCAGAGCAGTTGGTAGGAATGGGGGTTGAGCAGGTGGAGGTCAACATTAGTTCTATGAAGTCCCTAGGAGACCAGAGGCAGAGGCCTCGTATGCTGTAATCACATATATGATTTTTGTATGCCGTCAGCTAGCTTATGCTTTATTTGATCCTGGGTCCACTTGTTCATATGTATCCTTCTACTTTATGCCTTGTTTGGGGTTGGCTAGTGAGCTTCTATCTGTGCCTGTATCTGTTTTGACTCAAGTAAGAGATTCTTTAGTAGTGGATCAGATTATGAGGTCTTATATGATATTTGTTTGTGATTTGGAAACTAGGGGTGATTTGATGATCCTTGATATGTTAGATTTTTATGTGATACTGGGCATGGACTGGTTATTCCCTCACTGCACAGTTTTGGATTATTATGCTAAGACCATTACCATAGTTGTGCTCGGTGTGTCCTCGGTTGTGTGGCAGGGTTATGTTAGTTGTGCACTATCTGGGATCATCTCTTGTCTTCAGGCTAGAAAGTTGATTTCTCGTGGGTGTTTAGCTTATCTATCATACGTCCAAAATGCTAGTGTTGGCACTTTATCTCCTGAGTCTTTACATGTGGTTACAGACTTCCTAGATGTGTTCCCTACCAACATGCTAGGCCTTCCACCTGAGAGAGATATTGATTTCTCTATTGAGTTAAAGCCGAGCACCAGGCCCATCTCTATTTCTCCTTACCATATGGCTCCAGCCGAGTTTATGGATCTTAAGGAGTAGCTCTAGGACTTGTTAATTAAGGGGTTTATTAGACCAAGTGTGTTCCCTTGGGGTGCTCCTATTTATTTTGTTAAGAAGAAAGATGGGTCGATGCGGATGTGTATTAATTATCGGCAGCTGAATAAGGTTACTGTGAAGAATAGGTATTCGATGCCGCAGATTGATGACTTGTTTGATCAACTTCAGGGTTCAGCCATATTTTCAAAAATTGATTTGAGGTCCGGCTACCACCAATTAAGGATTAGGGTGGAGGGCATCCCTAAGAAAACATTCAGGACACGTTATGGCCATTATGTTCCTGGTGATGTCTTTTTGGTTGACTAATGCCCTCGCAGCTTTCATGGACTTGATGCACAGAGTTCTTAGCCCGTATTTGTATAGGTTTGTGATAGTCTTCATTGATAACATCCTGATATACTCAAGGAGTAGAGATGAGCATAAGCAGCACTTGAGCACTGTACTTTAGACTTTGAGAGATCACTGGATTTATTCCAAGTTCTCAAAGTGCGAGCTTTGGCTTGAGTAAATTAAATTCCTAAGACACGTGGTGTCTAAGGATGAGATTAGGGTTTATCCGTGTAAGGTTTCAGCAGTGTGGGGTTGGCCTAGACCTACTACTCTTACTGAGGTTTGTAGTTTTCTTGGGTTAGCCGGGTACTACATATGGTTCATTGAGGGATTTTCTTCCATAGCAGCACCCTTGACTATGCTGACTAGGAAGGATGTTCCATTTTAGTAGTCGGATCAATGTGAGGACAACTTTTAGAGGCTTAAGTCCTTGTTGACTTCAGCTCCTATATTGACTTTGTCGGTTCAGGGTCAGAGTTTCTATATGTATTGTGATGCTTCTGGGGTTGGTCTTGGTTGTGTGTTGATGCAACAGGGTCGAGTGATAGCATATGTGTCAAGACAGCTGAAGGTTCACGAGTGCAACTACCCCACTCATGACTTAGAGTTGGCGGCGGTAGTCTTTGCGCTTAAGATCTCGAGGCACTACTTATATGGGGTTCACTGCAATATATTCACCAATCACCATAGTCTTCAGTACATTATGAGTCAGCGAGAGCTGAACTTAAGGCAGAGGAGATGGATTGAGCTACTGAAGGACTATGATTTAACCATTCTTTATCATCTGGGAAAGGAAAATGTGGTAGCCGATGCCTTGAGTCGGAAGACATTTAGTATAGGTAGCCTAGCTTCACTTTTAATTTCTGAGTGACCTTTGGCCTTGGACATCCAGTCCTTGGCTAACCATTTAGTTAGGCTTGACCTGTCGGATCCCAGTAGAGTTCTTGCTAGTATTGAGGTTCATTCCACTTTAGTCGATCAGATTCAGAGCTAAAAGTTTGAGGATCAGATATTGTGTGACCTTCATGATCAGGTGGTTCGGGGTGAGGATAGCCGAGGTACTCTAGATTCAGATAGGGTTCTGAGGTTTGATGGTCGATGGTGTGTTTCGAGAGTTGGGGATTTGATTCAGTTGAAACTTTGTGAGGCGCAGTGTTCTAGATACTCCATTCATCCTGGCGTAGTAAAGATGTATAGGGATTTTTAGACAACTTTACTGGTGGATCAGTATAAAATGGGACATAACCGAGTTTGTATCTCGGTGATTGAACTGTCAGAAGGTTAAGTTCGAGAACATGAGACCTAGTGGTTTGATGCAGCAACTTCCCATTCCTGAGTAAAAGTTGGAGGGGATCACTATGGAATTCGTAGTTTGTTTACGTCGTACTTCTCAAGGGTTTGATTCCATCTAGGTGATTATTGATAGGCTAACTAAGTTAGCACACTTCATGCCGGTTCAGACCTCTTATAGTGCAGAGAGGTTAGCTCAGATTTACATTCGTGAGATTGTTCGGTTGCATGAGGTCCCATCTTTTGTAATTTCAAACTGTGACACTCAATTCACATCTCTATTCTGGAGGGCTATTTAACAAGATTTGGGTACATAGGTTCAGCTTAGTACTGCATTCCACCCTTAGACAGATGGCCAGTCTGAGAGGACTATTCAGGTCTTGGAGAACATGCTTCGGTCTTGTGTTCTTGACTTTGGAAGTTTTTGGGATCAATTTGTGCCTTTGGACGAGTTTGCGTATAATAATATCTTCCATTCTAGTATTGTCATAGCACCTTTCGAGTCATTGTATGGTAGGCATTGCAGATTGCCAGTTGGTTGGTTTGATGGTTCAGAGTTTACGCCACAGAGTACAGATTTACTTTGGGATTCCTTAGACTGAGTCAGAGTTATCCAGGATAGACTTCGAGCAGCTCAGAGTAGGCAGAAAAGCTACGCTGATCGTAGACTTCATGTCTTGGAGTTTAGTATTGGTGATTTGGTATTCCTCTGTGTGTCGCCCATGAAGGGTGTGATGAGATTTAGTCAGCGGGTCAAGCTTAGCCCAAGGTACATTGGGTCGTTTGAGATTCTCTATAGGGTTGGTAATATTGCCTATCAGTTAGCCTTGCCTCCAATATTTTTAGCCATGTATCCTATATTTCATGTGTCAATATTGCGTCAGTATGTTCCAAATGAATCTCATTTGTTGTGTTGGGTGTCGGTTCAGTTGGATAAGAGCTTATCCTTCGTTGAGGAGCCAGTTGCTATATTGGCCAGAGATGTTAAAAGGTTGAGATCTAGGGAGATTCCGGTTGTGAAAGTTCAGTGGATGCATCATCTGATTGAGAAGGCTACCTGGGAGACCGAGAGGGATATGCGAGCTCAGCATCCACAGCTGTTTGAGCCTTCAGGTACTTCCTTCTTCTTGACTTTCGAGGATGAAAGTCCTTTTTAGTGGTGGATGATGTAATGACCCTTTCGGTCATTATCACGTTTATGCTTTCTTTGTACTGTTAGAGCTTTCCTATAACGGCCCCAAGTCATTTATGACTTGCTGGGACTAGTGGTTCGGTGCCCTGGTCATTCATTTGGTCATTTTGGTTGTTTGCCTGTTTTAGAGCTTTAACTTAGAATATCGTTGACTTTAGTCAACATTCTTGGTAAACATGCTCGAAATCAAATTCTGACAGTTCCCTTAGCTCCGGAGCAAGGATTTTGGTCTAGGTGGACCCTTGGTTGGGATCTGGGAGCTTTTGGTTTAGTTTTGTCTTGGTTTTTGTATTTTAGCCAAGTTGAACTCAAAAGTTTGACTTTGGTCAACTTTTGAAGAAGACGGCCTCGGATGGAAATTTTGTCAGCGCTTTTAGCTCTGGAATGTCGAGTTTATTCTAGAGGGACCATTGGTTCAGGTCCCGAGGCGTACAGACTTGTTTTCGGCCCTTGGGTTCCATTTTGGGAATTGTTGGCCTAAAGGTTGATTATGGGTGTGGGGCCTACTTTTCATTAAATTGACCTCTGAATTGGAGCTTCTCGGAGAAGTTCGGGCTTGGATATCACCATCCCAGCAGCTTGTCGTCGCAAAATAGGTAGGTTATGGTCTAAATTCTCTACACTATGCATATATAGGATAAAATTGTACTAATTGGCATCCTTGGGTGGGGTTTATAGCTTGGCACCACACACCTTGACCATTTTTTCATGTCTTCCTCATTTGTTTCCTCTGTTGTATGTGGTATTCTTGTAGAATGATAATATCACCCTTGTGGTCCTGTGTGGCCTTGAATTAATTTTGGACCATAGATGGTGGGTTATTTGGGAGTGTCCATGAGTCACAGATATTGTTATCGCAATTTTAAGGCTGACTATCTGTGTTGTAGAGTGATTTGAGCATGTGCAGGGCCGATAGGTTGGTTGTGAGCTGTTAGGATGCTATTTCTGATTGATCATGCCATTTCCATTCATAATAAGGGATTTTTTTGCATAATTTACTACGGTTTGGGCTTCAGGCCTACTTTTACTAGTTTTCTAAACTTGAATGTCCACGGGGGCCCGTTTTCGGCTGAAATCACTTTAAATTGGTTTGGAAATGACTTGCATGGATTTTCTTGAGGTAAAAGAGTTAAAAAATGAGTTTTTATCACAGTTTTCATACTATTGCTAGACTCGGCAGGGCCGTGGAGCAAGATTGACATTTTACTAAATTAAGATGATATTAGACTCGGTCGGTCTGAGCATCTGAATTGTTTTACTACTGTTTTAGACCCGGTTATGTCCGGGCACCCTTGATGGGGTTTTGCGACTTATTTCACTATTTTAGACCTGGACAAAGTTTGGGCATGCATATTAGAGGTTGGGCTACTATATTGGTTCCGGAACCACTCTGAACGAGGTTTTTGAGATTGAGATTTATTATGTGGTCGATGTCATGACCCAACCCGTCGTGAGTGGCACCCACCCAACCCCCGGATGAGCAAACCAATAGAGTTCAACCCTTGCCTAGACTAATAGCCTAAAACCAGCAAGCAAAAAGTAAACTAACAATCAAATAATTCACTAACTAAACATAATTATTATCGTGCGGAAAATACCTCCTAGTAACTGAAAGTCATTGTACCAAACAACAATACCAAATATCTAGAATACGGGGATGCAACCCCAAAAGACAAAATGAAATAGTTTTAAGTCCGAAATGGATTGAAACTTTAAGATAACCCAAGGTAGCTCGAAACAAGCAGCTCACCCTTGAAAGTCAGAAATCGTCGGTGCTAGATGTGAGGTCGTGTCTCAGTCGCTGGTAGATTTCCTGTACTCACCAAAAGAAAGACAAGTGTAGTATCAGTACACCACCACTGTGTACTGGTAGGATCATCAGCCAGTTTCCAAGTAAACAGTATATATAACAGTACAACATATACAAGTAAATATATGGAAAACATGCAACAAGTATACATGCCCTAGACAACAAGTCTCTACCTACCTTGTACCAATATGAAATCCATCTCTTACAGTTCTATACCACGAACATGAGCCATTAACTATACCTTTCCATCTTCCCCGGACCCACCCTGGAATCCCCTCTATACACATACTAAAAGTAATGCTTCAACCCGGCCTAAACCAAGACTAACACAGCAGTTATACAAAGTTCCCGGCAACTCAAGGACCACCATCACTAACACCTTTAACTAGACAACCCAGTCCACTCACGGAACCAATACCAAGTATCAAATTCAGTAAAACAACCCGGTCCACTCACGGAACCAATATCAACCAATGCAATGCAATAGTCAATGAAACAATGCAAGATACAATAAAGTAAACCCGTACCAGGGGTGGTACCCGTGCCAACCAAATGTTATACCCGTACCAGGCATGGTACCCATGCCTACCATGTGTTATACCCGTACCAGGCGTGGAACACGAGCCAACCGAATGTCAACAAACCACAGTAAATATATGAATACACACAACTTGTAAAACTGTTCAATCACAGACTGTAAGAAGGAACCTAGACATTCCACACAATTTCCCTAAGCAATTTAATGCATACAATCACTTAGACATGAGTACATGAATATACACATTCACAGAAAATCATAAGCCATCACCAACCTAGAAATGTTTCAAGCTCTATTCGACCCGAGCTTTCCCGTGTTCCGGATTCCTCTCTCGTTCTTGGTCTAAAAACAACACACTGGACATATAGTTAACACCCAAGGCCTGTACATTACTCGGATTATACTAAATCCCCAAACCCCAGGCGACCCATAATCATTCACCCCTTTCCCGGGCTTTTCCACCGTTAATTCTCCTAGTTCTATCATCTTTTACGGATAAAACAGGGAATTAAACAACCTATGATCATAATAATGTACTTTAATCCATACCCAAGAACTCACATGCTTGGAATATCTTTCCTTCCCCGAATTCCACCATCCCTAGGTTATTCTAACCTTCTCCAAATTCCCTCCTAGCAATTCTACCACATAGGAAACGTAATACAAAGATTGGTGAACGAAAACCTTACCTTAGGGAAGAATTTTGACGGAGAAAGGAAGAAAAATGCCTGGAATCGCCTAGCCCTTCTCCCGAAACGAACTTGAGAAAAACTAAATGTTTTGGGAGTTGTTTCTACATTAAAAACCCGTCAGCCCGCTATAGTGGTCCTCGCTCCGCTATAGCAGTCCTGTTATAGCGGTAGCCCACTGCTATAGCGGTCTTAAGTAGGTTGACCTCCCTTCGACCAACGCTATAGCGATAATTTCTACCGCTATAGAGGTGGCTGCTATCGGGTGTGACCACGCTAGTCACAGACAGAAATTCCAAAAATCTACCAATTTTGGCCATTTCACAACACACATGTTTCCCCCGACGTCCTGAAATAACCCCTTCACATCAAATGCGATTTCGGGAGTTCTACTTACCCAAATGCGATTCTGAAAAGTCCCACAGACTCTTTTATGTCTTGGCTACATGAAAAACTAGCTCAAAGCAAGACACAAAGACAAATCCTTACACGGATTTCCCTAGACTCTACCTTTCTCCAAAACCAGCCGAGGCTAGCCTTGCCCAGAATTTCAAACCCCCAAACCCGAAGTTTTCTAACTCTAAAACTTGGCACGATGGAACTACCCATAACGACGGACCCAGTCATTATCAATTTACCCATCGTTCATCCCCGAACGATCAACCCAAAATTACAGAAATAAAAAGAAGGAAGTGTAGTACCTGAATCCTCAAACAATTGAGGGTACTTGTCCCACATGTCCTTCTCAGTTTCCCAAGTGGCTTCCTCAACAGGACGATGCTTCCACTGAACCTTAACTATATCAATCACCTTTGTACTCAACCTTCGGACATCCTGAGAAAGAATCAAAATTGGTTCCTCCTCATAACAAAGATCCTTATCAAAAAGTACTTCATCCCACTTGATGATGTAGTCCCCATCCCCATGGTATCGCTTGAGCATGGATACATGGAATACCGGATAGACACCTGACAAACTAGGTGCCAGTGCTAACTTGTAAGCCACTGACCCCACAATTTCAATCACTTCAAATGGACCGATGAACCAAGGGCTACGCTTGCCCTTCTTACCAAACCGCATAACCCCTTTCATTAGCGATACCTTTAGCAATACTTGTTCACCAACCTAAAAGTCCATGTCCCATACCTTGCAATCTGCATACTCCTTTTGCCTGCTTTGAGCAGCCAGCAACTTAGTCTGTATGCCCCTTACTTTTTCCTGCGCTTCCTTTACTAAATCTACGCCCAGAGGCTTCACATCACCTTCCTCAAACCACCCAACTGGAGATCTGCAGTTCCTCCCATACAGGGCTTCGAATGGTGCCATATCCAGACTGGAGTGGTAGCTATTATTGTACATGAATTGGCACAACAGTAGAAACTGGTCCCAATGACCACCGAAGTCCATTACACATGCTCTCAGCATATCCTTCAGTACCTGAATCATCCTCTCCGACTGACCATCAGTCTGAGGATGGAAGTCTATGCTAAAAGTGAGTTTTGTATCCAACTCTTTATGTAACTTTCCCCAGAACTTAGAAGTAAACTGCGTACCCCTGTCTGAAATGATGGACAGTGGTACCCCATGCAGTCTCACAATCTCTTTCACGTAGATCTTAGCAAATTGCTGCGAATTGTAATCTACCCTGACTGGAATGAAATGAGCGGACTTGGTCAGCCTGTCAACAATGACCCAAATTGAGTCATATTTCCCCAATGTCTTGGGAATATCCACCACAAAATCCATGGCTATCCTTTCCCATTTACACTCTGGAATGGGCATTCTCTAAAGTAGTCTTGCAGGTCTCTGATGCTCATACTTTACCTGCTCACAGTTCTGACATTTGGACACAAAATCTACTATGTCCTTTTTCATCCTGGGCCACCAGTAACGCTGCCTCAAGTTCCTGTACATTTTGGTCACACCCGGATGAATTGAGTACCTCAAACTATGAGCTTCTGTCAAGATTTTTTTGAATTATATCATCAACTTGAGGAACACAAATCCTCTCCCTGAAATGCAAAACTCTACCAGAGTCTAACATGACATCTCTGGACTCCCCGAATATTACCTTACATCGCAACTTACCCAGTTTCGGATCCTGAAACTATTTTGCCTTTATTTCCTCTATGAAGGTGTCCTTGACCTCACAACCCACCTTGATTTGAAACACCCAAGTGCATGAACTTGTCCTCCAAAGCCCAAATCTCCTTAGCCAATGGTCGTTTAGACGACCCCAAACAAGCCAAGCTACCCATGCCAACAGTTCTCCAGCTCAATGCGTCTGCCACCACATTAGCCTTACCCGAATGGTACTGAATTGTCACATCATAATCCTTCAATAACTCTATCCATCTCCTCTGCCTCAGATTCAAATCCTTCTAGGTGGAAATGTGATACAGACTACGATGATCTGTGAATACCTCACACTTGACACCATAAAGATAGTGTCTCAAGATTTTCAATGCAAGAACCACCGCTGCCAACTCTAAATCGTGAGTCGGGTAATTCCTCTCATGCACCTTCAACTGCCTAGATACATAGGCTATCACATTCCTGTCCTACATCAACACAGCATCCAAAACAGAATGTGAAGCATCACTATAAACAACAAAGTCTTTACCTTCAACCGACAAGGACAAAATAGGGGTTATGGTCAGAAGTATCTTGAGCTTTTGGAATCTCTCCTCGCACTTGTCAGACCATACGAATGGTACCTCCTTCTGTGTAAGCCTGGTCAGATGAGTAGCAATAGAAGCAAAATTCTTAACAAACCTCCGGTAGTACCCCACGAGCCCAACAAAACTCCTCACCTCGGTCACAGAGCTCGGCTGAACCCAACTCTTGACTGCCTCAATTTTCTGGGGATCCACCATCACCCCTTTTTCTGACACTACATGCCCCAAAAATACCACGGAAGTCAACCAAAACTCACACTTAGTAAATTTTGCATAAAGTTATTTGTGCCTCAAGATATCCAGCACAATACGAAGATGATTAACATGATCCTCCCTACTCTTAGAGTAGATCAAAATATCATCGATGAACATGATAAAGAACGAATACAAGTAGGACTTAAACACCTCATTCATCAAATTCATGAATGTTGCCGGCATATTGGTCAAACCAAACGACATTACTAGAAACTCATAATGCACATACTGAGTCCAAAAAGTAGTTTTCAGAATGTCCTCAGGTCTAATCTTTAGCTGATGGTATTCTGACCTCAAGTCAATTTTTGAGAACATTGATGCACCCTAAAGCTGGTCAAACAAATCATCGATACGGGGTAGAGGATACTTATTCCAGATGGTCACCTTGTTCAACTACCTATAATCTATGCACATCCACATACTACCATCCTTCTTCCTTTTAAAACAAGACCGGGGCACCCCAAGGTGAAGCACTAGGACGTATAAATCCCTTATCTAGGATTTCCTGCAGCTGAGTCTTAAGTTCCCTTAACTCTGCCGGAGACATTCTATACGGAGGAATGGAAATGGGACGAGTACCTGGCTCCAAATCAATACAAAAATCTATGTCTCTGTCCGGAGGCATGCCAGATAAGTCCGCTAGAAATACCTCTAAAAATTCAGAAACCACTGGAATTGACTCAATAGGAGGAGAATCCACACTATCATCCCGGAGATGAGCCAAGAAGGCTAGACACCCCCTCCCCACTAGTTTCCTAGCCCGGACAAACGATATTATCTTAACTGGCTTAGGCCTATACACATCTTCCTACTCTAGCCTATCCTTGCCAGGAATTTCTAGAGCCACAGTCTTGGTGTTACAGTTCAACATAGCATGATAAGGAGATAGCCAGGTCATACCCAAGATAATATCAAAATCAGCCATATCCAGGATTACCAAGTCTACCCAAGTATGTAACCCCACAAAAACAATAGAACAGTCATGATATACATGAGTCACGACCACCGACTCTCCCACTGGGGTAGAAACATAGATAGGGGAATCAAGGATATCATAGGTCAAACCCAGCCCCAAAGCAAAACTCACAGACACATAAAAATATGTAGAACTTGGGTCAAATAATACCGAAGCCATTTTATTACAGACAAGAATAGTACTTGGGATCACCGCATCTAAGGCTTCTGCCTCAGTCCTCACAGAAAAGCATAACAATGTGCCCGATCATCAATCCGGGAAACTTACCAGGCCAGGTACGTCGCACCTCTGCCTGCGCAGCCATTCCCTCTGTCTCCCCAGCCTCCTTTAAAATTACCTTGCCCACCCTGTGGGCGACCCCTAGAAATACCTCATCTGCCTGCCGGAACCACTCCTCTAGTCTGCTGCTGACCTTAATTACCTGTCTGCTTATATGGACACTACCTCTTAAAGTGGCCCAACTCACCACAATGGAAGAAACCACGGTCCAGAGTAGGTCTGCTAGATGATGTATAGGATGCTCCCTGGCCTCTAGGAGCTTAAGACTGAGCTCCCTGATGACCAACTATAGTAGCTGGCAGAGCTGACTGAATAGGACGGGCCAGATAAGCCTGCTAATGCTGGCCCCTAAAGTATGAACCACCATCATTTCCCTCATTCCGGGTCTTCTTGGCTAAAGCCTTAGCCTGCCCCACTTGTCTAACTCCCTCAATTTTCTTCACATAATCTACCACATCATTAAATCCCTTTCTCGAAGAAGTCATATGCACCGATAGTACCTACAGTTCACTATTCAGACCCTTGACAAACAACCGGACTCGTTCCACCTCGGAACCCAATATATGTGTAGCAAAATGAGACAATGTATGGAACTTAGCCTCATAAGTTGAGACCGACATGCTACCTTACTCCAACTTTAGAAACTCATCCTTCTTTCGGTCCCTCAAAGTACAGGGAATGTACTTCTCTAGAAAAAATGTGTGGAACTGCTCCCAAGTTAGTGGAGGTAGGATAGAAGACGAAACTCTCAACATAAGACCTCCACCATTTCTTGGCATCACCCTGCAGCTGAAAAGTGACAAACTCCACCCCATGCTGACGTACAATACCCAATTTGTGCAACCTCTTATGGCAATCCAGGATGAACTCATAGGCATCCTCCTTGTCTGTACCCTGAAACATCGGAGGTTTCAGCTTAAGGAACTTAGTCAGCATGTCATGCTCTTTGCCTGTCATCACTGGGCCTAGCATTGGCCTGAGGAGATCATTTGTGCCCAAAGCTACATCCATCGTTGGTGTAGTAGTAACCGATGGTTGAGTATCCAAGGCCTGATTTGCATAAGCTGCGGGTATGGATCCAGCACCAACCAACCAACTCAGAATATCCCATGTCTGCCTAAAAGCTTCTGGTGTCATAGTAGGTAGGCCTGCACCCCCAACTGGTGCCGCCTCCACCTGAGCCCCTTCATCCTCTACAACCACTTCTTCTACATCCTCAGCCACATGATCCTGAGGTGGGGGAGGGGTTACCTCATGTGCAGCAGCAACTCAAGCTCCATCCCTGGTGGGTGCGGCTCCAACTCATCCCATTCCCCTTCCCCTACCTCTGTCATGAACTGTCGGGCCCGCTGCTGGGACTGCTGGCCTTACTCCGTTATTCCTTGTAGTAACCATTTGCGGACAGAAGAGTCAACGAGGTTAGATATCAATTTGTATCACCAAATACCAATTAGAATCGAGTTATAGCACGAATGAAAGAAGGAAGAGATAGTTTTTCCTAAATCCCAATAGCCTCTCGAAGAAAAGCACGGACGTCTCTGCACTGTTCTGCAAGACTCTACTAGACCTGTTTGGTACAACGAGATCAACGAACCTAGGCTCTGATACCATCTTTGTCACGACCCAACCCATCGTGAGTGGCACCCACTCAACCCCTGGATGAGAGAACCAATAGAGTTCAACCCTTGCCTAGACTAACAGCCTAAAACTAGCAAGCAAAAAGTAAACTAACAATCAAATAATTCAATAACGAAACATAATTATTATCCTGCGGAAAATCCCTCCTAGAAACTGAAAGTCATTGTACCAAATATCTAGAATATGGGGATGCAACCCCAAAAGACAAAATAAAATAGTTTTAAGTCCGAAACAAATGGACTGAAACTCTAAGATAACCCAAGGTAGCTCGAAACAAGCAACTCACCCTTGAAAGTCAGAAATCTCCGGTGCAAGGTGTGAGGTCGCGTCTCAGTCGCTGGTAGATTTCCTGTACTCACCAAAAGAAAGACAAGTGCAGTATCATTACACCACCACTATGTACTGGTAGGATCATCAGCTAGTATCCAAGTAAACAGTATATATAACAGTACAACATATACAAGTAAATATATGGAAAACATGCAACAAGTATACAGACCCTAGACTACAAGTCTCCACCTACCTTGTACTAGCATGAAATCCATCTCTTACAGTTCTATACCACGAACATGAGCCATTAACTATACCTTTCAATCTCGCCCGAACCCACCCTGGAATCCCCTCTAGACACATACCAAAATTAATGCTTCAACCCGGCCTAAACCAAGACCAACACAATAGTTATACAAAGTTCCCAGTCCACTCACGGAACCAATATCAACCAATGCAATGCAATAGTCAATGAAACAATGCAAGATGCAATAAAGTAAACTCATACCAGGCGTGGTACCCGTGCCAATCGAATGTTATACCCGTACCAGGCGTGGTACCTGTGCCAACTATCTGTTATACCCATACCAGGCATGGTACTCGATCCAAATGAATGTCAACAAACCACAGTAAATATATGAACACACACAACTTATAAAACCAACAAGTAAAACTGTTCAATTACAGACTGTAAACAGAAACCTAGACATTCCACGCAATTTCCTAAGCCATGTAATGCATACAATCACTTAGACATGACTACATGAATATACCCATTCACAAAAAATCATAAGCTATCACCTACCTCGAAAATATCCAAGCTCTATTCGACCTGAGCTTTCCCGTGTTCCGGATTCATCTCTCGTTCTTGATCTAAAAACAACACACAGGACATATAGTTAACACCCAAGGCCTGTACATCACCCAGATTATACTAAATCCCCAAACTCTAGGCCACCCATGTTCATCCCACCCCTTTCTCGGGCTTTTACACCGTTAATTCTCTTAGTTCTATCATCTTTTACGGATAAAACAGGGAATTAAACAACCTATGATCATAATAATGTACTTTAATCCATACCTAAGAACTCACATGCTTGGAATCCCCTTCCTTCCCCAAATTTCACCATCCCTAGGTTATTCTAACCTTTCCCAAATTCCCTCCTAGCAATTCTACCACATAGGAAACGTAATACAAAGAATGGGGAACAAAAACCGTACCTTAGGGAAGAATTTTGACAGAGAAAGGAAGAAAAACGCATGGAATCGCCTAGCCCTTATCCCAAAATGAACTTGAGAAAAACTAAATGTTTAGGGAGTTGTTTCTTCAATAAAAACCCATCGACCCGCAATAGCGGTCCCCGCTCTACTATAGCGGTCCTGCTATAGTGGAAGTCCGCCGCTATAGCGGTCTTAAGTAGGTTGACCGCCCTTTGACCACCGCTATAGAGGTAATTTATACAGCTATAGTGGTGGCCTCTATTGCGCGTGACCGCGCTCGTCATGGACAAAAAGTCCATAAATCTGCCAGTTTTGGCCATTTCACAGCACACCTGTTTCCCCCAATGTCCTGAAACAACCCTTTCACGTCAAATGTGATTCTAGGAGTTCTACTTACCCAAATGGAATTCCGAAAAGTCTCCCGGACTCCTTTATATCTTGCCTACGTGGAAACCTAGCTCGAAGCAAGACACAAAGACCAATCCTTACCCAAATTTCCCTAGACTCTACCTTGCTCCAAATCCAGCCGAGGCTAGCCTAGCCTAGAATTTCAAACCCCTAAACCCAGAGTTTTCTAACTCTAAAACTTGGCACGATGGAACGACCCATAATGAAGAACCTGGTCGTTACAGTCGAGGACCTTCATGGACCTTGCCGATCTGAACCAGGGGATTTCGGTTGCGTGTGCCATAGGAGAGGTGTACTTCTTCATTGCTTTATGTGACTATTTTTTTTACTCTGCTTTTTATAGCTCTTTTATCTTATATATGCCCAGTCGGCCTATGATACCTACTAGGTACCATTTGCTTTGCATTTGGTGCTCATACTACACTCTTTATCTTCTGGTGTAGATCCTAGTGTGGGCCCTCACCTCTAGTCCATGCACACTCGTGCAAGGAGACTTTTGGACCGTTCAGGCCGAGAGTGAGCTCTTGGCGACTGGAGCTTGACTTTAGTTTATCTTTTGTATTTTATACTCTTTTATTGCTCGGAGATATTATGTATATATTATTTGGTTCCCTTTGTACTCCTTATGTGTAGATCTGGATCTTATATATTATGACACCAGGTTTTGAGTTTTGGTTTTGTAACACTTCGAAAATCGAACCAGTTATCTAAGTCTAAAAACTCAGAAAATTTTCATGTTGAAGGAATGATGGGTCCAAAACACGGGCCGTGATTTGAACCACAGGTCAATCATGTTGACTCGTGGAACCAGATCAGGGGGATGATAAGTTCCCCAGGTTTCACGACTAGGTTTGATGACCCATCATCCATTCTACAGGTCCGTTCTGTTGACCCGTAGATTTCATTCTGCATCCTGATTAGTTGGTCAAGAACCATGAGTTGGAACCATGGGTCATGGTTCAAACAATGACCCATAGAACTGACCTGTGATTCCTGAAGACGACCCAATTTCCTGCTTTTTCTTAATTAAATCCCAGGGGTATTTTAGTCATTACTCACCCTTCTAACTCCTAAATGATGTCATTTTGGCTATTTCTAGAAGGGCTTTCACCCTCATTAGCCTAAGTCCCTTCTCATTACCTCATTCATCTCCCAAAAAGGAAAAGAACTCTCTCAAGCTCCAAGTTCAAGTCTCCTAAGTCTTTTAAATTCAAGTGGGTTAGCTTCAATCAAGGTATGTGGGTATTCAGGTCTAATTCCGCGATAAAAGAGCTCTGTTTGTTCCTCTCACCCTTGTGACCAAAACCCCAAATTTCAAATTGTGATTTAATGAACTTTTAAATTAGGGTTTTTACCCAATTCTTATGGGTTTTGCTATAAATTGCCTTCTCATGATTTTATTATGAAATTCTATTAAATTGCATGATTTTGCATGGGTTTTTACAATTGAACTCCTATTTCATGAATTGAAGATTAATTATGGTGAATCCTACAGGCATGAAGTGATTTAAGAAATTGGGGAAAATGATGGCATGATTTCATGAATTTCAAGAAAGTGTATGCCTAGTTCTTATGTTTTATGAAAGTATATGTTATTATGAAATTGAACTAAGGTCATGCAAGTTTTCAAGTTATGAATTATGATGCAATGCAAGACACCCGATGTTCCATCAATCCTAATGAATCGATTTCTAAACTATAATTCATGAATAGTATGACAAGTTTGGCATTAGATATATCACATGTATATGAGCTCATGTTATATGTTTTGGGAGTATTATTTAGCACCGAGAGATGAGGGTTCAGATAACCTAAGTCCAAAACTACGTTGCCACCGTAGGTTTCCCTCTTTGCTTATTATGACAGGATCTTGGTATGACATGGTTATAACTTTGGCCGGTTTGGATAGCCCTTTTTAGTGGCGGTACATGACACTGGACTCCATCTAGCTCAGCATGGTTTATGTCGGTTAAGAGAAACTCCCACATGATCATTTTCAAACTATAAATTTATATGCTTCTATACTTTGAACTTAAGTTTTATTTCATGTCTTATGTCTCTTATCTTAATAATTATTCATGTCCTTTCTTTATGTAATAAGTAATTTTAAGTATGTTTTTTTACGGTTTTTATCATGTCCATACATCGCTCTCATACTCGGTACATCCTATAGTACTAATGCATATCTTGCGTTGCATCCTTTGATGATGCAAATTCAGGTGTTCCTTCTCAAACCTGTGGCTAGAGCTTCCAGGCCACCTTCTGTCAGCTGTTAGTGAGTCCTCTTAGATCGAGGACTAGTTATGTTCTTAGTTAGTGTGAGCTACTGTATTTTCCGCACTTCGAGTTAGCTAGGGTCTTGTCCTAGCAACTCTTTATGTCATGAGTAGATGCTTTTCAGACATAGACAACTTTTGATTCTCTTTCTGTATTTTGTATTCCTATTTGACTTGATTATCCATTTATGTGATTCTAGATTTATCTATTATGCTTCTGCTTATCTTTTGTTATGCTTGAGAATGCTATGACCAAGGGTTAGCTTGGAGAACTTGTGGTCCCAAGTCCCGTATTACATCTAAGGGGTAACCTCGGGATGTGAAAAACTTCGTATCAGAGCCTCAGGTTCAAGAGTCCTAGGATGTCTAAAAGCCGCATCGAGTAGAGTCTCCTTCATGTGTGTGAAGCGCGCCACATATGAGAGGGAATCTATGAGATATCTTAGAAAACTTCACTATTTACATGATCATATCGTGTGATAAAGCTTAACTCTAATGTTCCTCTAATCCTTACCTTGTACATTTCAGATCATGCCTCGACATGCTATGCCTCACCGAGCCATTCCTCCAGTTTCGGCCCTCGAGGTCATTAATGAGGAATTCAGGAACGCCATCCATTTGCTAGCCCAGACCTTAGCCGCCCAAGCCAACCAGCCAGCTCCTATCCTAGTCCACCCTCAAGGTGGGGTAGTGGCCCAGGTTCGTGATTTTGTTCGAATGAACCTACCTGAATTTCGGGGTTCGAAAGTTAGTGAGGACCCACTTAACTTTATTGATAAAGTGAAGAAGATATTTGATGTTATGCAAGTGGTTGGTGTTGATTGTGTGGAGCTTGCATCCTACCAACTCAAGGATGTAGCTCATATCTAGTTTACCCAATGGAAGGAGGCTAGAGCTAGGGACGTGGTCCCTATGATTTGGGAGTATTTCGAGAGAGCCTTCCTTGACTGGTTCTTTCCCCGAGAGTTGAGGCAAGCAATGACTGAGGAGTTTGTGAACTTGAGATAGGGGTCGATGTCAGTCCAAGAGTATAGTTTAAAGTTCACTCAGTTATCGAGTTATGCCCCTTCTATATTAGCGGACCCACATGACCAAATGAGTAAGTTTATCTATAGGGTTTCAGACATGGTGAATAAGGAGTGCAGGTCTGCTATGCTGTTGAGTGATATGGATATTTCTAGACTCATGACTCATGCTCACCAGATCGAGGGGGACAAGCTTAGAGAGATGGATAGGGAGAAATAGAGGGCTAGATCTGAGGGATCAGGTTTTGGTCATCAGAGGTCTAGTGATGGACATCACTCCTCATTCCAGAAGAAGTCATCAGGACCCATTCATTCTTCTACTAGTGCTCCTACCCAGGCCCCGAGGCCTCATCATGATTAGAGTGGTAGAGGATCTGGTTCTCATTCACAGTCTTAGGGGAGTGTTACTAGAGGACCATCCCATCCCATTTTCTATAAGTGTGGGAAGAATTACTCGGGAGAGTGTCGCATGGGCATGGGAGCATGCTTTGGGTGTGGATAGGGTCGACACATGGTTAGAGATTGCCCTTCAGCTAAGAAGTGGAAGGGTGGTAGTAGGGCTCTGCGTGCTCTAGCAGCTCTAGGAGGTCGACCAGCCCAATAGGGCACAGCTTCTACTTCTGGTGGTCAGTGCCAGAACTGTCTTTATGCTATGTCCTCTCGTCAGGACCAGGAGGGTTCCCCAGATGTTGTCACTGGTATGTTGAAGGTCTTGTCTTTTGATGTGTATGCTTTGTTGGACCCCGGTGCCTCTTTATCTTTTGTGACTCCTTATGTAGCATGCAAATTTGAAATTTATCCTGAATTGCTTTTAGAACCCTTTTGTGTTTCTACCCCTATTGGTGAGTCAGTCTTAGCCAATAGGATCTACCAAAATTGCCCTATCTCGGTCCTTCATAGAGTCACTTCAGCGGATTTAGTGGAGTTGGAGATGAAAAATTTTGATGTTATTCTTGGTATGGATTGTCTACTTGCTTGTTATGCTTCTGTTGATTGTCGTACTCGGGTTGTCAGTTTCAAGTTTCCAAATGAACCCATTTTATAATGGAAAGGTAGTCCCCCTTCCTCGAATGGTCATTTTATATCATATCTTAAGGCTAGGAAGATGATTTCAAAGGGGTATGTTTATCACATAGTGTGGGTTATAGACACAGAGTTCGAAACCCCATCCCTTCAGTTTGTTCCTATTGTGAATGAGTTTCAGAAGTTTTTCCCAAGGATTTGCCCGGAGTCCCTCCCGAGTGGGAGATCGACTTTGGGATAGATCTTCTCCCAGATACGAATCCTATCTCTATTCCTCACTATAAAATGGCTCCCTCGGATCTTAAGGAGTTAAAGGATTAGTTGAAAGATCTTCTTGATAAATGTTTCATCAAGCCTAGAATTTCTCCATGGGGTGCCCCAATTGTATTTGTTCGAAAGAAAGATGGTTCTCTTAGAATGTGTACTGACTACCATCAGTTGAACAAGATCATAATTAAGAATAAATATCCCATTCCCAGGATTGATGACTTGTTTGATCAGCTTCAGGGTGCTAATTTCTTCGCTAAAATTAACCTTAAATCCGGTTATCATCAGCTTCATGTTAGAGAGTGTGATATTTAGAAGACAACCTTTAAAACTCGATATGGTCATTATGAATTAGTTGTGATGTATTTTGGTCTAACAAATGCTCCTGTAGCTGTTATGGATTTGATAAACCATGTGTTCAAACAGTACCTGGCTATATTTGTGATTGTTTTCATTGATGATATCCTTATCTACTCTTAGAGTGAGGAGGAGCATGCGGACCATTTGAGAGTTGTGTCGCAAACTCTCAAGGACCAGAAGTTATTTGCTAAGTTTAGCAAGTGTGAGTTCTAGATGCAGTCCATTGCGTTTCTGGGTCATATTGTCACTAGGGATGGTATTCGAGTTGATTCTCAAAAGATTAAAGCGGTAAAGAACTGGCCTAGACCCACTTCCCTATCTGATATTAGAATCTTTTTGGGTTTGGATGGCTACTACAGGAGGTTTGTGGAAGGATTTTCTTCCATTGCTGCCCCTTTGACCCGATTGACTTAGTAGAAGGTAAAATTTTAGTAGTCTGACTTGTGCGAGAAGAACTTTGGGGAATTGAAGACTAGGTTGACCACAACTCCAGTGTTAGCTCTACCCGAGGGCCTGGATAATTTTGTTGTGTATTGTGATGCTTCTAGGATTGGTTTGGGTTATGTTTTGATGTAGCATGGTAAGGTGATTGCTTATGCCTCTAGACAACTTAAGACTCATGAGAAGAACTACCCTACTTATGATCTTGAGTTAGCAGTCGTGGTCTTTGCCTTGAAGATTTAGTGACATTACTTGTATGGAGTTCATGTGGATGTATTCACCGATCATAAGATTCTTCAGTATATGTTCACTCAGAAGGAATTGCATTTGTGATAGAGAAGATGGCTTGAGCTTCTTAAGGATTATGACATGTTGTGGCGGATGCACTTAGTAGATTGTCGATGGGTAGTGTGTCTTCTGTCGAAGAAGGAAAGAAGGAACTGGTTAAGGAGGTTCATAGGCTAGCTTGGTTGGAAGTTAGCCTTATGGATTCGACAGAAGGTGGTGTTATTGTTCAGAATGGTTTCGAATCATCCTTGGTAGCAGAATTGAAGGCAAAGCAAGACAGTGATCCCATTTTACTTCAGCTTAAGGGTGCAGTCCATCAACAAAGGGTTGAGTTGTTCTCCCAAGAGGGAGATGGTGTACTTCATTATCAGGGTCGACTATGTGTGCCAGATGTAGATGGGTTGAGACAGCAGATTCTGACTGAGGCTCATAGTTCCAGATATTCCATCCACCCCGGTGCCACCAAGATGTACCTTGATCTATGGGAAGTCTTTTGGTGGAATGGTATGAAGAGGGACATAGCCAGTTTTGTGGCTAACTGTCCCAACTGTCAGCAGGTGAAGGTAGAGCACCAGCAACCGGGTGGCATGATTCAAGATATTGACCGTCCCACTTGGAAGTGGGAAACAATCAATATGGACTTCATTACAAGTTTGCCTCGTACTCGAAGGCAACATGATTCTATTTGGGTGATTGTCGACTGGATGACTAAATCATCCCATTTCTTGGATGTTAAGACTATGGATTCAGAAGACAACTATGACAGACTCTACATCTAGGAGATAGTTTGATTGCATGGTGTTCATTTGTCCATCATTTCATATAGGGGTACTCAGTTTACTTCTCAGTTTTGGAGATTATTTCAGAGAGGTCTTAGTACTCAGGTGAAGCTTAGCACAACTTTTCACCCTCAAACAGATGACTAGGCAGAGCTACTATTCAGACTTTGTAAGATATGTTGAGAGCTTGTGTGATTGATTTTCACCTCTTATCGAGTTTGCCTACAACAACATCTTTCACTCTAGCATCCAGATGGCTCCGTATGAGGCACTTTATGGTTGGAGATGTAGATCTCCTATTGGTTGGTTTAAGGTAGGTGAGGTAGCTTTGATTGGCCCAGATTCAGTGCATGAAACCATTAGGAAGGTTCAGCTTATTAGGGAGAGGTTTAATACCACTCAGAGTCGACAGAAATCATACGCGGATGTGAGGAGGAGGGAATTAGAATTTGAAGTTGATATATAGATTTTTCTAAAGGTGTCACCCATGAAGGGTGTGATGAGATTTGGCAAGAAATGGAAGCTTAGTCCCCGTTTTGTAGGTCCTTATCGAATTCTAAAAAAGGTTGGTAAGGTCGCTTATGAGTTGGATTTGCCTTCGGATTTGGAAGTGGTCCATCCAGTTTTCCATGTTTCCTTACTAAAAAAGTGTGTTGGTGATCTGAACTTGATTGTCCTTTTGGAGGATGTAGGTGTGAAAGATAATCTTACCTATGAGGAGGTCCCCATAGAAATCCTTGATCATCAGATTCGGAGGTTGAGGAACAAAGAAGTTGTTTCGATAAAAGTTCTTTGGAGAAATCAGCTTGTTAAAGGAGCTACTTGGGAAGCGAAAGAGGCCATGAAGGCCAAATATCCCCATCTCTTTCCTTCCAATTCCATTCCATCTTGAGGTAATAGTTTCATCCTTACTATGTTCCTCCGATCCTATTCAATCAGTTACTCTCGAGATCCTAGCATGCATTCATGTATTCGAAGTTGATTTAACCATGTTTTAAGTTAAAAAGTTCATTTTTCATGTTTTCTCCTTGAATTCCATGTTTTATTGTTGGTTGGGCTGTTTTTCTCTTCAGTTTTCCCTTGTTTAGTCTTCATTCGAGGATGAATGATCCCAAGGGGGAGATATTGTACTACCTCAGAAATCGAACCAGCTATCTAAGTCTTAAAACTCAGAAAATTTTCATGTTCCAGGAATGACGGGTCCGAACCACGGGCCGTGGTTTGAACCATGAGTCGTGGAATGGAACTGTGATTCCCTTCTATTGATTCAGCCTCTGATCTAGAACCACGAGTTTGTTCTACGGACTGTGGTTCAAACCACGGGTCCGTCCTGTTGACTTGTGGAACTAGATCAGGGGGATGGAAAGTTCCCCAGGTTTCACGACTGGGTTTGATGACCCATCATCCATTCTATGGGTCCGTCCTATTGACCCGTAGATTACATTCCGCAGCCTGATTAGTTGGCCAAGAACCACAAGTTTGAACCATGGGTCGTGGTTCAAATGATGACCCATAGAACCAACCCGTGATTCCTGAAGCTGACCCAATTTCCAGCTTTTTATTAATTAAATCCTAGAGGTATTTTAGTCATTACCCACCCTTTTAACTCCTAAATGATGTCATTTTGGCTATTTCTAGAAGGGTTTTCACCCACATTAGCATAAGTCCTTTCTCATTACCTCATTCATCTCCCAAAAAGGAAAAGAACTCTCTCAAGCTCCAAGTTCAAGTCTCCTAAGTCTTTTCAATTCAAGTGGGTTAGCTTCAATCAAGGTATGTGGGTATTCAACAATGGGTTCATCTCACCCTTGTTCCTAAAACCTTAAATTTCAAATTGTGATTTCATGAACTTTCAAATTAGGGTTTTTACCCAATTCTTATGGGTTTTGCTATAAACTGCCTTCTCATGATTTTATTATGAAATTCTATTAAATTGTATGATTTTGCATGGGTTTTTACATATGAACTCCAATTTCATGAATTGAAGGTTAATTATGGTGAATCCTACATGCATGAAGTAATTTAAGAAATTGGAGAAAATGATGGCATGATTTCATGAATTTCAAGCAAGTGCATGCCTAGTTCATATATTTTATGAAAGTATTTATTATTATGAAATTGAACTAAGGCCATGCAAGTTTTCAAGTTATGAGTTATGATGTAATGCAAGACACCCGATGTTCCATCAATGCTCATGAATCGATTTCTAAACTATAATTCATGAGTAGTATGACGATCCGGGGTATGAACATGTTATGAACAATTTTGGCATCAGATATGTCACATGTATATGAGCTCATGTTATATGTTTTGGGATTAGTATTTAGCATCGAGAGACGAGGGTTCAGATAACACAAGTCCAAAACTATGTTGCCATCGTAGGTTGCCCTCTGTGGCTTATTATGACAGGATCCTGGTACAACATGGTTCTAACTTTGGCTGGTTAAAACAACCCTTTTTCAGTGGGGGTACATGACACTGGACTCCATGTAGCTCAACATGGTTTATGTCGGTTAAGAGAAACTCCCACATGATCATTTTCAAACTATGAAGTTATATGATTTTATAATTTCAACTTAAGTTTTCTTTCATGTCTTATGTCTCTTATCTTAATACTTATTCATATCCTTTCTTTATGTAACAAGTCATTTTAAGTATATTTTTTTTACGATTTTTATCATGTTCATGCATCGCTCTCATACTCGGTACATCCTATAGTACTGATGCATATCTTGCGCTGCATCCTTTGATGATGCAGATTCAGGTGTTCCTTCTCAGACCCGTGGCTAGAGCTTCCAGGCCACCTTCTGTCAGATGTTGGTGAGTCCTCTTAGATCGAGGACTAGTTATGTTCTTATTCAATGTTAGCTATTGTATTTTCCGCACTTTGAGTTAGCTAGGGTTTTGTCCTAGCAACTCTTTATGTCATGAGTAGAGGCTTTTCAGACATAGACAACTTTTGAGTCTTTTTCTGGATTTTATATTTCTATTTGACTTGATTATCCATTTATGTGATTCCAGATTTATCTATTATGCTTCCGCTTATCTTTTGTTATGCTTGAGAATGCTATGACCAAGGGTTAACTTGGGGCACTTGTGGTCCCAAGTCCCATGTTACGTCTAGGGGGTAACCTCGGTGTGTGACAGGTTTAGCTTCCGTATGATATATATATACTCTTGTTATTACTTTTCTTCTCGTATGACCCTTGCTTCCGCTTATATTACCTGTTCTTCCATTTTCTTGTTAGATGGTAGCCCACTACTAACCATTTTGGGCTATGGGAATGGTTTGCCTACTGGGGGTTGTAGGTGCCATCATGACCGAGAAATTGTGTCGTGACAAGGCTATAGCTTGGATTGGACAAAGTTCCAGGTCAATTATCTTGTTTGGAGGGTGCTTTTGTCCTTTTTGTATTATGTGCACCTATGCATTCCCTTTTGATGGCACGCATTTGTTCAAATATGCATTTGCATGGATAGTGGCACAGATTGAGAAGGAAATATGAGATTTTCAATTTTAAGAATGGAAACTTCCGCTCTTACTATGGTTTCAGATTTCATAGAGGAATTGCATGGGTTTACTACTGTTTTGTAAAGGAAAGGAAAGTACCACTTTTTATACTGGATGTGAGGGACGTTTTTGGACCTTTTCTTTATTTACATTCTGTTGATGAGTTTGAGATACGATTTTGAGTGGCCTGAGGAGCACATATCTGGCTTTTACTTTTATTGAATATATTGATGAACTCTAGGGCGGCTTGCGAGATGGTTCAGGAAGCCTATGAGGTGGATTGTAAATTACATTTTGGGGTTTTTACTTTATTGCATTAGCCACATTCTGCACCATACCATCTCATGATGCATTGAACTCTCTTGTCTGCATTTCCTAGTGGTTTATTGCTTTTATTATTAATACCTTCACTGCTAGATGGATTATTCTTGCTTTTCAGTTTTCCTACGATAACTAGAACTAGGTGGATCCCAATAGCTTAGTTACTTTCCTATTTCTTATATCATATATCATCTTCTAAGATCGGTCGGCCTATGATGCCTACTGAGTACCCCATGTTTTGGTACTCATACTACATTTCTGCATCTTTATCTGATGCAACACCTAGTATGAGCCACCCTTATTGACCATCCATTCGTTCGAGGCCAGCTGTTGTTCCGATCATGGTAAGCTCCCGTCGTTTAGAGATTTTACTGCTTTCCATCTATTCATGTTGTCTTTATTTTTGTATTTTGGTAGATAGTAGCGTCTTGTATAGCACTATTTATGTATTTAGATGCTCTTGTACCGGTGACACAAAGTCCATGGTTTGGTTCTTGTATATATTTTATCTTTCCTGGTCTCTTGAGGGCCATTTTGTATATTTTTTACTGTTGGGTAATATATCTATGTATTTAGCCCTCCTCTTATTATTATCTCTCTTCAGCTTTTCCTATTTAAATATTTATTTGTACTTTCATTTCTCTTGGGTTGGCTTTCCTACAGGGGGGTTTTAATAGGCACCATCATGGTCCTATTTTGGGTCATGATAGTACTCATGAATTAAATATATGCAAAAAATATCATGAATACACGTGTTTGAATGATTAATGAAATGAAAAATTAATCAAAATCCTACAAAGTTACATTCCTCTGCCTCTCTCTGTGTTTCTTAGCTTAAATAATCCCTAGAAATGACCTAATGAAGGTATGTATAGGTTCCCCAACAGGTTCCGGATGAATTCGCCCTTTTAAATTTGGATTAGACCAAAGTTGGCCCAAAATTGCACTAAAGGGGCGCCCTAGGCATCCTCTCAGGCCTTTTGGGCAGAACCTTGGTCGTGGCATATTGGGGTACCATGTGTGCTAGGGAAGCCCAGGTATCCCCTTAGTACAATTTTGGTGTGTTTTTCTTGTTTTGCTCCCATACGCCTCCATCATGGTCTAACACCTTTGGACTTGTCCTGGATCAACATATATGGATCCTACTCAAACTTCAAAGCTCAATTATGCTCCAATCACGCTCGAACTCCTTCAATTCTGTCCTACATAGTCCAACAAGCTAACGTAAGTGTAAATTCGCACAATTTAGGCTCAAAACAACATTCTAAAGCACCAAATGTAAGGTGAATGATTGGAAAATGTATAACTTCAGCCTCACATCAACACCCCATACATAAATTCTTTCTAGCCCTCGGGTAAGCTATACCCTTATATATATATGACATATACAGACCTACCAAATTGAACAGGTCTACTCATATCAAGCATGACATCATCACAAACAACAAGCCCCTTTTTCATAACTTGTGCGCCTTATTCAAATCAAACTTCACAGCACCCCTATCAAAATAACCTAAGCCCAAGAACCCACTCATTTCAAGTAAACATGAGCTAAAAATCCTTTTATGACCTTTAACTTAGGAGATCGAACAATTAATGTATCTTATGACAATCATGTGCCCTCACTACACAAAAAATTCCCAACACTTTTTTTACAATATGAATAATCAACTCAAACATGGGAATATAAAGTATCAAAACACTCACCCTCGCAAGGAAATTTACATGCATCAAAGACAAACCTAAGCTTGCCTTTGGTGTACTTGCTCCACTAATTTAAGAAGGTCAATATCTAGGATCAGTAGGTCTTATGGGGTTGTAATGTAGGTTAAGGGACGGTAGATATATTTTGGCTAAAATAATGACTATCCTTCCTGAGCACTCTTTAATACATCACATCTTCTTTTTCAACTTAGCGCTTTTACTTTAACCAACCAACTTTTCCTTCCAAATTCTTTCACCTATATTCATCCATCTCTATTAAGCATGTCTTCATTATAACACTAGCAAGGAATTATTAGTATATATTTTTTCAATTCCTCACTAGTTTTACATATGAATTAATTTTATGCACCCTTAACCTTATTCTTTTATTTTATATCTTTTCCACCTTCTCCTATTTTTTTCGTTTTCACTTCTTTCAAGCGCTTAATGCAAGCCCAAGTGATTTAGGAGCTATAGGATCAAAAAATCATGGTTAATTAAGAATAACAAGGATTCCGCTTAAAGATGTTTCTATCAAAGAATTTAGGCTAAGGGCTCGACGAGGATAACTAGGGGTATATTTATGGATAAGCACAAAAGAGGGTAGTGAATTTGCTAACCAAAGAAATGTCTCTATCACTTCCTAAATGCAACCATCCTCAATTCTCTTCACAACTCACGCTAGGCAAGTTCTAGATATCTTGTGACAACATGGAATACAACTAAGCACTCCACATCACACATAGCACATGCTCAAAAACAATACACTATCATGTAGGTCCTAGTTACGCAGTCAACAACGAGAATTCAATATTAAGCAAATGTAATGATACAAGTCATAAAATGAGCTTAGGAGTTTCAAATTAGGTTGTTCATTCAATAGCACCATTTTCCACAAAATCACATGGCTTGAGATTATATAATTAGCATCTTAATGGAGCACCTAGCATTCAATTCAGGCCAAGGACGGGACCAACATCTAATGACTAATTTTCCCTCAAGATGGTCGTCATCCATCTATTGTCGGGAAAAGTCCCTATCCATGACTAAAATAATAAAAATTACTCCTAAAAGTGAATAAAACTATCCTGGTTCAAAGTCCCCTGACCCCTTCGAAAAAGAACCAAAAATAAAAACCACGGGGTTGGTTAAGTACACCACTACCAGTAACTAAAATAACTAATCCTAAATATTTTTTTTGTATTTTTGAAGAACTTTCCCCCTTTTAAAAAAAAATAGCAATCAAAAGCAATCAGACACCTATGGTGTACATCACCCATGACCTAAAAATTGTGGTAGAAACCAAAATTTCCCTGTCCCACACTTAATGAATGGCAATGTCCTCACAACAACAAAAAATAATAAAACAAAAAAAGGGGTGAGAGGGACTCCCTAGAGGCACTAGAACTCAATCTGTGGCTCTGAATTCAAGTCCTCCTCTGGCTGGTCCAATCCAAGAAAGGGTCTCGTGGTCGGTGCAAGAGGAACCATTATCATCAGGTCATTTAGCCTTGCTTCCTTGTTCTCAATCCATATCTTGAGATTGGAAAAAATCAATTGGATGGATGGCTTCACCGGCGGTGTACATCTATCCTCAGTAGTAAGCCCAACATTAACATCATTTTTCCACCTGTGTCAGCGATGACATCAAATTGCTTGCCCAGAGGACCAAGCTCAGTATAATCCATGGGTTCCTAGGCGCCGAAGTGGCCTATGAATGTTAGTAACCATACTAGGGTAGAGTAGTTGACACGTTCCTTCAATTCAAACCTTTTCCATCTCACCTAACATAATCTTTCCCATATTGAGTTCGATGCAATGTAGGATGGCAAATATAATGTAAAGCTTGAACTTGGAGACGTTTGTATTATTGAGTGTAGGTATGATACTGTTGTTCATGAAATGTAATAGCACCCTTGCTTCCAAAGATAGTTTACTCCTATAGTAAGTACCATGACACCCACGAGAGTCACATTGCCACAACACCCTTGAATGGGGGCAACACACCACATGGCTAAGCAAATTATAATTTGACCACCTATAGAATTCTCATAGTGTGAGGGTAATCTCTGAAATGCATGAAAGAGCTAATCAATCTATAAGAGAACTTCACCTCCACCCCTCGAAATCTCATAGTGTATTCTTGATCAAAATCAGATCCGAGCTCCCAATTTTGTTACGACCCAAAATTGGGCCATGATTTCACCTACTAGAACCCCCAGTAGGCAAGCCAAAACCCAAGACAAAAACTGAAAGTAAAACCTAATAATAAATAATGCGCTAGTAGAGTGATGAGGTGAATGGGCCACCAGTACAGATGTATACATAACACTACAAAATATACAATTCGGGTCCTAAGGAAATATGGAAAGATAATATATACATGAGGAACCAACACGAGACATGGTATCACCGATACAAGAGCCTCTAAAGTATGGGAAAAAGTCTATATAAGAATAAAACTATCTATCAAAATACAAAATAAAGACTATAAGTCCAAAAACGAAAGCAGTAAATCTTCGAATGCTAAGCGCTCACCACAATCCGAATGGCAACAGTCCATGAACGAGAAGAGGATCAACAGGGGTGACTCGTACTAGGAGCTACATCAAAAAAGATGCAGAAGTGTAGTATGAGTACCAAAACATGGGGTACTCAGTAGGCATCATTGGATGATTGAGCTCATAGGATAATATACAATATAAGATATGTGAAAGTAACCTAGCTATCTGGAGCAACCTACAAGTCTATTCATATCACAGATAAACCAAAAAAGTATAAATAGTACTACACACAGTTGATATATATGTACAAATATAGGTAAATGAATGGTGCTATGCAGTATGCAATGATGCAATGTAATATGTGGCTGATACAGTGAAAGTTAGGAATCTTACATCAGACCCTTCCAGAATCTCACATCAGACGTAATAATAAGATAAAGTGTAACTGGATCAGAATCTTACCTCAGATCGAATAATGGAAATGGACTGGAATCTTACCTCAGACCAAATAGTTGAAATGGATGGGAATTATACCTCGAGCTGAATTTATAGATGATACATCTCTTTCATAAAACCAAGATTCAGTAATAAAAGCAATGGGCCCTCCTCGGGGCATAAATCAGTAAAAGATAAGGGGAATTCAGTTTTAAAAACTATAAATCAGTATTTTCCCCTAACACATAACACGATCCATGTATATGTATGTATGAATGTATGTGTGTCAACTCAAGTACTTAAATAAATGTATATAATTGCACACCAAATAGGGTAAACCACCCTCCACACCACAGTCGTACTAACCTGGAGTCCAGCCAGTCCAAACTCATGGCCTCGGGCCTACAACATCATAACAGAAGGAATAAATATGGAAAAACAAGCAATAAAGAACAAACTAAACCAAGGAAGCTACTCTACCACAAAAACCTTTCCTAAGCATAACTAAAGATTTATGCTTTACCTGGAGTCCCTCCATCAGATCACAAATCACATTTGCTTTATCAGGGGTCATGTCGGATTCATTCTTGGATGGCATAACTCGGGTACAAATGATCAAAATCCAAGTGCGGGCTTCGAGGTTAAACTTAGATGACTCGATCCTTGTATTCAACTCTATCCATTAAGGGACCGTGCCATCATGTAAGTGCTCCACAAACCAATTGGTCCCCATTTCTATAGCTAGGGCTTTGTAGGTGGCATTGTCGGCATTCGGGAGGTTGTAATATCTATTGATCAACTCTAGATCAAAGAAAACCAATTTTCCCCACACCTGCACCATAAAGCTGTTTGCGAAGTCTGTCTCAGCTGCATTGGCATAGAACTCTCAGACCACGGCAAAGTTTTCCTTGATAGGTTCAGCGACGAAGCAAATCCACCCACTGTCAACCAACTTCCAATAGAAGTCAGCCCATTTCTCCTCCAATCCATCCAACATGATACCTTACTCCCTCGTGATTGTCTTCGTCAAGAGACAATCATAAAGTTGGGAACAGTTGAGGGAGATGAAGGTTCATTGGTCAAAGTACTCTTTGTTGGCCACTTGGTTGGCATTTTCATGTTCAAATTCGGCCATTTTCAAGCCTAAAGTACCTACACATGGAACAAAATTGTCAAACAACAAGATAGGCATGTAAAGCAATGTATTAAGACAAGATTAGGCCAAGGAAACAAGTCAAAATGATTCTGAACTAAGCTAGGCGGATTTTCTATTTTTGGGGTAGTGAAAACTGGTCATCGCGATCGCGACCCTATCCATCGCGATCGCGAAGACAAAAATTATTTTTTTCAGAAAATTAAAGCATAACTATCGTAGAATGGGGCATGGCGATCGTGAGGCTCAGGTAAATTGGTCATCACGATCGCAGGATTTGGACATCGCGATCGTGATGGTCATCTTCTTGCCCAAAAAATTCAGTTCAAACATTTCATCGAACAGGTGCCTTGCACCCTTTTGCACACCATTTTTACACCACATGGGCATCACCCCTTACCCAAAAAATAGTAAACCAACAAATTTATAACCCCCAACTAGATTTCACCCACAATTTCATACCACAACACCCAATTTACATATTATGGAAAAAGCAAAGATTGACACCCACTTTGGTGTTTAAGGCACTTACTTTAGCACAATGAAGGTGAATCAAAGAAGAGAGAACATAGATCATACCTGAGGATTTGCAAAGGATTTTATGGAATTGAAGTTGATGGTGGATTTTTATTTTTGTTCCCTTGGAAGCGAGAAAAACCAAGTTTCAAAGAATTGTTTTCCTTTCGAAATGGCTTAATTGAATTTTTGATACCTGGAAACTGTTCATTGTCTCGCGATCGCATGGCCTTCTTCCACGATCACAATGAGTTAAGATCCCATAACTCTATGCGATTGTGAAGTGACTCACGCAATCGTGAAGAATTACTGAAATTTTATCTCATCGCGATTGTGATGGTTAAGGGTTGCGATTGCGATGCCTTAGCATCGACTGAGTTTTCTGAATTTTTGCATAGTGCACTACTTTGACGTGTTATTCCAAGTATTACGAACACTTTGTGAGGTGTGAAATGCACCACGTTCGCACATGCCGACTTTTTAATCAGTTCACTATTTTCTTGTGCGATGGCATGTGCGATGGACACTCTTCCAGGTGCAAAAAGTACGTTTTTCAGAGGTATTTTTGGTGCTTCTCAACACTTGGTTCCTCTTCTCATTCCTTTGGGCACCTAAAGACAAACCAAAAAGAAATTAAAAAGTGAAGTAAAGCATAAAAATAATGGGTTGCCTCCTATCAAGCGCATAATTTAACGTCACGGCGCGACGCTAGCTACCTCACCATCAAGATCCCTACTTGGAAGCTTTGAACCTTCGACCCAATTTTGAATCCATCTTTTGGTGACAATCACGAGGTGAAGGTGTGAACATGAGAAGGCCATTTTCTTGGTGTCGCATTTTACACTTTTTAGCCTTCAAGTTAGGAAGGTCTCCTTGCTTTCTGTGCATGACAACTTTAAAACCAGATAAACTTTGATCCATCCTCCTTCTAAGGTCTTCCAAAGCTTGATTACTTTGACTCTCGTCCATTCAACCTAACTCAAGGTTGACAAGTGGTTGGAGTAAGATTCGGGTGTCTCCACCTTCAAACTTATCTCATTTATAGCATCCTCACTTTCAAATGAACTAGAGTCTTTCACGATGAACCGTTGCAACTCTAGGATCATTCATTTATTTTTGGCATCGTTCTCCTTGTATGGATTAGTTGGTTGCCAAAACACCTTCAAGCTACGAGCTTCCCTTGTGTTTTCCTCATCGATAGGGAACAACTAAAAACTACTACCCACAATTGTGCACGTGTCAACACGAGCATTCAAATCAATGTCCAAATTTTAGATGGCAATTTCAAGCATCCTCTCCTTTTGACTTCTCTTAGCATGCCTTTTCAACAATACCTCAAACATTGGTAGCATTCTATCGCGTTGTTCCCCGTAGGCTTCAAGTTGGTGAGCTTGGTTTAACACCCATTCTAGGCTCACAACCTCACCCAATACAAATTTCTCCTCTTGTTGGGGTTCAAGCATTACTGGTACGGATTCACTTTTGGGCGATTCCATGTTTTGCAAATCTTTATCATCGTCCCCAAAGTGAATTTGATTGAGCTTGATGTTCGAGACATATTCATTTGCTTGTCTTGGAGGTTTTTCTTCATCAATTTGACCTAAAGGAGTAGATAAATCTGCCATGAGTTGTGTGGCACAATTTTTCTCCTCTTCTTATTTAGCCCTTGCATCCACAAAGCCTTGCTTTATGGCTTGCACACCCTCCTCTGTGAAGTCTTGTTTGGCTAAGAGAGTTTCAACCATGGCATATAGGCTTTTCAGGTAGGTGTCTTCCTCATCATCTTCACCAAGATGAGTGGACAAATCCGCCATGGATTGTGTGGAAAAATTTCTCTCCCATTCTTCTTTCATTCTCATGCCTACCAAGCCTTACTTTATGGATTTCACACCCTCCTCTTGGGTTTCCAGTGAGGCCAAGAGGGTGTTGAGCTTCGCATACATGCCTCATTCTCTTGCTACATCATGGTTCCTATTAGGATCACAAGTACCGCTAACAACATGGTTAGCATAAGAGGAGGGAGTAGGATAGTCATTGGGGAAATTGCTCCAATGTACATCACAACCACCACACAAATAGAAATTTCGCCCATCATAGGAACATGAAGGTGAATACCTCCCTCTCCTAGGGCCAATCTTACATTTCCGTCGAAGGCGGAGTCCTCCACAATAACAACAAGGATCAATATAACAAGGGTTGCAACCACCAACACCTCTATCATTTTGAGATGCCATGAAATCAATAAACTAACTAAAACTAAACAAAAGAAAAACAACTATTCACAAAATTGAACTAGAGTAAGTAAACTCAAATTCTAAAATAACTTAATACGCCAAACTGTTCCCGAGCAACGGTGCCATTTTTTATAACGCTCAAATCGTTCCATCCAAGTAGGAGGTCACGGTGATCGACATAGTAAAATAAAATTTATAATTCCCAATGAATGTTGGGGTCGTACCTAAGGGAACAATGTAGTTGTGATCGAGCTAATATAGAGTCCAAGCAACTTATTAAAGTTCAATTAACAAGAAGGAGAAAATATATCTAAAAGGGGGGTTTTAGACTAAAACTAAAAGATAAAGGAAACCAAATAAAAGATAGAGTGATCAATGGCTTTCACCTTGCTTTCACCAAGAAAGGATAACAAGGGAGAATTGGGAATGGGAATTGAATTCACAAGACTTGCACCCGGTTGACACCTAGGTAGTCTTAGCTTAAGGTATGCCTAACTGTCTCTCGACCAATCAAGCATATATCTCGTGTATTTTCTCTCGAAATAACATGAGTAAGCAATAAACCAGCCGAATAACTTTGGTGAGTAGGGTTATCTCTAACTCCAACTCTTAGATGGGAGTTTCCGACAACCAAGCTATGTATAGCCTTGTTCTACAGTGGAAATCCCAAATCCCCACTAATGAATCTTCCCGAATTCGAGAATTTCTCTCTCGAGAAAAAACCCAAATTATCAAGCTAAGTTAATGTTTGCAACCATTGACTGTAAATTCAAGCATGGAAGATTCAATAGAACCAAATAATCAAACAAGAGCAAAATCTATATATGAATTTAATAACCCAACAAGTATTATCTCTAATACAAACACAAAATCTCAAGTCAATAATATACCAATAAAATAGCAATTAAGAATAAGAGTTTGAAGAATGGAACTTAAGATTTCACAATACAAAGCATCCAAATCTTCACTCCTATGGTGTTGATTGATGAACTTGCTCTCCAAGCTTGCCAAAAGTTGTGAGAATAAGCAAAGATTCAGCCTAAGATGTGTTCCCAATCGGCTGGGAAGAGTTTTATGTGAATTTGGGTTTCCAAAAATGGGAATTTCCAAATCTGTCCCGCAGCTGATGAAACCTTCATCGCGATCTCGTGCATGACCTTCATGATTGCGAGGTTCTGAAATTTCCTTCCATGCGGTCGTGTATCCTCAACCTCGCAAACGCGTAGCTTTGACTTTTTCCTTCATGCGGTCGTGTGACTTCACTTCACGGTCATGTAGGTTTAGCTCTGTCCTTTTGTATCGCGGTCTCTTGGCTCCACTCTCGCGATCGCGATGAGCAATATTGTGCCAGTGATCAGCAATCCCTTTTAGCTCCATTTTGACTTGTTTTCACTCCAATCTTTCCCGAACACTTCTAAAACACAGAAACCTGTAAAATAGAAGAAATTCATGTCAAATTGCACTATTTATCCACTTTATACTAGCAAAGGTATAAGATTAGAAGCGAAATAAGTAGGTAGAATACCAACTTATCAAGGTGCAGAGGTCTCATCCGAACCATCTGAGAATGAGTGAAACAAAATATACTTAGAAGTTGATAAGGTCAAGGACGCACGATAAGGAATCAAACAAGATGAAATCTTTCATAGGAATGCACTATAGCCTCTCGCAGATTGGATACAAACATTATTGTAGCGATCCACGAGACTCTACTAAACACTTTGCTATTGTACTGGCAAGACCGATGAACTTAGAGCTCTGATACCACTCTGTCATAACCCAAAATTGGCCGTGATGGCACCTACATAATCCCCCAATAGGCTAGCCAACCAAAAGATACGGAAGTATCATAAAATAATTTACATAATGAAATATGGGAGGGAATCATATAGGAAGGGGGCCAACAGTACATATACATACCAACTATAATAAATATATAAAAATGTCCTAAAGTGACCGAGAAGACAATATTTACACAAGAACCAACCCCGGAACTGTCACCGGTACAAGAGCATTTAAGGTACGGAGTAGCTATATAACAAGTATTGTCTATCTAAAATACAAAATATAAACAGAAAGGTAGAGATAAAGCAGTAAAAGTCTACAAAATACTGGGAGCTCACCACAATCTGAACAGCAACTGGCCACGAATGATAAGTGGATCAAAAAGGGTTGCATATACTAAGTGTTGCATCAGAAAAAGATGCAGAGTGTAGTATGAGTACCAAAACAATGGGTCCTTCATAAGCATCATAGGTTGACCGAGCTTAGAAAGATAATATATAATATAAACTATAGGAAAGTAAACTAACTACAGGGAAATACCTAAATTCTAGTTATCAATGGAGCATAGGCAACAACTAGGCAGATAATGAAGATAATAATAATAACAAAGAAATAAGTATGCAACCAAGGTACAGAACAAGCCAGGAACCATCACGATACAATGTGAAATCCATGCGATGTAGTATGAGGCCAATGCATGTGTGAGTTAGGGATCTTACATCGAACACACAATAAGTAAGTATAAGTCTGGAATCTTATGTTAGTCGGATGATAAAATAATAGATACTCTACTCGAAGATCAAGTTAGTGGAAAGTAAGGCTTCTCAATTCAAAAATCTAAAATCAATAGTAAAGTAGTATAAATCCTTTTTTAAAGTTTGAAATGCATAGTTAAAGTGAAAAGCCTCTTTTTAGCTCGGGGACCAACCATTCTTCCTTAGAAAACTCATTTATGTGCCATGCTCATGATCACCGAAATGGATAAGTATATATACATACAGTACACACTCAATCAAGCACAAAATATAACCAGAAAATAGGGCAAGGGTTCCCTCCAAACAAGGAACTTACCTGGGATTTCGTCCAATCCAAAGCTATGGCATCAGGCCCATAATAATGCAATAATGGTAAAAATAAGTGGAACAAGCAGAGAATAACCACGAAATTAACTAAAAATACCTACTCAACCTCCAAAACCACCTAAAAATATTCTAAGGATTCTATGCTATCCACAGCAATTCTATAAACTCTTAAAATAAGGATACGACCTCCCCAGCCCCTAGCTAGAGTCGAAGGCTCGTCTCTGCCCGATGCTGATGATCTCGTATGATCCATCTATAGAAGAGTGAACCAGAATAAGTGAGATTTCCATAAACTTTCATGGATACTACGCACGAGATAAAAATAAGAAAAGTCCATTTTTCCTAAGATGTCACCATAGCCTCCCAAAAATTGAGTACAGACGTCTCCACCTCGATCCACACGACTCAACTTGACATTGGCTCCTATACCGATGGCACCGGTGAACCTAGAGCTCTGATACCGAACTGTCACGACTCAATTTCTCAGTCATGATGGCACCTACAACCCCCTAATAGGCGAACCAATCCTCGTAGCCCAGAACAGTCAGTAATGGGCTACTATCTAATAATTTAAGCAGAAGAAAAGTTTAATAGGCGGAAGCAAGGGAACAAGATGAAGAAAATAGATAACAGGAATATATACATACATATGCGGAAGCTAAATCAAACCCAAAACCTGGTATCATAGTATAGAGTCGGATCTATATATAAGGAGTACGAAAGTATCCAAAATAATATATACACAAATATCTCTGAGTAGTAATAGAGTACATAAAGCAAAAGGTAAACTAAAAGCTAGCTTCGGCCGCCAAGAGTTCACCCTCAGTCCGGGACGGTCAAAAATCTCCAAGCGTGAGTCTCCCACGAGCTAGCGGTGATGGCTCATATTAGGATCTGCACCAGAAGATGTCGAGTGTAGTATGAGCACCAAATGTAAAGAATAAGGTACCGAGTAGGTATCATAGGTCGACTAAGCACATATAAGATAAAAGCATACTAACAGACAAAATAGAAACAAGTAGTCACGGGAATCTACAAAAAAAACACAGGAACTATCCTAGAGGGAAGACAACAGAAACAACATACAAGGCTAGCAAGTAGAATATATACACAGCAGGCACAGGTGAAAGTAGGAAGCGACGCACCTGAGGTCCTTGCAATAATAGTATATACAAAACAAGTTTTAGAAGTGGACTGTATACCGGAAACCTCAACTAAAAAGAAAGGGAGGAGAAGAATAAAATAGGCATGCTCGGAAAATAGGAATTAATAACCACACTAATCATACTAATCTCAAGTCAAAAACTAATAACCCTGCATTATCCAATCTCAAACATATAACCATGACAGGGTGCAGTATAGCAATAAGGTAAAAAAGAGTCTACCTACAGTCCCCAGCTGCCCATACAACCGATGAATGCAATCAAGTAAAAAAAAACCTCCAGCATCCCATACTACCGGAGCGTACAATCAACAAACAGCAAACAAGGGTGTTACCTTACGCAGATGAATGATATGATATGCCATGCTAAGTCAAGAGTGATAGTAGTATCGTATGTTACCCACTTCCGGCGTCCTATAAGGCCCAGAAGACAGGATCCATGGATGGTCACGCCCGTATACCCCTACTATGCCGTATACCACCCCTCCGGCACTCGCAGCATGTAGCTCCTGGTCCGGAATGGCAAGGTCCATGGAGACCCCCAACCAGCATACTAGATGCCCCGCAATCTCAAAAATCCCCAAGTATAGCTTCCCAGAGAGTATCCAGGTTTAAAATAATAAGTCAAAGGTCTTAGCATATGGCCCCACCGAGCCTAGCGTCACCCCGGACATTGCAGTAAAACAAGTCTAGCCCTCATCCCCACCGAGTCTAGTAATAGTAGAATAATGATAAAACCTTCTTTTTATTTCCTCTTACCCCAAGAAAATCCATTAAGACGGTACCCAACCATTTTATAATCAATTTTACTAAAAATAGGCCCCACGGGCCATGCAAGGTTTAGAAATCATCAATAGAAGGCCCGAAGCCAAACCTATAGTAAATCATGAAGAAAATCCTTTTATATGCATGATGAGTGGTGTACACAATCACAACAATTGTCCCCGGCCCAAAATCAACCTATCGGCCCTGCACAGGCTCCAATCGTTCTACAGCATACATAACCAGCCTAAATTTGTGATAACTATGTCGGGGACTCATGGAAAGCCCCGAATAACCTACCATCTATGGTCCAGAGTCAAAACAGGGTCACACAGGACCACAAGGGTGATAATATTAAGCTACGAGGAATACTACACACAACGGAAGAAAGAACGACACGGATAGGGAAAAACGGTTAATGGTCTGTGGTGCCAAGCTAATAACCCAAACCAAGGATGTCAATTAGTATAATTTTATCTGATATATGCTAAGTCTAGGGAGTTTAGACCGTAACCTACCTTTCATCCAATGACAAGCTGCTGGGACAACAATATCCAATCCTGAATCACTCTGAGAACCCCAAAAGATGATCAAATTATCAAAAATGTAAATAATGCATTAAAATGAGTCTAACGATACCCATAATACTACAATTGTAGCCAGGTCAAAATTTAGGTCACCAGCGGGATCGTAGACCCCGTAATGAGAAACAGAAAACGAAACTCACATTATGATCATCAAGATCATAGGAGTACATGCTCGGAAAATCAAGGAATTTGGGCAATAAATTCGAGCTAAAATAGCCCCTAGAGTTAAGAAACCCAATAATGGAGAATTAAGAATGAAAACCGGAAATTGACAAGAATCACCTACCCAAAGGAGAGAATTATGCCAAGGGGTATGAATTGGATGAGCCCACGGAGCATTCAACCTCACACACGAACAGATTCTACAAACAAATTTTCGAGCTTGAGAAGATGGCAACAATGGTGATTTAAACCAATGGAGAAGAAAACTATGGAGAAGAGGAGAAACTTACCAAAATGCCAATGGAGCAAGAATTTATCGAGGGAACAAGAATCCTCCAAGGGTTCACTGATTTGAGCAATTTAGAGAGTATTTTGGGTGTATTAGAGTTGGGGGAAATAAGAGATGAGGGCTGGAAAAACGTAATGGCCAGCTTAAATAGCTACTGGCCCAAGCCTTCACGAATACGGAAGGCCACTGCCTACGTAGGGAATGCAAACGCGAGAATCTGGCGCGCACGCGAAGGCCAAACACTGGCTAGGCCAGGTGCCTACCTTGCCCGAACTCGGCCAGGCTATTGCATCGCGGGCCTGCGAATGCAGCCTGGTGAACACCTAGGCTAAGGCAAGGGCAGAGGGGTGTCTGGCATAGTCCTACGCAAATGCGGGTGGCCACCACATACGCAAAGGCCATGCTAGTGCCATGACAGCACCAGCTGCCAACAATAATTCTCAATAAGAATTTTACTCTGATGGACCCTCTGAAACACATACAGGGTCCCGCAAACACAAACGAGCAGAGTTATTAGACTAAAAACGGCATTTGGGACTCAACAAAATTGACAAAAACCCCCAACGGAGGTTGATAGCACAAAAAGTGGGCTCCACGCCCAAGAACCAACTTTAGGCCTATCTTTCCAAAATAGAACACCAAGTCCTAAAATGAGTCTGGAAGCCTCGAGATCCAAACCAAAGGTCCTTCTAGCCCAAAGTCGACATTCCAAAGCTAACAGCACTGTCACAATTTCCATCCAAGGCCGTCTTCTATGAATGTTGACCGAAGTCAAACTTTCAAGTTCAACTTGGCTAAAACACAAAAACCAAAAGAAAACCAAACTGAAAGCTCCCAGAACCCGACCAAGGGTCCTTCTAGACCAAACTCCATGATCCGGAGCTAATGGAACTATTGGAATTCAATTCTGAGCATGTTTACCAAGAATATTTACTAAAGTCAATGATATTCTAAGTTAAGTTCCTAAAATAGGCAAACGGCCAAAACAACCAAACGAACAAACAAGGCACCAAACTACCGGTCCCAGCAAGTTAGAAATGACTTGGGGTCGCTACAGGAAATCTCTAACAGTACAATGAATGCATAAACTCAAAAATGACCAAAAGGGTCATCCCGGTCCCGGATGAGCCCTATGGGCCTACCCAAAGACTTTTTCTCTTTCAGTTTTTCAGCTAATGGTTGTTGCAGGTACAGGCTTCAGGCCTTAATCGCGATCGCAAGGCCCTTTCATGCCACCGAGATGAAGGTCTTGTGGACCTGGTACCTTTGCTCTACGCGATCGTGAGTTCCTCCTTCGCGATTGGGATGAGTTGCCCATTTCCCTATTCTATGCAATTGCGACATCACTGGTCACGACCGCGATGAAGCCTTCTTTTACTTGTTCTTCACGACCGCGTAGGGTCCCTTTGTGATCGCGATGAAGGACCCCTGGGAAGTATAAATACTTTTCTCTTTGTTTTTCCATCTTGATTCTTCATTTGAATCCAACTCCAAAATGCAAATACTCTCTACCAAAGTTCCTAATTCAGTGTTAGCTTGGAGAATTCATTTATCCCTCGAGAATTCTTGCTTCCTTGATGTTTGGTGAGTCCTCTTTCTTCCCCAAGTTGTCTTCTCAAATTGTTAGAAATCACCATTGTTGCTAAAACTTGAAGCTTGGAAATCCTTGTAGATTCTGCCCCCTTTTGAATTGCATGTTCGTGGGATCATTCCATTCACCTCCGTGGCATAATTCTCTCATTGTGCTAAGTGTTTCCCGCCCAATTCCTGATTTTCATTTCTCAATTTCCCCTCTTTGTGTTTATATTTTGGGTAGGCTATTTTAGCTTGTTTTCTTTCCCAATTCCTTTAATTCTTCCGGGCATGTACTCCTATGACCTTGGTGGCCATCGTCTATGCTTTTGTTCCAGCCTCGGGTTGCAGAGCCCACGAGCCTACTGCTGATCCAAAATTTGACTCAGCTATAATTATAGAAATATGGGTATCATTAGTCCCATTTTAATATGTTATTTATGCTTATGATAGTTTGATTGTCATTCGGAGATTCTTAGAGCAGTTTGGGCTCGGACATCATTGTTCCAGCAGCTTATCACCGGACGACAGGTAGGTTACGATCTAACTTCTTTAGACTTCACATATATCGGATAAAACTATATTAATTGGCATCCTTGGTTTAGGTTTATAGCTTAACACCACAGACCTTGACTGTGCGCTAGACCTTTTTTTGACTGACTGATTTAGACCCGGATACCTTCCATGCAGATTTACTTGGGGTTTTCGAGATTTTAGGGCTTCTAGTATGTTAGTCGGGGCCTCCATGGACCTTGTTATTCCAGGCCAGGGGCTACATGCCGCAAATCCTGGAGGGGGGTATAGGGCGCAGTAGAGGTATACGAGTATGACCTTCCATAGATCCTGTCTTCTGAGCCTTATAGGATGCCATAAGTGGGTAACATACGGTACTACTATCACACTTATTTTCAGCATATTGCATCCTACCATTCAGTTGTTTGTGATTCCACCCTTGTTTGTTGTTTGATGAGTGTATGCTCCAGTTGTAAGGGTGACCGGAGGGTTTGTTTTCACTTGATTGCGTTCCTCAGTTGTATGGGTGGCCGGGGGACTGTAGGTAGACTTATTATGACTCTATCACGATATTTATTCCTGTCATGGTTGCATATGAGGTTAGATATTGATAAGTTATCCTTGTGTTGACACCCAATTTTTGCCCTACACATTCCTAATTAATATTCGATCTTTTATTATTTTAAAACAATTTTGAAATAATTGTTTGTTTTTATAAGACTTTAATGTTTTTAAAATTGATTTGAGGTTAATTCAGTAATTTTAGGTGAAATGTGTGTACTCTATATTTAAATTGTATAAGAGTATATAAATTTACTTAAAGAAATGTTTTGAAAATTGTTTCAAATGAAAACCTTGTTTAAAGTTCAAAATGTGCTCCATTTTCCTCAAAAATCAATTTAAAATCAAGAAATAATTGTATTAGTAATTCTTTGATTTTAAATGAGTCAATTATGTTTTAATAAGATAATTATGTGTTTGTTAGTATAATTATTCTTGATTGTTAAATATGGAAGCTCGTTTAATTAATTAAGTACTTAATTCGTTTCATTCCAATTCCGGCCTAAGCTCTTTAATTTATTTAATTTGGCTATGTTTTAAACTCAATTTGGCTAACATTTGAATTAAATCCAGCCACATTTGCAATTAAATGTGGCCATTTCCTAAACTAACTTCTCCTCTTTTCGCCCCTTTGTTTTCAGACCAACAACTGACCCAACAAATTCCCATCCAACAACTTAGCCCAAACGCAAACCACTCTCCAGCCCACTTCCTAAAATGTCTATACCCGACCCAATTCCCCTTTTCCCCCATTAGCATATATCACATATACACACACAACACACACATTTAATTTTCTCCCAAACGCTCCATGCGACCCCAATTTCCCTAGAAAGAAAATGATCACCTCGACGACGCACCCAGTACAATACCAATACACCCCTCTTGCTTCGTCTTCTTTATCTCTCTCTCAACAAACCTTAACATTTCCAAATGTCATCCTAGCAGCTCACTCAATACGCTCTAGCAACAGCAGTAAACGACACCCCAAAGTTTCAATCTCCAGCCTAACCCCTCTCTATTTCTGTCAAAATCGAGCTGTCAAGAACCAAGAAGGTTCTAGAAACTGCCCTAGGTGGCGATTTCTCCTCGAAACTCGTGGAAATTTGTACAAGTTTGTACAATTTCCTTGCTGGCCAACGTTATCCAAAGGAGGAATTCAAATTTCCTCAAGCAAATTTCCCATTTTTACCCTCTGTTTTTCCCCCATTCCACCAGACTTTCCCCTATATATACCCTCCCCTTTCATTGTGTGAGGCAGCTGGATTTTTGGGAGAAAATTTGAGGATTTTGGTGGAGCATTCCACTAATCTCACGCAACCAAAATTCCAGAAAGAAAAATACACCAATAGTCGAAGTTCCGATGAAATCTTGTAAATTCCAGTGGTGGAAGCTCTCTGACGGAGCTCGTAGTCTCAGTTCGCTGCCTGGAAATAGGTGACCCTTCCATTTAACCCTTTCGTTTCTTTTGTTCTTCATTTTTATTTTTGAATTTATGTTGGCTTTCACTGGTCTTGTATTAAAGTTTGTGATTATGAATGAGATTTAAGAGTTTATTGTGTTTGGTTTTCTTGCGTTTGATTGAGTCGAAAATCCTCTGGCTTATGTGATCATGAGAAACTCCTCTGTTTTTCTGCTAAAAGTATTTAGAGAATCTGTTGGAAAGCATTCTCTGGTGCCCTAGTTTATAGAAGTCACGTAATTCTGATTGTGAGGATTGCTTGGTTTTGTCGTGACTGTATCAATCTGTGAGCATGAATGTTTTCTATCCTGCCTTAGTTTCTTCATGTGTATGCGTGTTGAATACTTTCCCCTGCTCCAGTTCATGTTTCTTAGTGATAATTCTGGTCGAGCGTAATGTCATTTTGTATGAATCCTTGTCTTGATTTTATTTTTAGTGTGTAGACTGAGTGTTGTAAACGGCTCATCCATTGTTTATATGACTTAGACAAATCTGTTAGAAACTCGAGTTTTGGTTCGAAAATCTTGATAATTTGTATCAAACTTTTTTTTCCTTCTTGTCTCTATACATGTTTAATTTCGTGGTTCTAAAATAGCCATTCCAACTAATGGATGACGCTGGTTTGAATCTGGTTTGAAGACTTTCATGATCACCATATCATGAAAGGCTCAAAAACATCGGTTTTGAACAAACCTTTAGCTATGATAAAAAAATACAAGATTTTTCAAAAGGGTGCGAATATTTTTTTTTTGTTTTCCCATAATCCCACTCAGTAGTTTAGTATTTTACCCCGTTTCTTTTGGAGTATATTTGATGTTTGGTTCAGCTTCCTGTTGTAAATGTGGTAAAGTCTAAATCTCTGTGAAGCCTCTTGAATGTTTGATTATCAAGTATGGAGAATGTGAATTCCTAATTTCCTCTTAGCAGGTTTAACATTCCTAGTCAATCCTTTCTTGATTTTATCATGTGTAGATGGTTCAGGTGACTTTAAGCCTTGGTTCAATCTGTTTATTTATTGTGCTTGCTAAAAATATGTTGAAAATGAGTAGTTTTTAGGTTTGGGATGGGAAAACCACAACTTGAATCTTGTATGAACACGCACGAGCTCCCATGGGTGTTTTAAATAGCTCCTATTATCCTCCATGTAGCTTGATCAAAGCATGATCCTTCTTGACCAGATCTTTTGCTTGAATAATTAAACAAAAGGGTGGAATTTCCAGCATATTTATTTTCCAGAATTAGGAGCCTTCGCAGATGTTTGTTGGCAAATTATCATGGCATCATGATTTGCTAAGTTTATATGTATAGCTAGATGAATTTCCAAAAGAGATGGCCGGTTATTTTCAAACTATTTTAGCAATCAACCTACATCAGGCATCATCCCCTACACCATTTTGATTAGTTAAAATATGAATCATAAAAACAACTTTAAGTTAACTCAACCGTCTTTTGCCTCCTCTGAATTCGGTTCTCTAATTAACTGGAATTAGTTAATTCTTTGAACCTTCATTCCATACTCAAATTTGTTTGATAATTTATCATTTGTGTTGGTTTCTCCTCTTCTCTTACTAATCTTTACCTTCAATTTTCTTGCATGTGAAAACCCAATGAGTCCAACTGGACTCCCCCATTTCCTTGCATAACTCGTGATGGGCTAAGGGAGCCCAACTACATCGAGTCAACCTAGTACCAAGTCCAAAGTGTTAGCATACATCCTAAAGATGATATACGATGAAACTGGAAGCTGCAGGTTGAAAATGAAACAATTCAGAGAAGGCCAAAAGGGCCTAACAAACATAGCAGCAACAACCCAGTTGAGCAAAATTCGAAAGAGTTGGACCCAAAGTCCAACAAAATGTTTCATATGTGCTAAAGGCTCAAATAGTTTTCTCTCCCTTTATCTTGTTTTATTCATGTAGTTTTAGATTTATATGTATTTTTATTTGTCACTAATTCTAACATTTTTTTTCTTTATTTTTATCTATTTATTTTTTAACTTAGTTAAATCTCCTAACGAATCACTATTTTTGTTATGCTTTGAATCGATTTTACTTAATTAAGTTAATGACTCTCAAATTAATTTTCTCTTACTTGGCTTACTTTATCACCACCTTGCACTATTTCTCAAAAGGCTTATTGGGGTTTTAGTACTCTTATAAAAAATGAATTTATCCTCATTGTCCATCTTCAAACGCTAATTATTATCTTAAAAATTCTCAAGTACAAAACATATTTTTCTCAAACTATTTTCAAACAATTTCAAATTTCTTAATTGATATTTAGGCAAATTGCTTTATTATTTATTCCCTTATTTTTCACAACAAACTAAATATTTTCTAAAAAAATAAGAGTTATTTTAAATCGTCGGATAACCACGAGTTAGCGGACATTTTAGGTTCCTTAAAAACCTTCCTAAAATGTTAATATTAACTTCTTAGCTGGATTTCTTAAATTCAAAGATTTTTATTTGTTTTAAATCTTTTGAATACTTTTCCAAAGGTTTTCTTGATTTTTTCATAAAAATTAAGTGGCGACTCTGTTTTAATTAAGTTTGAGAATTTCTTTAAATTTTTTAATTTAATTCAAGTCAAAACCATTTCAAAAACAAAGTTGTGTTTTTCTTAAATAAAGAAAGTGAAAAATGCGATAAAACACCTTGAACTGCCAGTTGTTAGTTTCTTGACTTGAGATTAGCATGCTTAGTTTGGTTATTAAATCTTATTTTCGAGCATGACTATCTTTATTCTTCTTCTTCCTTCTCTTTTCACTTGAGGTTACCGGTATACCGCCTATTTCTAAGTCTCTCCTTATATATATATTATTGTTGCAAGGATTTCAGGTGCGTTATTTCCTTCTTTCACTTATGTGTGCAATGTATATATCTAGTATCTAGCCATGTACATTTTTTTTCTATTGTCTTCCTTCTATGCTAGCTTCCGTGTACTTCTTCTTTGCTTTATGTGACTGTTTGTTTCTATTCTTCTTTTTACTGCTCTTTTATCTTATATGTACCCAGTCGGCCTATGATACCTACTGGGTATCTTTTGCTTCACATTTGGTACTCATACTATACTCTGCATCTTCTGGTGCAGATCCTAGTGTGAGCCATCACTGCTAGTTTATGGACACTCGTGCGAGGAGACTTTTAGGCCATCCAGACTAAGGGTGAGCTTTTGCCGACCGAATCTTGACTTTAGTTTATCTTGTGTATTTTGTACTATCTTGCTACTCAGAGACATTATGTATATATTATTTTGGATCCCTTTGTACTCCTTATATGTAGTTCTGGCTCTTATATACTATGATACCAATTCTTGGGTTGGTTTTAACTTCTCATATACTCTTTTTGTTACTTTTCTTCTCATATAACCCTTTCTTCTGCTTATATTACCTATTCTTCTGCTTACTTGCTTGATAGCAGCCTATTACTAACCGTTTTAAGCTATGGGGATTGGTTTGCCTACCGAGGGGTTGTAGGTGCCATCATGATCGATAAATTGGGTCGTGATAGCTTGGTATCAGAGTTTAGGTTTCACTGGTATCATTAGTATAGGAGCCAATTTCTAGTATAGTCCTGCTGATCGGTGCAGAGACGTCCGTACTCAATCATCGGGAGGCTATAGTGTCATCTTAGGAAATATGACTCTCTTATTGCTTCTGTATCGTGCGTAGTCCTTTGGCGTTTCTTGAAATCTCACTTGTTCTAGTTTATTCTTCCGCAAATGGCTCATACGAGATCATAGGCTTTAGGCAGAGATGAGCCTTGACTCCAGCTAGGGGCCAGGGAGGTCGTAGAGGTAGGGGTCGAGGACGTCCCTGAGCAGCGGCAGCTACTAGAGCTGCTAGAGTTGAGATAGAGAACGAGCATGATTATAAGACAGATCTTGTTCATGAGCAGCACGTGGACCAGCGAGCAGCCCAGGTACCACCAGCTTCAGTTCTAGCTTCACCCCTAGCTCAGTCTTCAGATGTTCAGGGTTTACTTTTACAACTATTGGGTATGGTTGGAGAGCGGCCTTCTAAGGCAGCGCAAATATTTGCTCAGGGTGCAGCCCTGAATGTACCAAGTTCAGGAGTGCAGCCTACTACTGCGACTCCCCGTGTCGAGGTTATTTTGGTCCCATTAGTTGCACAGCCTCTTGCTTCTCTACCATCTATGACAGAGACAAAGTAGAAGGCGTTGGGTAGATTTTTTAGATTGGCACCTCCGAGGTATACTGGTACTTCTAGTCAGGATCCATATGATTTCATTACTACCTGTAAGGAGATGTTGCACTATATGGGTGTGCTGGAGACTCACGGTGTTGGTTACACTACATATCAGCTGGAAGGCCCAACTAAGTTATGGTGGATGGCCCAGGTAGCTTGCAGACCATCATCATCTCCTCCATTGACTTAGTCCCAGTTTTATGAGGCATTCATGGCCAAGTTCTTTCCTCAGAGCGACAGGGAGCATCATAGGGAGCATTTCACTAGACTTATGCAGAGTTCTATGACCGTGTCAGAGTATGAGACCCATTTCTATCACCTTGCTCCATTGGGGCCATGATTATGCCTACCGATATGGACCGAGTTCGTAGGTTTATTTAGGGGTTGCATTCAGAGTTTCGGGAGTCAATGGAGATATTGGTTATCTGTGGTTAGTCATTCCAGGCTATTGCAGACTATGCCCGTAGCGTAGAGGACTTGCATCGTCATGACTTTGGGGCTAGAGATAAAAGGCCTTGATATCAGGGTGGCTACAGTGGTTCTCATCAAGGGGTAGAGGTTCAGGCCAGTAGGGCCAAGGTTATCAGCCACAGCAGCATCAAGGTCAGACTAGTCGATTGATTAGGGAATCACTTCAAGCTTCTGGTTCTTCGTTTGAGCAAGGTCAGAGAAGTCAGTGTTGTCACAGTGGTCAGTCTTTGAGAGGTACTACTTCTAGGGCATCAGGCCATGGTGGCCACACAGGTTCAGCGGGTTCGTCTCGATAGGGTGGGCCGTTAGGGTCCTGCTATGGGTATAGTGTTAGCGGTCAGTATGCCAGAGATTGCCCACAGTAGGGTTCAGCTTGCTCTGAGTGTGGGGTCAGTGGTCATTTTTCTAGATATTACCCTCAGCAGGGTACAGCCTGTCGCTTAGCCAGCTCAGCCAATTCACTCAGCTTAGCCAACGGCTCGAGGAGGTAGTAGTCAGGGTAGAGTTGGTGGCCCACGGGGCAGGACAGGTGGTAGGGATAGCGGTCGGTTAGGTGGTGGTCTTTGGCAGTTCTATGCGGTCCCTGGGAAACCAGAGGTAGAGGACTCGGATGTTGTGATCACAGGTATAATTTCTGTATGTCGTCGCCAGCTTTTGTATTGTTTGATCTTGGATCCACTTGTTCGTATGTATATTCATATTTTATGCCTTGTTTAGGGTTTACTAGTGACATGTGATCTATGCATGTATCTATTTCAACCCGGTAGGAGATTCTTTAGTAGTGGATCAGGTTGTGAGGGATTGAATGATTTCTGTGGGTGATTTAGAGACTTGGGGTGATATATTGATACTTGATATGGTATATTTCAATGTGATTCTAGCCATGGACTGGTTATCCCCTCACCGTGCAGTTTTTGATTGCTATGCTAAGACCGTTACCATAGTTTTGCCCGGCATACCCCTGATTGTGTGGCAGGGTTCTGTCAGCCGCGCACCATCTGGGATCATCTCTTGTCTTCAATCTAGGAAGTTGATTTCCCATGGATGTTTGGATTATCTAGCATATGTCCGAGATGCTAGTGCCGGCCCTTCTTCCCCTGAGTCTGTTCCTGTGGTTAGAGACTTCTTAGATGTGTTCCCTACCGACTTGCCAGGCCTTCCACCTGAGAGAGATATAGACATCTCTATTGATTTAGAGCCAGGCACCAGCCCCATTTCCATTTCTCTTTATCGTATGGCTCCTGCTGAGTTGAGGGAGCTTAAGGAGCAGCTCCAGCACTTGTTATCTAAGGGGTTTATTAGACCGAGTATGTCGCTTTGGGGTGCTCCTATTCTGTTTGTTAAGAAGAAGGATGGGTCGATGCGGATGTGTATTGATTATCGGCAGCTGAATAGGGTTACTATGAAGAATGGGTATCCGATTCCACGCATAGATGACTTGTTTGATCAACTTTAAGGTTTAGCCATGTTTTTGAAGATAGATTTGAGGTCAGCCTACCACCAGTTGAGGATTAGGGCGGAGGAAATCCTTAAGATAGCATTCAGGATACATTAAGGCCACTATGAGTTCCTGGTGATGTCTTTTGGGTTGACTAATGCCCTTGCAGCCTTCATGGATCTGATACACAGGGTGCTTATCCTATATTTGGACTCCTTTGTGATTGTTTTCATAGACGGCATCTTGATATACTCGCAGAGTAAAGAGGATCATTAGCATCACTTGAGGATTATCCTCTAGACTTTGAGAGATCATTGGCTTTATGCGAAGTTCTCAAAGTGCGAGTTTTGTCTTGAGTCAGTTGTATTCCCAAGACACATGGTGTCTAAGAATGGTATTAGAGTGGACCCGGGTAAGATTTCAGCGGTTCGTGATTGGCCTAGACCTACTACTCCTATCGAGGTTCACAACTTTGTTGGGTTAGTAAGGTACTACAGACGGTTCATTGAGGGATTTTCTTTCATAGAAGCACCCTTAAATATCTTGACTAGGAAGGATGTCCCATTCTAGTGGTTAGATCACTGTGAGGATAGCTTTCAAAGGCTTAAGGCATTGTTAACTTCAGCTCATGTATTAACTTTGTCGGTTGAGGGTCGGAGTTTCTCTGTGTATTGTGATTCTTCTGGGGTCAGTCTTGGTTGTGTGTTTATGCAGCAGGGTCGAGTGATCGCATATGCATTGAAGTAGCTGAAGGTTCACGAGTGCAACTACCCTACCCATGACTTGGAGTTGGCAACGGTAGTTTTCTCGCTCAAGATCTTGAGGCATTACTTATATAGGGTTCACTATGAGATATTCACCAATCATTATAGTCTTTAGTACATTACGAGTCACCGAGAGCTGAATTCGAGGCAGAAAAGATGGATTGAGCTACTGAAAGACTATGATTTCACCATTTTGTACCATCTGGGAAAGGAAAATATGGTAGCAGATGCCTTGAGTTGGAAGGCGGTGAGTATCGGTAGCCTAGCTTCACTTTCAGTTTTGGATCAGCCATTGACCTTGGATATCCAGTCCTTGGCTAACTATTTAGTTAGGCTTGTTTTTTCGGATCCCACTAGAGTTCTTGCTAGTGTTGAGGTCCGTTCTACTTTGATTGATCAGATTCAGAGCCATCAGTTTGAGGATCAGCGATTGTGTGACCTTTGAGATCAGGTTGTTCGGGGTGAGGCTAGTGGGGCTACTCTAGATTTAGATAGGGTTATGAGGTTTGATAGTCGTTTATGTGTTTCGAGAGTTGGGGATTTGATTCAGCTAATACTCTATGAGGCGTATTGTTCTAGATATTCTATCCATCCTGGCGCAGCCAAGATGTACAGACACTTGAGATAGCTTTACTAGTGGAGCAGTATGAAGTGGGACATAGCAGATTTTGTATCTCACTGCTTGAACTGTCAGCAAGTGAAGTTCGAACACATAAGACCGGGTGGTTTAATGCAATGACTTCCCATTCCTGAGTGGAAATGGGAACGGATTACTATGGATTTCGTAGTTGGTTTGCGTTGTACTTCTAGGGGTTTCAACTCTATTTGTGGATTATGGACCGGCTGACTAAGTCGGCATAATCATTGCCGATTCAGACGTCTTACAATGCAGAGAGGTTATGAGAGGTTGTTCGGTTGCATGGGGTCCCAGCTTCTATCATATCAGACTGCGGCACTCAGTTCACATCTCAGTTCTGGAGAGCTATTTAGAGAGATTTGGATACAGAGGTTCAACTTAGTACTGCATTCCAACCTCAGACATATGGTTAGTACAAGAGGACTATTCGGGTCCTAGAGGACATGCTTCGGTCCTGTGTTCTTGACTTTACAGGCCCTTGGGATCAGTTTTTGCCTTTGGCCGAGTTTAATATCTTTCATTCAAGCATCGACATGGCACCTTTCGAGGCTTTGTATGGTAGGCATTGTAGATCGCTGATTGGTTGGTTTAATGGTTTAGAGTCTAGACCGCAGAGTACAGATTTTCTTTGAGATTCCTTAGACCGAGTCCGTGTGATTCAGGATAGACTTAGAGTAGATCAGAGTTGGAAGAAGAGCTATGCTGATTGTTGAATTTATTCCTTGGAGTTTAGTATTGGTGACTTGGTTTTCTTTCTTATATCGCCCATGAAGGGCGTGATGAGATTTGGTCGGTGGAGCAAGCTTAGCCCCAGGTTCATTGGGTTGTTTGAGATTCTTCAAAGGGTTGGTAGTGTTGCCTATATGTTAGCTTTGCCTCTGATGTTCTCAACTGTGCATCTAGTTTTTCATGTCTCGATGTTGTGCTGCTATGTAATAGATGAGTCTTATGTGTTGCATTGGGATTTGGTTAAGTTAGATGAGAGTTTGTCCTTTATTGAGGAGCCGATAGCTATCTTGGCCAGAGATGTCAGGAGATTGAGATCTAGGGAGATTCCAATTGTGAAAGTTCAGTGGAGGCATTGTCCAGTCAAGGAGGCTACTTAGGAAACCGAGAGTGAGTTGCGAGCTCAATATCCGTAGTTGGTTGAGCCTTCAGGTACTCCCTTCTTCTTGACTTTCGAGGATGAAAGTCTTTTTAGTAATGGATGTTGTGATGACCCTTCCAATTTTTTTTGCATTTGCGCATTCCTTGTACTATTAGAGCTTTCTTGTACCAGCCCTAAGTCATTTATGACTTGTTGGGACTGGTGGTTTGGTTCCCTGGTCATTTTTTTGGTCATTTTGGTCGTTTGCCTAATTTAGAGATTAAACTTAGAATATCATTGACTTTAGTCAATATTCTTGGTAAACGTGCTTAGAATCGAATTCCAATGATTCTGTTAGCTCCAGAGCATGGATTTTGGTCTTGATAGACCTTTGGTCAGGTTTTGGGAGCTTTCGGTTTTGTTTTGCCTTGGTTTTTGTGTTTTAGCCAAGTTGAACTTGAAAGTTTGACTTTAGTCAACATTCGGAGAAGATGGCATCAGATGGAAAATCTGTCAGTATTGTTAGTTGTAGACTGTCGACTTGGGGGTATAGGGACCTTTGGTTCGGGTCACGAGGCTTTTGGACTTATTTTTAGGTGTTGGGTTCCATTTTGGCTTAAGGTTGGTTTTTGGGCATTGGGCCCACCTTTTGCTAAATCAACCTCTGTTGGTCTTCCATCAGTTCTGTTGAGTCTAGAATGCCATTTTTTGTATGTTAGCATAGTTTGTTTGTATGTGTGGGGTCCCGAATATGCCCTATGGGCCCACTCATAGACTTTTTCCCCTTTAGTTTTTCAGCTATTGGCTATTGCAGGTACAGGCCTCAAGCCTTAATCACGATCACAAAGCACTTTCACGCGACCGCGATGAAGGTCCTGTGGACCTGGTACCTTTGCTCTATGCGATCGCGAGCTTTTCCTTCGCGACCCTGATAAGTTGCCTGTTTCCCTGTTCTACGCAATCGCGATATCCCTTGTCACGACTGCGATGAACCCTTCTTCTGCTTGTTCTTTGCGACCGCGTGTGGTCCCTTTGCGATCGCGATGAAGGACCCCTGGGCAGTATAAATACTTTTCTCTTTGTTTTTCCAGCTTGATTCTTCATTTAATTCCAACTCCATAATGCAAATACTCTCTACCAAAGTTCCTAATTCAGTTTTAGCTTGGAGAATTAGGTTATCCCTCGAGAATTCTTGCTTCCTTGACATTTGGTGAGTCCTCTTTCTTCCCAAAGTTGTCTTCTCAAATTGTTAGAAATCACCATTGTTGCTAATTCTTGAAGCTTGGAAATCCTTGTAGATTCTTGCCCCCTTGTGAATTGCATGTTCGTGGGCTCATTCCATTCACCTCCGTGGCGTAATTCTCTCATTGTGGTAAGTGTTTCCCGCCCAATTCCCGGTTTTCATTCCCCAATTTCCCCTTTTTGTGTTCATGTTTTGGGTGGGATGTTTTAGATCATTTTCTTGCCCAATTCCTTCAATTCTTCCGGGCATGTACTCCTATGACCTTGGTGGCCATCGTGTATGCTTTCATTCTAGCCTCGGGTTGCGGGGCCTATGAGCCCGCCGATGACCTAAAATTCAACTCGGCTATAATTATAGCAATATGGATATCATTAGTTTTTTTAATATGTTATTTATGTTTATGATAGTTTTATTATCATTAGCTTCTTGGAGCGGTTCGGGCTCAGACATCATCTTTTTAGCAGCTTATCATCGGACGACAGGTAGGTTACGATCTAACTTCTTTAGACTTCTCATATATCAGATAAAATTGTACTAATTGGCATCCTTGAGTTGGGTTTATAGCTTGGCACCATAGACCTTGGTCGCTTTTCTATGTCTGCCTCATTTCTTTCCTCTATTGTATGTAGTATTCTTCATAGATTGATATTATCACCCTCATGGTCCTGTGTGGCCTTGTTTTAAATCTGGACCATAGATGGTGGGCTATTCGGAGGTATCCGTGAGTCTCAGACATTATTTTCGTGATTTTAGGTTGGTTATCTATGCTATAGAGCAATTGGAGCCTATGCAGGGCTGATAGGCTGATTGTGAGTCGTTGGCCTGCTATTTGTATTCGAGCATGTCATTTTGATGACGCTCAAATTGTGCTCTTCAAGTAGCAGGTCACGGTGATCATCAGAGCAAAACAAAATTTATAATTCCCAACGAGTGTCGGGGTCGTACCCAAGGGAACAATGTAGTTGTGATCGAGCTAATAAAGAGTCCAAGCAACTTATTGAAGTTCAAATAACAAAAAGGGAAAAAGATATCTAAAGGGGGGGTTTGACTACAACTGACGATAAAAGTAAATCAAATAAAAGATAAATTGATCAATGGCTTTCACCTTGCTTTCACCAAGAAAGGACAACAAGGGGGCTTGGGAATGGGAATTCAATTCACAAGACTTGCACCCGATTAACACTTGGGTAGTCTTGGCTAAAGGTGTAGTTGACCGTCTTTTGACCAATCAACACATAACTCGTGTGTTCTCTCGAATCACCACGAGTAAACAATAACCAAATTTTCACTTGGGTGAGTTGGGTTATCTCTAACCCCAACTCTTAGATGGGAGTTTTCGAAAACCAAACTATCTCTAGGCTTGGTCTAGAGTGGAAACCCCAAATCCCTACTATCAAACCTTCCCGAATTTAAGGTAATCCTTTCTCAAGCAAAAACCCAAATTAGAAAGCTAAGTCAATGTTTGCAACCATTGACTATAAATTCAAGCATTGAAGATTCAAGAGACCCAAATAATCAAACAAGAACAAAATCTATATATGAAATCAATAACCCAACAAGTATTATCTCTAATACAAACCCAAAATCTCAATTCAACAATTACACCAATAAAAATAGAAATTAAGAACAAGAGTTTGAAGAATGGAACTTAAGATTTTACAATACAAAGAATCCAAATCTTCACTCCTATGGTGTTTGTTGATGAACTTGCTCTCCAAGCTTGCCAAAAATTCCAAAGATTAACCAAAGATGTGTTTCAAGATGGCTTGGAAGTGTTTTATGTGAATTGGGGTTTCCAAAAGTGGGAATTTCCAAATCTGCCCCGCAACTGCTTTCCTTCTTTGCCTTCGGGTAGTGTCCACCGCGTTCACAAAGGGTCTCTGTCTGGTTAACCTTTACGTACGTGAGTGGTACACTACATTTGCATAGGTTCGACTCGATTGGCCTTCGTGTTCACAGCTGGGACCCCACATTCGCGAAGGCATGTGCTGCTTCCAGCTACTTGCTTCTCTAAATGGCATCCTTTTGACTTGTTTTCATCCGAATTCATCCCGAACATTTCTAAAACACAAAGACCTGCAAAACAGAAGTAATATATGTCAATTGCACTATTTTTCCACTTTAAACTAGCAAAATCATAAGCTTAAAGGCTAAATAAGTAGGTAAAATACTGACTTATCACATTTCCATGCATATAAAGGGAGTTTTTAAATATTTTACCACATTTTTGGCTTTGGGCCCACTACTTCTGGATTTATAAACTTTGCATGGCCCTGGGGGCTCAGTTTTGGCTAAGGTGACTTTAAAATGGTTTGGGCTTGACTTTGTGGATCTTCTTGGGGTAAAAGAGTTAAAAGGTGGATTGATCACAATTTTCCTACTTATACTAGACTCAGAGGGGCTGGGTGCTAGACTTGTTTTACTATGATTTCAAGATGATACTATACTCGGTAGGACCGTGCGCTAGACCTATTTTTGACTGACTGATTTAGACTCGGATACCCTCCGCGCAAATTTACTTAGGGTTTTTAAGATTTTGAGGCTTCTAGTATGTTGGTTTGGGGCCTCCGTGGACCTTGCTACTTCGGGCCAGGGGCTACATGTCGCGAGTGCCGGAGGGGGGTATAAGGCGTAGTAGAGATATACGGGTGTGACCTTCCATGGATCCTTTCTTTTGGGCCTTATAGGATGCCAAAAGTGGGTAACATACGGTACTACTATCATACTTGTTTTCAGCATATTGCATCCTACCATTCAATTGTTTGTGATTCCACTCGTGTTTGCTATTTGCTTAGCGTACACTCCAGTTGTATGGGCGGTCGGAGGGTTTATTTTCACTTGATTGCATTCCTCGGTTGTATGGGAGGCCGAGGGACTATAGGTAGGCTTATTGTTACTCTATCGCAATATTGATTCCTGTCATGGTTGCATATGAGGTTGGATATTAATAAGTTGTCCTTGAACTGTCGGTTGTTAGTTCTTAACTTGAGATTAGCATGCTTAGTTTGTTATTAAATCTTGTTTCCGAGCATGACTATCTTTATTCTTTTTCTTCCTTCTCTTTTCACTTGAGGTTACCGGTATACCACCTATTTCTAAGTCTCCTTATATATATATTGTTAATGCAAGGATCCCAGGTGCATTATTTCCTTCTTTCACCTCTGTGTTAGATGTATATATCTAGTAGATAGCCATGTACGTTGTTTTCTGTTATCTTCCTTCTATGCTAGCTTCCATGTACTTCTTTGTTGCTTTCAATGACTATTTGTTTCTATTCTGCTTTTTACTGCTCTTTTATCTTATATGTGCCCAGTAGGCCTATGATACCTACTCGGTACCTTTTGCTTCGCATTTGGTGCTCATACTACACTTTGCATCTTCTGGACTGTCCAGGCTGAGGGTGAACTCTTGGCGACTAGAGCTTGACTTTAGTTTATCTTATGTATTTTGTACTCTCTTGCTACTCAGAGACATTATGTATATATTATTTTGGATCCCTTTGTACTCCTTATTTGTAGTTCTGACTCTCATATACTATGATACCAATTCTTGGGTGGGTTTTAACTTCTCATATACTTCTGTTGTTACTTTTCTTCTCATATAACCCTTGCTTCTGCTTATATTACATGTTCTCCCACTTACTTGCTTGATAGCTACTCATTACTAACTGTTCTGGGCTACGAGAATTGGTTCGCCTACCAAGGGGTTGTAGGTGCCATCATGACCGAGAAATCGGGTCGTGACACTAAAATTATGTTAGAAGCTATCGATATTCATGATAATATTCTCTAGCAGAATTTCTATAACTAAAATCCTAAATGATCCTTTTCATAATAAAATTTTGGTGGAAGCTATCAATATTCATATTTTATATACGGAGAAGGGCCTAAAATACCCTTCAAATATAGAGAATGGAATTTAAATACCCTTCTTCCACCTTTGGGCTTCTTGGAGAACCCTTTTCATCCACATATATGGACATATATTACCCTTTCTCTTAACAAATCTTTTAGTTAAAATAATTAGTAACTTCATTTAATACATGGCAGTAATTAACCAAAAACCTATTAATCCTTCTAACCAAACTCGAATTCACGTAAATCTACCTGACCCATGTGAAATACACGCCCCAGATCTTATATCAAATAAGGGGAAAACCTTCTAAACCTATCGATATAAATTTTGAAAATTAAAGACGTCTCCTTAGGAGAAAATCACGGTGAAGAGCTTGGTTCTCTAGTCTGGTGCTCTACTCTAGTGAATGACTGATGTATTTGTAATGATCCTTCTGGTCATTCCCGCATTTACGTTTTTCTTGTGCCGTAGGAACAGAGTATCGAAATCGTGCGATGATAAAGTGCGTTCGTATAACCTTAATCTTCGTTCCATAGCAAGTCTTGCGAGCCTAAAATTGAGAATTTTATTAACATCATGCTTATTTGAAAATATTTTATTTAAAAGTTGAATGTGGTAAAAAGTTATATTTTT